>JBAMHX010000019.1:22323242-22339242 GCA_037177515.1 Pseudomugil tenellus
TATATATATATTATATGCTCACACAATTAATCAGAAAAGGCAGAAAAAAGTACAAATATAACTATGTAACGCCATAAACTACTTGATCTACACCCATATATAGCTAGCATAACACTATTTACTATAAGGAAGTAAACACGATCCTTAATCGATCCCTCAGAAGTCAAAACACTACACAAACCTCCCTATTCGCCCCTCACGCGGCAATAGCATGGGGAAGTCTGTGGGCGGAGACTTTGACCTATTTTTGACCAATAAGACGTGATAACGACAGAGTGACCTATATTGAGCCAATCGCAGCGCAGCTCAGTTGCCGGTAGGCAACGGTCGGCGCGTGCAGCGAACATGTGCAGTTTGGAGAGCGCGAGAGGCAAGCAGGGACATTGCAAGGCAAACTGCGCTGTTCTAGCCGCTTTTGCGGGATTAGGAACAATTTAAACCCCTTTCTTTTGCGACGTTCATATTAGCATTTCCAGTGAACGCCCTTCGGGTGTATAAGTAACAGATTTTAGAGTTTCTATCAGCTGCCACGGTGGTTATTAAAAATAAAAGGTTTAAAACGGAGTGAATAAATGCAGTCACGTGATCAATTGCATTTTTTGTTTTGTCTAAGCTCCTTGTCTCTTCCTGATACATAAAAATATTCACATTTCCTTCGCTAATCTGATCATAGAAGGTGGGAAGCATTAGCTGACACCCGGATAGCTCGGTACCATGCATTGTACTTAATTTATTCTCAGTTAGTGGTCTTCGCTGTTCCTCTGGTCTTTTAATGTTTACATGACAGCGTGAGAGAAGATGAGAGGGGCGGGGTGTGTTCAAGGTCTATCCAGGAAAGAGATAACATTAGAGGACCGTGATTTGGTGCGCACACGTCCCATCATTACCACGCTATTGGCTGAAACTGTTGGGAGGCGTGGTTTATTATGTTAATAATGATATGTTTGATGAAACGTGGGAAAGAATATACTTTGATGTTTCTTACAAAACTTAATGTAGTTAAATGTTGTTTCACCTCTTTGTATTTTATGTTATAAAAATAAGTTTAAGATAGTTTTTGCTTTTTCCTTTCAGCAACATTTTTGCCTGCACGGAAATTGCTTTAAATAAAAAAAAAAAAAAATAAAAAAAAATTGAGAAACATAGAAAAGGGCAAGTAGTGATAAAGCTCTCTTTTAGTCCAAAAAATGTTGTGATTTTTATTTAATGTTGTAATATATCAATAAGAAAATGCAAAATATTGAAAATCTACTACTAGGTTTAAAATTAAAGATTTCTAAGTGCTAAAACCAGATCACCACAAAAGAACTCTCCTCAAACTTTACTATTGATTAAATTGTCATGATTATTTTTGATAATTCTTTTTAACTTTTTAACAAAAACAAAACAAATCCAGGTTGTCTGAAAAACAGTTAAAATTTCATAAAAGTTTAACTGAAATACATTTATTTTCTTGTCAGAATGAAAACTCACATTTACCACACTTTCTCTGTACCATAAATTCGCCACCGTGGATGTGCGACTGGAAGGGGGCGTGGTCACGTGGAATAATGGGCGTTGCCGCCTATGCAAATACTCACGCCCTCGAGCGCCTTTCCCCCGTGAGCGGTGACGTCACGCGAGCGGCCCGTGTTGGTTCCAGCTGACAGGCAGGGAGAGAGAGCAGCAGAGCGACGAAAATAGAGAGCAGTGTGTGAGTGTGCGCGTGTGCGCGTGTGTCTGAGGGAGCGAGAGAGGGAGGGAGAGCGAGAGAGGGAGGAAAATAAGAGCCATTATCTATCTGACTCTCATACTACTGGATTTTATTATTTTTTCAGGGGGATCTCTTTTTTTTCTTCCATCCATTTCGCTCATATTCAGTCTGTGTTTTTTTTGGTGTTGGAGAATTCCCACCGCCGCCTTTCGACTCTATTCTGCTCTTTCTAATCCTCGCTCCTGTTTTTTTATTCATCAGAATACTGACAGTCGCCTTTATTTCTGCTTTTACTGCCATTTATTTTATTTGTTGCTCCTTCTGGAGGGACATTCTCGCCTGACAACCGACCGCCGGACCTGACCCGACGGTGAACTATCGTTTCATTCCCACGATCTCGAGCGTTTGATTCAGTTCTTAATTGTCTTGTTCGCGTTTATTAAGTGCAGAGTTGAGTTTGTTTAAAGAGAGAAGCGGTGGCTGTAACTCCTGAAGGCTCAGCCTGTCTGAAAGGATGAATTTAGAGCCGCTCAACATGCTGACATTTAGGAGATAAATCCCCTCCAGCATTTTTCTTTCTTTTTTTTCCTTTTTGGATTATTTATTTTGCTTATTTTTCTGCATGGGACGAGTGGAAAGCGAACCATCAGGTGGAGATCTTGAACGCACGCGCGCGTAACCTGTCCGCGCACCTTTTGACGGCGCGCCTATCTGCTATAAGTGGATTATTTTGATCTTGAACTTAGACTCTGCAGGTTGTTCTACTCCGCCTCCCCTCACCGCCCCCCTTTCCTCCTCCCTAGAAGTTATGTCAAGGCCTCTCACCCAGCTCCTGCCGCCGGATCTCCCTGCCGGGGCCACCAGCCCACAGTTTGGGGCCAGCAACCCAGCTGGAACTGGGCCCCAAAGTGGACATTTGACCTCTCTGACCAACTTGAAGTCTTTGCTTCAGCTGCCAATCAAGGCCGACCAGAGAAGCCCCAAGGACTGTTGCGAGATGAAGGGTGAGTGTGTGCACGTGTGCATGTGTGTGTGTGTGTGGGAGGGGGGGATCCTATAGGCATAAAACCTCTTAAAGGGAAACACCTCATTCAGGGAGTTGCTGCTTGGATCAGACAGAAATACTTTGAGTGAAATGAAAAGGGATCCCACAAACATCCAAACAAGGTGTCTGTGTGATGCATTTTACTTTAAATGACTTTTAAAACACATTTTAACAGTAAAGTGCACATTTTTTTAAACTTAAACTATAATAATTTGATGCATTTAAGGAAATTTTAACACCCTGCAGAAAAAGCTTGACACATTCTCACCACACTTGCAAATGTTTAATGCATTTCTTTCTAAAAATCAAACATTAACAAAGTATTTTTAAGATCTGAAGCTTTAAATGACATTTTTAAAGATTTAAAATCACGTGAAGATCCAGATTATCAGATAAATCAGCTGTTTTTGCCTTTAACAGAAAGATAAACAAGCAGTAATCATTAAAGAGCCATGTGTCACACAGGAATATTGCAGGGATTATTCATGATGTGTGTGTGTGTGTGTGTGCATGTGACTGAGTGAGTGTGATTGTAAAATACAGAGAAGCTGCTTACCCAACATACTCACATGCAGTGTTTTCACTCGGTACGCTCCTTCATGCCGGGTTTCATATTTAACACTTCCTTTTTTATTGGTGAAATGGAGACTTATGGAGGAAGAAAACATAAAAGATTTGATGTTTTTAGAAAAGCACACACACTCTGCTTTGGATGCCACGGAGATCCAGTCAAGCAGCAGTTGTTTATGTTCAATCTGATTCTTTGGACTGTTTCAATAAAGGTCACTGAGTGGGATTGAATTGTTTCCCATCCACCAGCTGCCATGACAAATATTAACCAGGCTGCTTCTCCTTCCTCTCTGGCTGTGGGGATGTCATAACTAGCAGTCAGCTGCTGTCACACACACACACACACTCCTCAGTTCTGGTGAGATCATGAGGACGCTGCATTGATTTGCATTGATTCTTTTGCAGATCTGTTTAACTTCTGTGAAGATTTTAAATCTATCTCTAAATAAATCTATAAACACTGCATGTGACATAAAAATGTCCTCATAAGAAGAGTCTTCTGTCAATAATTATTCCCCACAGGGATGAATAAATTCAGCTCGTACACATAAACAGAGAAAAACAAAAGTCTGTCCAGTTGCTTTGTGCTGGTTGGCGGACCCTTGTGGCGTCTCAGTGCAACTGCAGCCCCATCTTTAGGACTTTTTATTGTCCTTTGCATGAGGTGGGGAAGGAGATGATGATGAGAGCAGCTGACAGGCTCTTCAAGGAGTCAGAAAGCATCTGAAAGGTGTCGACCAGCCTTGTTAGCACATGCAGTGTTTTACAGCTGATCGCTGAGGTATTGAAGGGACGGACAAGTTGTTTGTGTGATTTATTTATTTCTGTTTTTTTAGGTTTGCCTCTGGTTCTCCTTGCATGTTCCCTTTCACCGTGCACAGAGGATGCTTCTCCCTCACACTCCTGCTTTATTTTTCCCCTGGCTAGCTTTGTTTGACGCCTTCGCAAACACCCACTCCATCTCGCACATCTTTCTCTCACACATCTGAGTTTTTCCTCTCACACTTTCCTGTCTTGCTCTCTTCTCGTCAGATCACTCTTCCTCAGTCCCTCTGCTCATTTGCATTTTCTAAGGGTTTTGCCTCTATTCTCTGTCTTCTACTGTACACTGTCATCTCTCAGGCTTCCTCCTCCGAGCTTTTTTTCCGTCTCTGCTTCCCAAATTTGCATGGATCATCTTTATTTCCTCTCTGCAATATTTCTATTTCTTTCTGCTGCAGTTTGCAGTTCACAGTCTGTCACACTTTATTTTACTGTCCACTTTATCTGAAAGTGTCACCATTTCCTAAATTAAGCTACATCACTCTCAATGTATACAAATGACTCTTCCTCATTATGTTTGTTTCTCCTCTTGCTCCTCTTCAGAAAGAAATCCCATTTTCTATATTTTTTAATGGTAATTTTTCCACTTTTATTTGCTAATTTATGCTCCTGAATTGCTGAGACTCTGTTTGTCTGTGTGCATCCTGCAACAAACTGTTTTGGCATTTATGTGCCAACAAAACATTTACTGATTACAGCCTCTTAGAACTGCTTTATAGTCTCCTAAAGCAAATTCTACGCGATGTGATTTATTCTCCTTCACGCTTTGCTGCACGTTTAAAGAGAAACAGCCCCATAGAGCGTGTAAACTTTCAAATCCAAAATGCTATTATTAGTTTATGGTGACCATAAGAACTGCATTAGGCCCCATTAAAGCCCCCACATGCGAATTTAAATCAGTCTGTTTCAAACATCTCTGCCCTTCTGCTTCATGTGTCCCGTATGTTGGCATTGTTGTTAGCCACAACATTTCCCAGAGGCCAGTACAAAGTTCAGAGTTGACTTTCGAGTTCATACTTTGGGAATGGCGGCAGTGGTTTGGGGGGGGATTAAGCAGGTTGTCCAGCGACAGGCAGGTTGGCGGTTTGAATCCTGCTGCCCTGGGCAAAACTCTCCAGCCCCCTTGTGTCCGGTATTGGCATCAGCGGTGTTTGATTCTATGATCAGGGAGGCTGTCATGTCAGTTTGCTGCAGCGCAGCGGTTCCGGCTAGTTGAAAAGTACTAAAAATGTTTTATTATCATCATTATTTTAGTTTCAGACAACAATAAACACGGCGATAATGAAGGTTTTGAAAAGGTGTAGAAAAAGATTTGGTTCGGATAGACTGACTTTACTGGGAACATGGGGATTGAACTGGAATTTTGCACCATATAACAGTGTTGCTTCTTATCCACATTAAGCTGAATTTTCAGGAAATTTGCTGTATTAGATTGAAAGTCAGAGTCTCTGGAAGTGAAGCTGGCAGGTGAAAACGATACTGCTGGAGAGGGATTACAACACGCATAAATTGACGGCACACCCCCCCACCACCCACCCATATCCCACCACAGCTGGTTTCCTGCTGTAATCTCATGTGTTTATATTCTCTACTTTCAGGCCTCTGATAATCTTCCACGGTGTCTCTAGCTTGCTCCGTCACTCACAAGCTGCTATTCTTTTTGATATTCTCCTTCATTACTCAACTTCTTCACGTGCCATTTATTTGCCGTGTGCTGTTGGCAGGTTCATTCTGCAGAATGATATCACCACAGGACCAGGGTGTGAAACAGTCACTGTAGCTCTTTCCACACAGGCTCCTGTTTAATCGGTTTAGCTTTGGTGGGGATGCGTTATTGATGCCACAGGTCCAACTCTATGTTTCCATTGGACTTGATGCCTTAGTGTGAGGTCAGAGTCAGTCAACTTAACTTTATTTATAGATGCCTTTCAATGATTACAGTTAAGTACTTCACAGACAGAGAAAGACATGTGACCAGAAAGCAGCACAGAACTTGGATTTGGCTTTATCTCTTCAGATTTTCTCTCAAAGTACCTCACAGTTGTAATCTGAGTCATTGTTTCAGCATTTACTACTTGCAAATATATGCAAGGAAACATTATAGATCAGATATTACCCAAATAACTTAGCAAAGTCAAGTTCCTTTAAAAATCTCAAGTTTGTGCTTCTCTTTTAGGCTTTTTTGCTTGATAGCATTAATTGCCAGCGTACAGCTAAATGTTCAACCTTTGAATGTCTTTGGAAAGCAATTGTGAGCAACTATATCCACTCAAGGTGCAAATTGTGGTCAGTCTGCATGTGATAACTTCACTAAGCCGGGTAAATTTGCATGTGAGCAAAGTATAACCTGTTCCAGGGCAGAAGTGTCCAAATCAGATCTACTATTCTGCCCCTTCACCAACACGTCTTCATCCGCCATTCAGCTCTGCAGAGGGATGGTAATGACTCATTCGTTTGATTCAGCTGTGTTGGAGTTGGGATGCATCTAAAAGTTGCAGGATGGTGGATCTCTAGGACCAGACTGGTTCCTCTGTTGTAGAGGAAATGAAACTTCCAGTCTGTGTTTTGGTTACATGTTGCATCTTACAGTCTGTGAGAGAATATTTCAACTTTGGATCTTTGCATAAGAATCGAGCAGTTAATGGTTTAATGTCATCTCATTTGATAATCCTTAATCTCATATTAGGGAATGTTTATTTGCAGTTTCATGTATAAAAACATTTAAAGTGTGTTACATAAAACTTTAAAAGCAATACAGAAGAGTGCAAGAAGCATTAAAAAGTATATAAAACAAGTTTTAAAATATATTTCTCCATTGAAATTTAAACAGAAGGTGTAAATAAAAATATTCATTTGCGAATGAACTTGCAGCTCTGTGATAGACTGGTGACGTGTCCACACCGCCTCTCGCCCAGTGATTAGACTCCATTTTTTATTATCACTAAAAACAAGCTTTTAAATGAGTTTATTTACTCTTTAACTTAATCTTTTAAATCCTAGGGCTTATTGTTTTTTTATAATAATTATTATTAACATCATTATTACTGTTATTGTTGTTATGATGTGGATCATTACTGCACATCTCCATTACAAACATTTATTCTTAAAGGAGATATTGATGTAGAAACTAAATATTATAATTTTTCCATTATAAGATGATGTAATGCACAGCTAGTATGAGTAAAGGATGTGAGTGGCATTAGACATGCTTGTGCTTCCTCCTACTGGTTTTGAACTTTTGTTTGCTTTTTGCTTTTATTTTCCTTTTTTGTTTTGTAATTACGTTCAAATAAAAATTCTCTGTCTGAATACAAAACCAAATAAACTACCATCAGCACTGCAACATGGAGTGTTTATGTTTGATCAAGGCAACAATATAAAGAAGCACTTAGCTGCAAAAGAAAAGCAGCGTAAAACTCTTCAGATAATTTCAGATACTGAAAATGTGCTCTTTTATTGTCCCGGTTTTGAATGGTTGCTGGCTTTTGCTAGAATTCCTGTGTGTTTATCCTCAAGCTTCTTTAAATCTCCATCTAAAATATCTGTAACAGTCTACTATAAACAGCCCAAATCAGCGTGTAGTCACAAACATGTCGTTTAACTTATAAGTTCAGGTTACCTATGAACAGATGAAGCTTGTAGACCAGGAGGCCCAGATCCAGTCCTCCAGATCTGCAACTTTTAGATGCTTCTCTAAAACAGCAGACTGAAATCTCCTCCAGCTCTGCAGAGGCCTGACGAGCCGTTTATTTCATTCTGGTGTGTTGGACACAAGTTGCATCAGAAAGTTGCAGGATGGTAGATCTGGAGGACCGGACTTTGGCATCTCTGTCGTAGACTGTTTATCTTTTCATTTAATGTTCGGTTTAATCACATTTTTCATGTTTCAGGACCATGGACGGTGTAAATAAGCGAAGCGATAAGTTATTATGTTATCTTTATTCATATTAAATCACAAATGAGAGGAACATAAACTTGAACTAATAGCCAGTTATCGATAAAGTCTACTTCCTGCAACCTGCTGAGATCCTGAAACCCCTCCTTTGTCTTTACCTAAAAAGCTCATTGCCAAGGTCTGAAACCATCCAACAGGCATTGATATGTTTTGGTACATCAGGTGTCATAAGGCTCTTGTTCGTTCCAGTGATCTTCATTTGTCAGCATGTCTAAAATCCCTGCAGTGCCTCTTTAAACGCCTAATTCTTGCAGTAATAGTCACAATAGAGCAGAAAAATCGGTTCCAACCGGTTCTCGTAGATTTATTTCTTTACTTTTTGTAAAAATATAATAATTATGATATTACCTTTGGGTACGAAATGCTGAAGATGTAAATGTGTCTTTTGCTGAAGCAGCAATTAATTAAAAAAAACTAATTTCCTAATCAAAGTTCTAAGTTGGTAGTTATGTTTTCAAAGTGAGAAGGATCCACGTCGAGTTATTATTTATCTGCTTAAATGCATCACTTAAAAATGCAAATCTTTGAAAGTTTTGAGCTTTTCAAGTTAAGTGAGTTCAGACAGTCACATGGTAACATCTACAGTAGCTTGTGTTAGCTTACAGATGCTAGCTGTTAGCGGATCTCATGCTTTTCTTTGCAACTCTGGTACAGGGATCCTAATCCTGGTCCTTGAAACAGCTTTTAGATGTTTCCCTTGCATCCAGGCTGTTGAACATACCTTTAACTTGAATCAGGTGTGTTGGAGCAGGGAAACATCTAAAATCTGCAGGACCCAGGCACTCGACGCGAATGTAGAAAGTCCATGTCCAGAGTTCTAACGTCCTCTGGGTCAGGGATCCTCAGCCTCGGTCCTCGAGAGCTGATGTCCTGCAGGTTATAGAAGTTTCCCAGCTGTAACTCACCTGACTTGAACTCAAACAGAGGTCTGAGGAAAGCTCTGTTGCTGGTTGCAGCAGGGAAACTTCTAAAACCTGCAGAACCGGGTCCTGGAGGATCAGATTTGAGAAACCCTGCTGTAGAGCAGGTTAATCTACCGTCAAATATTATAATCTGGAATTCCAAATGTGATTGGTATGAATTGATCCAAATTCTGATAACATAAAGCGTACTTTATATTGACTGGGTGTTACCATTGGTTACATACAGTAAAAATATTTATGTTGTTGTTGAAAAGTGCGAAAGTCTCTGCTTACTTGCAGTAGAAACATCAAACAGCAGCAGTGTGGTGGTGTGAATGTATTGATGGGTGGTTTAAGTGATGGATGTGTTCACACAGATTAGCATTAATTTAAACTGGAGTGTGTCACCCATACTGGTAAATCTTAATCTACTCATAACTCTACATGTTTCATACCATTTCAGATGTTAATGACTTATATTAAAGGAGGCTGAACCAGTTTGTTACCCTGTTTGTTCAGAACACATTTAACAAAACAATCCCTGCATCATCATGTAGAATGTACCTTTCTCTTCTTCTTCTTCTCTAGACAAAGATAAGCCGTTGGATTCTGATGAAGACTCCTTAGGGGTTAACGCTGGAGGGCCAGGCGGGGTGGGAGGAACCCCAGGCTCCGGCTCCGTGCGACCCAACTCCCAGTCAGCCTTCTTGGGCCCGCTGCTGTGGGAGAGGACCTTGCCATGTGATGGAGGCCTGTTCCAGCTGCAGTACATGGACCTGGAGGAGTTCTTGACTGAGAATGGGATGGGGATGCACAGCAACGGACCCAGCTCAGCCAGCGCCCAGATCCCATCTCAGGTAGTGCTGCTGTAAACCACAACTCACAGCTATTTAATCTTAGTCTACATTTAGAGGTGAAGTACGTCTCCCACCAGAAGAAAGACATTTGTGACACAGTGTGGTTATATGCTACTGGACAAATGTGTGTAATGATGTGTGTGAAAAAAACAGAGCACTTAGGTGTGTTTTATTGATCACTGATTTTTTGTGCTTGAGTGTTTTAAGGTTTTAATATATTTACAAAATTTGTTTTTTACGATGCAAAATACTTTAAATTACATGTGCATGAAAAGTGTTTTATAAATAAAGCTTTGTTTGAATCTGAGACACATTAAATCAGCTTTTAATTAGGTTGTTTATTTGCAAAGGTGTTTGAAAGAAAATAATTAGACATCATATCTACTTTATACATCATTTGCAGGTTTGTTTCTTAGATTCATTTAACTTTATATAAACACCTTAAAGAATTACTCCCATCTAGCGGTGCGCTAACTGAACGAGACACATTATTACCTTTTCTGAAACCATTAGAGACACAAATGTGAAAATATCAACATCTTGCACAAGTCAGTGTCGCGTCACGTGATGGGGTGCAGAACGATGCATAATTTTAATCTACTGAAAAGTTACAAGTCTGTCCATGTATTTAGTAGCTAGCTATTGCTAATAGCTAATGTCATGATGTGAAATCATGTGACTAGAGGGAAGAACTTCAACCCTCACGTCCCTTGAAAAGTCAGCTGTAACCAATGATGAAACACAAGAAAAACTCTTATAAAGTAGGCTACATGTGAATCTGTGCACGTTGTCCTGCTGGTACGACCTCTGTTAAAGAGTAACACCAAATGAAAACTGTTGCAATGAACCTTTTTCACTGTAGACTAAAAAATTAGCATTTCTTCCATTTTATATACCAAGTAAATTATTGTCTCAAACAGGAGGATAAAGTAGTTGCTGAACTACCGGCCCTGTTCCTAGCATAACGCCAAAATAAACATCACTTTTAGCTTGGATTAGCTTACCTGTCCAGCAGAATGCTACAAACCTCATCATCAGTTCTGAAGTTCCTCTCCCTCATAAATCGTCTCCATCTGGTAAACGTAACACCGATGTAGACTCTCATTTTCTCCTGGTTGTTATTTGTTTTTTTTTAATTAGCTTTTTCTTCCTTCTTGGGGGGCAGAGTACGGATGCTAAGTTAAATGATCCACGATTATCTTTACTTGTCTCTCCCCCTCCCCCTTTTCCCAACACATAAGGGATGACAGGTAAAATACATAAGGCTAACAAGTCTGCCCACTTGCTGCTACCGTATTTGAAGATGGTGATGCAGCATGGCATTATTCTAAGCTATGATAATGCTTTCGTTTGGATGCGATTGTGAGTAGACTTTGGTAAGATACATATTTATGAAAGTGATACTTGATTTATGCTAATAAAAAAACCAAATAAGCTACACCACTGTATCTGTAAGGTTTCCAATAAGCTGCTCAAATTTGCACCTTTTTGTTTGTTAGACTCTGGAATGAGTTGAAACTGTGACTAAAAGGTGAGACAACATGTTCACCACAATAATTTTCAGATCATTTACATGCTGCTTCTCCAATAAAAACCCTGATGTCATACCTGCATTGCTGTTTCACGAAATTCCCTGAAAAGGATTTCCCAGCTATGAGGCTGGTTGTATTTACAGGCACAACAATCAGAGTTAAAGTTACATAGAGTTTATTGTCTATGATATTTCTATACAGCACACAGTTGCAATTCTTTGCTGGGGTTCTCAGGGGTTTTATTGCTAAATATTAGTCTGATAAGTTGTGAATAGTAGTAACCTGGAAGAGTAATAGTGCTCAAATAAGAGCTAACTGTTAGCAAGCAGTTTAACTAGCTAATCTTAATGAAGCCTCTAGCACCATAAAAAGTGCAAGTTCACATGCTTTCTGGTTTAACCAGCTACAACCAGACTGTTTCTGTGTGTCAGCACATCCTGAAACACTACTTTTAAACCCTTTTTAGTGTCTGGATTTTATTTTGGATTTGAATCCACTTCTCTTGCTTAAGCTACCAATCAAGTTAAAGTAGTTCATGCTCATGTTTTCGGAAATTGGTGGACAAAAATAGTAACTTTTCTCACTTCAGGTTAAACTTGTTAATTCTCCGTTAATTCCAGTGAACCTTCTCCTGTTTGTGTGCATTTTAGTCTTTTTGCAACCCTCCTGTTCTTCTGCACACAACTAAAAGAAAAGTAGCACTCATATTTGTTTAAATGATTCAAGATCTCATATTTAATTAAGAGTAAAAGGTGGATTAACTCACATTTTATTGGACCTATCAGTGTTGTTTGTGTGAAAGTGAAGCAATTATGTTGGCTCTACTAAATTCTTGTGGTGTACAAGAGGCACAGCTGTCATATCTAAAGCACAGCAGGTTCAAATCCCATGTGGCATAATAATGTTTCCATATCGCTGCTACAGCTTCCCTCAGCACATCCAGGCCGAGCAGCTGTTCACAGACAACATCCTCTGTACCACATCGTCCTACCTTTACGCTGTATTTTCAGAGATAAACTTATATAAAACAGTCATCCTCAAATATATTCACCCTGCCATTAAAGTAAGAAAATAAACAGCTGCCACAGAAATAAATGGAAATTAAAAAAGTAAGAATTATTTAAAAAAAAAAGGAAAATTGTTACATTGCTTTTTAAATTGTGGTTCAACAAAAATATTGAAAAAAAACCTTATAAAACTAAAATAATTTAATGTTTAATTTAATGTAATAATTTAATTTTAACTGAAATATTATTCAGTAAATTTGCATTTATTATAATTATTTTATTCTTATTTGAGAGATAATTTTAAATTTAGCCTTTTTTATGGACAGTTAGTAAAGATTTTGAGGATGACTTTAACTGATTACTGAGCAGAAAAATGTGTTGCATAATTAATCTTCTTTCCGCTGCATAATACATCAATAACCCGGAGGCTATCGCCTGATGGATTGATGGCTAATCTGTGAGCTAACATGTTCACGGTTGTTTACAAACTCTGTAGATTTCAGTATTGATCGGCTGCATTAAACTCTCTCCAACAAGCTCTGCTGTTGTTGCTTTCACACAGAAAAGACTTTTCCAAATTAATTCAATATAAATTATTTCAGAGAAGATAAATAGTGATTAAATGAAACTGAAACCATGATGGTTTTGCTAAATAAACTGGTTAATAGATAAGTGAAGGCTGATTATATTGTTTTTCTGTCTTGTTTCCAGAGTTCCCAGTCTGCTGTTCCAAACCAGAGTTCCCAGTGTCCTCCTGCATCACCTCCACCCTGCTCCTCTTCTTCATCCTCCATGTCCTCTTCGTCCTCCTCTTCATCGCTTCTTGGATTGGAGACCGTCCAGCCTCAGCCGCCGCCACCTCAACCGCAGCAAAACATGATGGGAGGACCTGAGTGTCTACATGGTGAGTGGTTGTTTCCAAACCTCCCAACAAACGGACGAGCACTTGATCATTTTGCCAACATTTATACACTTTGGTTTGTCTGGACTTTTTTTTTAACATTGCTGGAGAACAACAGAGAATCTTTATCTGACTGCATATTTTGCTCTGGTTTTAAGGAAGTACTTGACAAACAAGACGGGAAAAGAAAATTAGCAGTTTGGAAAATTTGTGCGTCCTCTTGATGCAAATGGTAACTTGGCTAATTTTAACCTAAAACGTGTCGACTAATAAGATCTTTATGAATCAGTTATAGTCTCCATCACCCTTTTTATTTGGACCTCAAGGCTCTTTACAATTTGAATTTGATGTCCCCGAGTTGGAGAACTTTGGCAACAGATGGTCGAACTGCCAAAATGTTCTTTCTGTGAGCTTGTTTCTACCATCTGTAGTTAATAGTTTGTGCTCACACTATTATATTCCACTATAATTAGTTTTTTTCTGGCAAGCCTTAAACTTTTTTAATTTTTCCTTTGTGACATTTTCACCAGTAACACATGTCCTGGTAAGAAATCTTCCTTACACATAGTGGCTGCAGAAATAAACACATTTCATGTCATTATGAGTGTGCAGTTTCTAAGCAAATGTATAAAAATAGGCTCAAAGGGTGGAAGGCAGAAAGAATTATTGTGTTGCTCCTCAACAATTAACAGTAAGATTAAATCTGATATGTTCATGTATGAGCAGAACATTTCTTCATTAGCTGAGCGTGCAGAGGGCATGATATGATGTGGCACTAATGAGGGCTCAGACCTATGAAACATTACAATAACTAATGCAATTCAAGCATTTGGTGCCTCTAACAATAACCAGGGTAGGATTTCCTCTAATTATATCTCTGTGTGATAAATGGCTAACACCCTGTCCTCCGACCCTCCTCGACTCTCATTAACATGCTGTTTTCATTTATTATTTATTCATAACTCTCTCTGCTGCTTGTAAACAAGCCATAACATCTGAAAATTTTTCATTTTTCTTTCTTTCATTCATTTTTTTTTTGTCTGAAAAATCCAATTCTGACTAATGGAAACCTAAAAGTCATTTTTACCACACCGATGATTACATGTTTTTGTCTATCTGGTTCTTTGGGCTAAGTAGCTCATCGTAATGTTAACGACGGTTACTGCTGATAGGTTGCAACTTGTATTTGTAAATGTTAAGTGTATGTGTACACATTTAGAAATAAGAAACAAAAAGGGACAATTGTGTAAAGTAAACGAATGATGAAGGTTGAATTTTTATGCGTGTGAATTTGAATTTTACTGTTTTTCATTTCAACCAGCAGCGTGTCTGAATTTAAAAGTAAACATGGACAACAAGTGTTTTTCCTTCTTTTTACTATTCATGTTTCTAAAGTTATTTTGCCATTGGGGAAGTGAAACAAGCTAAAAACACAACTGTCACTTGTTTTTAACTTATTAATAATGACTTATTTACATATTTAACATTAGTCTGAAGGCATATTTGTGGTATCTTGGTGAATCTATTTCCAGTTTTAGCTCAATGTGTTGTAACTGCGCTCAACATGTTAACTTGTACCATGATAAATAGTTGAAAGGGGCAATAAACATTAAGAAAAGAGATAGTATAAGACTAAAATATTTTAATTTTCTAAACCAGGCAAGGTGTTGAATTGTCTAGAATGACAAGTGAACACAGACTCTGCATCTTTCTGCAGGATGTTGCTATGAAGTTCTTTTAATTACAAAATGTATATTTCAAAATGTAGACCCAAGACTCATCTATATTAACTTGACGCCCTGATTGATGACTCTCTCCAGTAGTAATTTGCTGGTTTTCCATGCATTGCATTCTGAGCATACTGCAAGCAGTGTTTTGCAGCTGAAACCGTTTTTTGTTTAATATCAGACTTTGTAGATAAATTTACCAAATAAAGGCAAATGAACCCTTATAGCTGTTAAACACTAGATAACCAGACAATGACCATAGACTATAGAAAGATGGAAGGAGGTTCCAGCAGGTTTCTGAAGAGCAAAAATGAAGCTTGTCGGGCATTTCCTACTGTCACCAGTGTCATGCCAGCTGTTGGTCCTGGATAATACAAAAATGCGAAAAGAGGAGGTGCTTAGAGGGGGGCTGTGAGCGTGGGGGTGGATAATTGACATTTTCTAAGCTTCAAGTTGCTCGTATCTAAGAGCTAACTGAGCTAATTCTGATCTAATGGGAGCTAACAGGCTAACAGTAGTAGGTGGGCTAAAGCTAAGGCGCACTGTTAGCCAGCTAAAAAACATGTTTGTACTGCTCTCTTTCTTCTTGCTTGTATGCCTGTCAATCAAAAGGATACACCCATAATTATGCCAAATTTTAAGATTAAACAACATCTAAGTAGATTCACCCCTTTAGAGTTATCATGAGGTAAACTAGACCTAATAATGATAAAATGTTTTTGTATCAGGATGTAAACATGTTTATTTCTGCTGTGAAGTTGCTCCTTTAACCATGAGTCTATTTGCTCTGTTATGGAGCCCCTAGTGGATAAAGGGGGGACTGCAGATTATGGAGCCCCTAGTGGATAAAGAGGGGACTGCAGGTTATGGAGCCCCTAGTGGATAAAGGGGGGACTGCAGGTTATGGAGCCTCTAGTGGATAAAGGGGGGACTGCAGGTTATGGAGCCCCTAGTGGATAAAGGGGGGACTGCAGGTTATGGAGCCCCTA
>JBAMHX010000019.1:22446414-22464533 GCA_037177515.1 Pseudomugil tenellus
TGCTTGTGTTGTTCTTATTCTCAGATGTAAGTCGCTTTGGAGAAAAGCTTCTGCTAAATGACTGTAATGTAATGTAAATGTAATGATTTGATTTAATTACTTTTAATATATTTGACATCTAGCTTAATTCCTTCCTAATTTTTTATATTACTTGTTTTCCAGAACACCCACAAAATAGTCTGCTGAGACAGCTGTTGATAAGCTACTTATTTCCCTGTTTTCTTTTCCTTGCATCTTTCTCCTCCCTTATCTATAGGCCGTTTCCCAGAGAACTTCTCTGTCATGGCTCTGGTCAAGGCCCATGCTGGCCTTCAGGCCTTCCTCCTATCCATCTACAGCGAGCAGGGCATCCAGCAGCTGGGCATTGAACTTGGACGCTCACCTGTTTTCCTGTATGAGGACCAGAATGGCAAACCAGCCCCCGAGGACTACCCACTCTTCAGAGGCGTCAATCTGGCTGATGGCAAGTCAGTAACCAGCAACAACCAGTTTGTAACTGGTTGAGATTAAATGATTGGAACCATGTATATATGTGGGAGTAGCATTTGTGTGCATGTGAGTTTATGCGTTGTTGTCACATTAAATTTGCTTCTTTGCCTGTGCTCCCTGTTTTCTGCCTACAGGTGGCACCGCATTGCCTTCTCTGTTTCCAAGAAGAATGTGACACTGCTGCTGGACTGCAAGAAGAAGATGACCCGTCCTCTACCCCGTGGCAATAACGCTGAGATTGACACTAATGGCATCACAGTGTTTGGAGCTCGCCTGCTTGATGAGGAAGTTTTCCAGGTAAAGACTTTGAAAACCACAATCATTTAAAGTTTGCCGTTGTTTGTCAAGTAACTGGTAACGTCTGCTGTTGCAGCTTCCCTAAACAAAGTTTCAACAAGCAAATCACATGAGTAAAAATGACTTTTCTATGAAAGTTTTAGCTATGTATGTTGTTTATTCCAGGGAGACATCCAGCAGCTGCTAATCGCCTCCAACCCCCAGGCTGCATATGACTTCTGTGAACACTACAGCCCTGACTGTGACTCTCCTCTGCCCAATACTCAGGCTCAGGACCCCAACACATACGTGAGTAACACCACAAGTTCACATTTATTCAACGTACCTGCCGCATTAAATAATCTGTTCAAAGTAACTTACAGCCACACAGAGAGTGTGTTAACTCTTGCAGATAAATTATAAAAGTGAAAACTCTCACACAGTCACCGCTACTGTGTGCTCACACTTGTTTTTAAAGTTTTAGGCTCATCTGTAGCTCCAATATAGATGACCCATTCGAATCTGTGGACTTTATTTTCCCTTTCGAGTGTTTTTCTATGTTTTTAAAATAAATTTAAACTATTTGTATAGGTTTGTATAGTCAAGGCTTATTTTTCTTATTGTTTTATGTATAATTTGAACTGTTTGGACTTTTACATTTAGATCAAGTAACGATAGGAGTGAGAAATATTTGGAATGTCATCAAAATAATAAAGTCCATCTAATCTTTATCATGATCCTGTATGTATTAACTTTGTTTTTTATCATGAAAGGCGACACTTTTACCAATAAGTAACATTTTGTATTTCGCAAGTGCAGTTTCTTCTGTCACTGGATTTTAAAATCAAATTGATTTAAAATGTAACTAATAAATTTTGAATAGCTGGTTTTAATGGTACAACATAAAATATGGTTTTATAATAAACAAATAAGAAAACAGATGCATCAGTCCCCTGAAAATGAAGTCCTCAGGTTCAGTTTGGGTCATCTGATAATGTCATCAAAGTGCTGCTCTTCCTTTCTGTCATCCTCACGCATCCTCGTCATCACCAACAGTTTGTATCCATCCACTTTCCTCCTCACCTCCACTGTCTGTGTGTCCCTAAGGTAACTAAAGAAAAGCAGACACATTGACATATCATACCCTCCCATATTACACTAGTCCTCTAAACATGGACACATTTTATCATATGTGCACTGGAATTGATGCAGCAGCTGACAATCTTTCACTGCTATGTCCTGCAATGGAACACAGATAGGCGGGGAAAGAGGATGATACAAGCAGACATCAGTGTTTTATCTTTTCTATGAATTGAAAGAAAGCGGATTTGTTGAATATGCATGAAACAAAGAAACTAAATGAAATTCTGATTTGGTTTTCTGGTTAAATTACAACATATAAGAATTTGGCATGAAGATGGCTTAGGGTGGAGCCTCTTTGCTTACTGAGACTGGTTGTGCACAATACATACATCATAAACTTTGTAAATTGTCACTCATTCTTTTTTCTTCCAAACACTCACTGATAGTATATAGATAGTTGGGATCTTGACTCCAACTGCATCACACTCATGATAGCGAATAATTTTCATCTGCATTCATCCATCCAAAGTACACAATCTTTATTTTTTAAGTCTGCATGCCTGACCTAAACCAGTATAATTTATCGGTTACTGCGCAGAGCTCCTAGACTGTGTCCCAAACCCTGTCATGTTGATGCTGTTGAGATGACTGATTCTTTAATGAATATAAATCGATATGATTTTATTCATTGGTCTGTGTCATTCCTTTATGTTTTTTAAAGTGTTTCTCATTCATCAGAGTTACCTGTAAAGATATTTATTTAAATTTCAGCAGCTTTTCACAACTTGCACACTCTGATGAATTGAGAAATGAAAGCTTTGCATTTTGTCGTTATCTCCTTTGCTGTCTCTTGCAACCTGTCAACATGCATTTTTTCTTTTGCTCCTGTACCTTTATTATCTCTCTGTGGCCTCTGCAACCCCTCCTTCCCTCCCCATGGAGATCTGTTCTCCCCCTCTTTATGCATTCATCTTGCTTTCACATACACACCTGCCTCCTGGCAACCCATCCCTCTTTTCTTCCTTCCCATCTTTCAATCCTTCCATCCCTCTATTTCTCTCAGTACTTTGATGAGGAGCAGGATGACCATGAATACCCCTATTATTATGAAGAAACAGGCATTCCCTCTTCCCCTGCACCCCCCTCTCCCCAACCTGGGGACCCCAAGCAACAGGTAAAGTGGGAGCAAGAGAGAGGGGAAACACAAGCTGGGTTTGTGGAAGGGGAGGGGGATGAGAGAGAGAGTTTTATAAAAACAATAACAGACATAATTAATATCACTTTGTGTTGGACTCTAATTTCTGTTTAAATTTTGCTAAATTTCTGTTTCAATAAGTAAATACAATTATTAGCAAACCAAATGCCTCTCATCTCTCATCACTCTATAGCTCCCTTGTTTTATTTACATTTCCCTTTAATCCAGACTGACGTCTCACACATCAATATCATTTGCACCACCTTTTATCACACTGGGTTAGCTTTGTTCCTTGTGATTTATGTCTCTTCATGTCATAAATATGTGTATGTTAACATGTGGTACAGCGATGGCACTGGGGGAGTGTAGGTGCAGCTGTGTTGTCAGACATACATGCCTTGTCTTGGTCTCCTTTACTTTAAACCTAATCAACAGAGAGTTTTTTAACTGAGTTAGGAAATATTCCACAATATTTCTATATAAAGTTTATTTGTAAACCAACCAATTTACATTGTATACAGAAGCATTATTGGTATGATGACAGTACTGTAATTAAAAATTGATCACTTGAGTAGTTACTTGTCTGACGTCTGAGTACAGGCCAACATATAGCAGAATTACAAAGTAATTTGATCATTTCAAATATTCTTTAAAGTCCTTTGAAGTTTGTTAAAGCAATTATATTTCTGTCATATTTGTTATTAAGACAAGGATTCTGCTTTGTAATTTATTAGTGTTTCATTCATGTTCAAGGTGGAGCATATATTTCTAAGAAATTTCACGTGAAGCTCAGAGTGCTGTGCTCAGTTACAAACGTGTAAAGCATGAGATTTATAACAAACTCTTCAGAGGCAGACGCTACTTGTTTGTCCTAAATCTAATCGTAGCTAATCGCAAAAATGGAGGGTAACTAGGAAGCTCACACACATTGGCTATATGAGCATTCATTCACAAGAAAAACTATAACCAGAATTATCTCAACAATTATGATAAGTGTAGGCAAATATAGTTACATTTTCTATCTGTTGTTTGCTTGAATTCACTCACACTTATTGCATGACCATTCAAAACCATTAAAACCAACTGGGGTTCATAGTTTATCATAAAAAGTGTTTTAGCAGGTCTCTTTTTTTATCATGTTATTATTATTTGCATGATTTTAGCATTGACTTGGAGGATGTTACCGCATGCACCTGTTGTACTTTTGCTTCAACATACTGAAATAGAAAAATGTCAACCCAGATGATTTTGTGTTAGCAAACACATTTATGGTTGTATATCTTACTTTTGCGTAGCATTCTTCACAAACACGTACGTTACAGTTTGTTTTCAGTTTTGTTTATTTTCTAAATAGCTTATCTGAATTACTTTTGGTTGTCTGTTCTTTTTGTTCATCTACAATATTTAAATGCATGTCATTTATTGAAACTGCATGAGTCATGTTTTATTAGTGATTTCATCTAACATGCATGCGCCCACTTCCTAGATGTGTTGTTTGCAGGATTAAACAGCAGCTACTTTCTCTTCTACCTCGTGTTCAGTGCTTTATTGCTCAGTAGGTCAGTGCATCAGTGTATGTTTTGTGTTTGTGAATTTATCAAACGTGTGTGTGTGTGTGTGTGTGTTAAGCAGCCAGCTTTACCTGTCCAGTTACACCCTCAGTGCCTCTGCTAAACCACAACCTCCAGTTCTAAGCACAAAGATGCTGCTTTTTTGTTTAATATTGGGAATGGCATTACTGGAGAAAACAGCAAAAACACCACCAGTACATTCTATTAAAGTAATAAAACTTCTTAAATGTCTTATGTAAATTCAGTGTTGATTCATCTAAATAATTTGGTGTTTTTAGATCCTTACTATCTTTAAAAAGTCTTCATTAGCTGTATCCAGTAATACCTGCACAGTCTCAGTAAATCATCCGAGCCTTAGCCATCTTTATGTCATTGTTTCTCAAAACATCCACTCTTGTCTTTTTCTCCCTTTCTGTCAATCCCTTGTTTGTGCTTTTCGTCCCCCTCCCAACCCCTCCATGTATCTTTGTCCTTCTCTACCCGCCTCTCCCGTTTTTCATCAATATGCACTTCTACATATGAAACACCTCTACCAACAATAATGCCACATATTAGAAGAAGGCACTCAATGGAAAAGCAGCTCCCACTAAATCCACCATTATAAAAGCTAAACCCACTCCAGCTAAGCCAGCAAAGGCTGGACCTTACAAACCCATAGTCAAGCCACCTATGCCCACCAAAGCTTCAAAGTCTTCTGCAGGTATTTCACGCAAAACCGTGCTACAGGAACTCTTGTCTGGGGTTCACACAAATGCTGCAGCTAAATCTAAGCCCACAGCAGCTCCAGCAAAGAATGGTAATGGTAAACCAGCCGTTCAGAAAAAAACAAATGGTGCTGCAAAAACCAATGGAAACGGAAATGGCAAAACATCTGCGGCAAAATCTAATGGCAATGGGAAAGCCGAGCCCAAACCTACAGTTCAGACCAAAGTGAATGGAAATGGCAACGGCAAGGTCGTAGCTGAAAAGAAAATCAATGGAAATGGAAAATCGTCAGCAGAGAAGAAAAGCAATGGAAATGGAAAAGCCATTGTGGTGTCTAAGGTCAATGGTAACAATGGTGGTAAAGCTACACCTGAGAAGAAAGCAAATGGAAATGGCAAAACTGCTGTTGAAGTCAAAGCCAAATCTAATGGCAAAGCTGAGAATAAGGTCAATGGTGGAGCTAAAGCTAATGGAAAGAGTAAACTCTCTGCTGTGGTTGAAAAGAAAGCTGTCAGTAATGGGGCTGTAAAAACTGAAACCACTACCAAAGCTAAAACTGACAAAGTTGTTAAAAGTGTGGCAGCAACTAAATCCACTGCCAAAGTAGAAGCTACTAAGTCACCTAAACCAACGAAAGCATCAAAACCAGAAATTAAAAAAATGTTTAAAGCTGCCACCAAAGCTCCAACAGGCAAAGTTCAAGGCAAGGCAGAGGTCAAAGAGATTACAAAAGTTAAAACTGTAATCACCAAAGTTCCACTGACCAGGCCAACAGTGACCAAATCAACAAAGAATGTTGTAAAAAAGCTTCCCTTCCCTACAAAAGTATCTCCAACAACCACCCCTGCCCGGCCCACTCCTCCCAGACCCACAAAATCCAAGGTGACCGTGGACTTAAATGTCAAATCGCAGCACAGACCTCTCCCACCGTTTGGCAAGACTATGCTGAGTGGAACTGCAGTCCCAGCGAAGAGAGTTACCAGCGGTTATCAACAGGTACAACATGAGGGCTCATGTTTGGGCCAGACGTTTTATGTCCCACCTTTCCAGTCTCTTTACCAGCTCTTTCAATCATCCAGGGTCTGCAACAAAATGTTTGTGAAACTGTTTCTAATGATGGATAGTTTGAACTTTCATTAGCTGGCTAGTATTACATTCTTTGATGCAAATCCTCGATGATGCAAGTTGGTTTCCAGAATGGAAGTTGGTTCGCAGCAACCAGATCTCCTTCTCCTCTTTTCGTATATCATATGATCCTCATGATCTTCCCAATCTCTCCATATGATATGATACAGCAGTGCACTTTGAAGCATGGCTACATGTACAGTTTCATTGTTCTTTACTTGACTTCCCACTGCTTCCCTCAGGCTGCTGAAACTGGATCTCAGAACCTGAATAAACTGCAGGGCTCTGCCTCTTTCATATGGGAAACCATTAATCTACCAGTCAAATGAATGAGCATGGATTGCTGTTGTACAGAAACTAAAACTGAAAAAGCACATACACATTGTGACACTTTACACATTTAGACATTATTAGTTGGCTTTCTTTTTTACATTACCTGTGTTTTTCTATCATCTATCTCCTTGTCTGTCTTCATGTTTTATACCAGATAATAATTAAACAGCTTCACAGAAACAAGACAAGCTTAAAAGTAGCTTTAATCAGAAATTCAGCGTTATTATGTCTCAGGATCTGATGTTAGTGGTCATAAATGGGTTCTGTGATCTATTTAATGTGCCTTGGTTGATAAATGAACTCGATCTTGTTCTGTGAGGCTGTTGAATGGGGTTGTCTCTTTGTTTTTATTGAAGCTAGACATCCTGAAACATCCAGCGTTGATGTTTCCATTGTAAGGATGGCTAGATGTGCTCAGGCTGACTTCCAATAAGAGCAAACTTTACCGTTTTCATCATGAATCTTGGCTTATGAGCTTTAAAAACAAAAATGGTTTAACAACAAGTGAAAAGAAATCTCAAGTAGCCTCAATGACTTTCCAAATCTTGCACCTGGCAAAATTTAGTCATTGATATTTATGATGAAACTACTTGAAGTTTCTTTTTTAAAATGGATCTTTAAAAAAATGAAAATGTGAGTTGCAAGGGATAAAAACATCTCAAGCATCCACAACTTTACGATGCATTTCATTTTCTTCTTTTAACTCATTATCACCCAGAAGCAGACTTTGAACTAACCCTGCTCTCCCAATCAAATCTGCTTACTTCCTTCCTGTTTCCAACTTCCTGTCAACCTGACCAATCAGGATGTAGACACTGAATATTCTGAGGCTGGCCACACCCCTACAGAGACTGATTATTACTATGAGGAGATGGTCCCACATCCAGAGGGTGAGGTGATTGGACAAGAAGAGATTACTGTACAGGTAAAAAATAAAGTGACACACTGATCAATGACACACATCAAATCATCACATTGACAATGAAAACATTTAATTTCTGTTCATTTTAGATTAATTTGCTCAATAAAATCCATAAAGATTTCCATCAACAAAATGAAACTGGTTTATTCCTGTATGATGGTGAGCCCAGTCTTTGTAGTAAACCTAAAGTAGTTTGAGCTCTGTGTTCTTCTTCACTTCTCACCTCTCATCACTTTCCGGTACTGAAAAGTTCTTCCAAAGAGAACGCACCACATTTATCTACTTTTGTTATTAAACATTTTCATGTGATTCTCCTTTTCCCTAACAGCAAGATTCATGCTTTGTTCTCATCTCAAGATCTTTTGTTGATCTGGCGTTTGTCTTAACATGAGAAGAAAAATCTTGTGAAAAGTAGCTTCACGTGGGAATATTTGATGTGCGTTTTAACCACAACTACAAAGAGTGATGAATATAATGTATTCTTGTTTGAAAGAGATGTCTCGCTCTATTTGAGTACAGTAGATGCTGTGGTCTAATTTACAGCTTATATTTACAGAGTTAGTAGATAAGTTTCTCATAGTTCTGATCTGTTTAATTAAAATGTTAAATTTTATTTTAAAGTGTCTTATTGTAAACTGTCTTTGAGCTTTTTGTTGTTCTTTTTCCATTTTATTGCTCATTTATTCACTATTTTATTGTTAAGAACCCTTTAGTATGGTAAGAAATACTTAGGCAAAAGTTGCAGATACAATTGGTCGTTATGTTTTATCTTAACTGCTTTTGAAAAGGAGATATGTAAACAGTTTAATCCTACTGGATTGATATTTGTTTGTATAATTCATGGTAAGTACACAAGTAAGATAACTGTTTATGCTTTGCCTAGAATAGCACATGACAAACGTGTTTTCACAGAGTTTATCATAATCACCTGTGTGTGTTTTAAGATTATTCTTGCCTCATTTCCTTTGTGTATTGAATTCTTGCAAAATAATTTTACTGGCTGTCACACATGCGGATCATGATATGCTTTGGTGAAAACCTACAAGTATCAACTAGACTGTAAATGATTTGTAGAAGAGTTAAGGTAGCATGCTAAACTGCTACCATAATTCTCCTGAAAATACCTTACTGGATCAACGTCTTAATGCAGAGTGTCTACATTCTGCCAGATTTATTTTCTTTATCTGTCCATGTGTCAGTTTATTTGAAAAAGGTAAGACTTACTTCTTTGTATATGCCCCCTTCTTGCAAACTCTATACTTCTGAACTAAAAATTTCACATCCTGCATACCTCACTCTCCTTCTTACTGTTCCACCACTTATTTAATTTCCCTTGCTTGGTTCTGTCTTTTCTGCCCTGCTCTCAATCCTGCTGCGGCTTTAATGAACCCAACGCAGCCACAGGTGGAAACAACATTGGTGGGAGAGGAGGTAGATGCCACCAAGGCAGGCGGTGCTGGCGAAGAGGTCTTCACAGAA
The DNA here is from genome assembly GCA_037177515.1 of Pseudomugil tenellus. Lineage (NCBI taxonomy): Eukaryota > Metazoa > Chordata > Actinopteri > Atheriniformes > Pseudomugilidae > Pseudomugil > Pseudomugil tenellus. The sequence goes on from JBAMHX010000019.1 coordinate 22,455,593, forward strand.
GAGTATGTGACTGGGGAGTTGGGCTTTAAGGAATATGACTATTCCTACAAAGACTACAACGACCCTTTACCAGAGACTGGAGAGGTTGATCCCTACATGGGCCCCGCCTTGTCCGCTGTGACGGACGAGGGTGGCGTAAGTAATTTTGCTTCAAAGGCAAAAAAACACATAGATAAATAAAAATCAGTTTCAACCAACTGTGAATCCCAGTCTTTATCTTAAGTCTCCTCTCAAATAACCTGTTTGGGTTTGCCATTTTTTTAAAGACACTGTTTTCAGACATGTTTCTTTCTGTTTATTCTTTATTCTTATTTAGTGCTCTGATCAGATGACCTTATCCAGCTCATTTGAGTACATTTTTTAGAAAACTTTAGATAATGGCTAGAAATATGATGTAACCCTTAGTATCTACAATTTAATATAATTATAATGCCCTTGAACACTTTTAAAATTTAGTGGGTTATACTATTATTTCAACACATCCCTTAGACTATCTTTAACATCTGCTTTTATTCTCTCCTGCTTAGAGTATAATGCCATATGATCACCATTTATACTTGGCAAACTCAATCACTAAGAAGAAGAATGAATTTGAATGACTTAGAAGTCACACAAGTGGTTGAAATTGGGTTTTATTTCATAGTTATTAACTTAGGACCCCAGGACAAAACTATAGCTACTGCCAGTGCAGTATAGATTGATGGGGATCCTAACAAGCCTGAACTGAAACTTGAAGTGTCACATACACTGAATAAAGAGGCATTTGAAAGCATTACAATCTTCAATGCCATTTATCTCTGTATATGGCTTTGTTTAGTAGCGCTAAGCCAAGATGACTGTCCAGCTATGCAATCAGAGGCTACAAGTAATGGACCAGCAGAGATCCACATAGTCAATGGTATTTGGAGAAATGTTCATGCAACAGTTAGAAGTAAAACAGTTGGTTTATCTTTCTGTTTTCAACTGTACAACATGATATGAAGTTTTTTTTATAACATATGCAGTCAAAACAATAGTACATCCTTTAAGCAACTGTTTTATTTTAGGTTTGTGTGTAACTACATCCGTAATGACTGTGCTGTATTGTTGGCTACATGTGTGTTTTCCTCAGGCCGCCATTAGAGGCCAGAAAGGAGAGAAAGGAGAACCTGCTGTCCTGGAACCTGTAAGTTTTTAATTGTCCTCATGTAGTTTTACCTGAACTGGTTTATAAACTGGTTAACATTAAGTTCCATTTATAACCTTTAAAACATGAAGCCATGAGGATTTATGCCAAAACCCTCATAGTCACCTTCTTGCTTTTATATCAAAATTAATCACAGTTGTTTTTTATTCACAAATACTTTTCCCAATAAGACAGATTGGTGATTTGTATTTGAGGTTTTAATTTTAAATGCTCCGTTGGCAGAGCAATTTCACTGGCATTGTTATAAATGTAGAGCAAAAGGATTTGTTCCTGTAATACAAACATAATTTTAAAGAAGGTGCAGATGAGACAAAGCCCAGTTAAAGATGGTGATGTCTGCCTTCTAGTCTGTCTGTCCTTCCTCTATTTCACAGCCTGTTTGCATAAGGATGATGCTAAAAACAGTGTTTAAACATATACAAGTAGCTATTTATTATTAAACACAACAGGAAACGTCAGGTAATACATTTATAATAAAACTGGTGCCGCACATCAAGCTGTTGAACATAAAGCAGACAGATTGACCTAAAGGCACCAAATTTAGTGCTTTTCTTCACCATTAACATATACTGTTTTTTACAAATGTTGTCAATTCTCACAAGTGCTACCTTTAATATGACATCAGGAGTCTATGATCGCTTTCATAGAAGTTCATAACAGAGTCTTAATGATAATACTAGTGTTATACTTCTTCTACTTTGTAGAAATAAGTTGTTTAAAGAGGAATTTCAGTCATCACCTAATCTTTTAGTTGTTGGAATAAATTTGATTAAGATGAGAAAATATGGTTTGTGTTATTCTAATTATTTAAAAAAGGTTTTGGCACAAATTATAAATTACCAAAAAAATTATTATTTCTTTATTTGTAGAGATTGTAAGATTTACATTTAATATATTTTAATAAACAAAATAACTATCTTGATATGCTCTAAAATTTTATATTTTTTGCATTTATTTGTGTAAACATATTATTTTCACGGCAGTTATAAATCATGAAGCCAAGTACACAGCAATATTGAGGAGAAATTTTTATTTGTTAAATAAAAGCAGCTGCATCAGAAGCTGTGCAGATTTTAGCCTCGTAATGCTTAATATTTATATAATTTCACCTCTGAAAGATAATTAGTGTATATTGTGTTGTCGGTTATGGCACTTTAAGAAAAAATGTCATAATGGAAAGTTGAAAAAGTTTAATTACTATATTACTGGTTCCTTTTTGGGTTTTTTTTACCTCACTTAGAGCATATTTAACTTTATGTTAACTGTTCCAGGGAATGCTGATTGAAGGACCTCCTGGACCTGAAGGGCCTGCTGTGAGTAAAATACAATTTTTCCCCTTTTTAAAATGTATTATTTGTTTTTTGTTTTTCTTTTCATATATTTTCAGTCCTGAAGTCTTTTATCTGTTATTTATAATAATTTACCCTTGTGCGGTTTTTAAATTATTTTGTCCATCACAGTAACACATTATGCTTCTTGCCAGGTTTAAGCAGTCCGCTAATCAGTATATTTTATCATATAGCTGGATCTCTAGATTTCTAACAGCCAAACTGCATTTTCTGCTAAAACGGTGCTTTTTCTTTCTAGGGCCCTACGGGACCTCCTGGCCACTCTGGACCTCCTGGTTCTGTGGGCGACCCTGGAGAGAGGGTAAGCATTTTCCCTTTATCTGATGAACCACAGCTCTGTGCTATTTGTGTATCACTGACTCTGAGACATGACAGTTGATCTTTGCAAAGGATCACAATTAATTTTGCTCAACTTCAGTTTACCGTTCTCTCTCTCCATCCTGCAGGGTCCACCTGGTAGAGCAGGTCTTCCTGGCGCTGATGGTGTTCCCGGACCTCCCGGAACCTCAGTGATGCTGCCTGTAAGTTACTTATCTTTCAGTCCTCAGTTAGAAGTTTAAGGTATCTAAATATGTCTGCTTTCTGGGTGCATATTTCATATCCCTTTAGGATGCTATATTCATTATATTAGGTGTAATGCTTTATTGTCCGTATATGCAGCTGTTTAAGAGATGAAACTGGTTTATCTATGACAACTACATATAACCAAAATAAATACAATAAACCTAGAGGTTTCTTTAGGGGTTACATCTAGATCATAACCATGTGACCATATGGTGGTTTGTTTGTTGTTTTTTTTTAGTTGGAGTTATTGTACTTGTGTGCTTTCATTGATATTATTATTAACTTAGTCAATCTAATTTATTAGAAACAGTCGTCATCTTATTTCAGATCTTTTTTCTATTTTTATTCTATGGGTTTTAACCCAGTGTGAGACTGGTTCTGTTTTAGTGTGCTGTATGTTTTATTATTGGTTTTATTTAATTCATTCATTCATTTTGGTTTGGTTTTATTCTTTGTAATTGTTTGTATATTTTTTACAAGCAATTTTAAAAAATGTCTGTCGTTTTGGTTGATTTTTGTACAGCACTTTGTTCCAACTACAGTAGTTTTAAATGGCTTTATAAATAAATTTGGATTGGGTGTGTTTTTCTTCTCTTCTTGCAGTTCCGTTTTGGTCAGAGTGGAGGAGACAAAGGTCCCGTCGTTTCTGCACAGGAAGCCCAGGCTGCAGCCATCTTGTCTCAGGCCAGGGTCAGTTTTTGCTTTTGTTTCATATTTACACTATTTAGTTAGTTTTCAAAAAAATATTTATACGTTCCAGGTGGCCGAGATGATGTTTCCCCTGCCTTATTAATAATCCAAATATGCGTAGATAACTTAACAGTGTTTAGACAGAATTTGAAAAGCATTCAAGTCAGTGCTGATGCTCATTACTTAATTAGCTGCATTATAAACAAGCAACACAAAAATTAGTTATTTCTTCATATGCAGCGGAATATAATATAAATTAAAAATAAAAAAAATGGTGATTTTAACAAAGAAAAGAAGCTTCTGGCAGCATATTTACACTTTTATGTGGAAAATACAGGACCTCTGTCATTACAAGCTCCTGTGTGTCTTTATTATTAACTTTGCTGTTTGTAGATGGCTCTGAAAGGACCTCCTGGACCAATGGGATTCACTGGACGCCCCGGACCCTTGGTATGTTACCCGTTATTTGCAACTTTATTGGTTCACATGACAGGTCTACTATATACAGTACTACGATGTTTTTTTTATAATTAAATGATATCTTCACTAAGATGCCTAAAAATAAATTGTTTTTGTGATGATGACTGTCGGTTTCAGGGAAGTCCAGGAAGTCCTGGTTTGAAAGGAGAGGGCGGAGATCCTGGTCCTCAGGTAAAACCTCTGACTTTACATTAGAGTAATGACCCATTCAATTACAGTCAAATAAATAATTAAATTAACTATCTTATAGTTGTTTTTATGATGCTCCATCTACGCTCAAACCAATGAGGTAATAAATATTATTTTTTATCAGGGTCCCAGGGGGCCACAGGGTTTGATGGGACCTCCAGGCAAGTCAGGAAGAAGAGTGAGTATTAAGTAATTTGTATTTTTGTTACCACAGATTTGCTCAAAGATTATTATCTTTTTTTCTTGTAAAGTATCAGCTGTTGACAGAACTTTTGCCCAAACATGTTACATCTTAAGAAGTCAATGAGATTATTTTAATCAGCATATCACTCTTCTTTTAAATTCTTTGTTTTTTTCTTTCTCAAACGTGCCGTAACACAGATATATGGGCTAGTTTGAATTTGGACATTTACAGTATAACCTTCAAATATGTTCTTACTCTGCTCCCAACAGGGTCGTGCTGGTGCTGATGGCGCAAGAGGAATGCCAGGAGAGCCTGGAACTAAGGTATAATAGTATCTCTCAATATTTGACAAATATCATCAACATGTTTTATCATTTCTATTCCTCAGTGTTTCTTTTTATTTCTTTAACCCAAAGAGATCTGATAGCTTACATTCCCGACTAGCTTTTAGCTTTTCTTTAGTCTTATACTTCATAACCCCACTTCTTAACCCCTATACTACTTAACCCCATTTAAACTTCTACATCTTCATTAGGGTGACCGTGGTTTTGATGGTCTTCCTGGTTTACCTGGAGACAAAGGACACAGGGTGAGTTAAACGACACTATAAGTAGTATAAACAAAATCAGTTGTTAGTTATTTCTGTAATATTAAATCAAATTCTGAGTATTTCTTATGTGTTAAAAAAATATTAAGTCCTTATTCTTACACTTTTTCACCTTGTCAGGGTGACCCAGGACCAATGGGGCTTCAAGGATCTCCAGGAGAGGACGGAGAGAGAGTATGTGCTTTAAAGACACGGATCTGAAATCTCTCCTGTTTTTTCACCCTTGACATGTTGTTTCTGGATTTTTACAGGGAGATGATGGAGAAGTTGGACCCAGAGGTCTCCCAGGTGAACCCGTGAGTGTTTCCATGACAACAAGCGAGTCCTGTCACATTAATTTTCATTCTTTTTAGCTATCTGTTGTGTTTGTGTCTTATGTATCACTGCTTGTGTCTGTCTTTAGGGACCTCGCGGTTTGCTTGGGCCTAAAGGTCCACCTGGAATCCCTGGACCTCCTGTGAGTAAAAACTGTCAAACCACATCAAGTTGTTTTATTTTGGTTGCATTTGGTTGCAACATCGTTTGAAGCAACTCACTGTAGCCTCATGCATGATCCTGGATAAACAGTACCGGCAATCTAAAACTGAGCATGTGCTTTTACCACAATTTTCTCAGAACAACAATAACACTAATTAGTGATCAGATATCAGTCACATCCATAAACCTATTCCTTATATTCACATGTAATGGTGTTGATTGACTAAAGAGTTTGGGTTTGGAGTTTTTTCCTCCTATTTTATATTTGTGTGTGTTTGTTTTGGTGTCATGATCCAAAACTGATGCAGCAGAACAAGAAATCTTTTTCATGTTTGAAACTTTCTTCATTGCCACAAAATACAACAAATACAGACACCAGTCTCATCATCAAAGTTTATAATTGTTAATGGGCCATAGTTTTTTTAGTCCCTGTAATAAGGTGCTTTGCATAGAACCTGAGACTTGAAGTATGTTAGTTATTAGTGAAGAACATGTAACTGTGTTTATACTATGTTATTTTTATGTTCATCTTCTCTTTATAGGGTGTACGAGGAAATGATGGACCCCACGGCCCAAAGGGAAATTTGGTCAGTGATCATGTTATCATTTCAGTCATATATGTAGTTTTGACTTTTCAGTTATAAAGAACAACCAGAATGTATATATTTTTTTATTTATAAATAATTTTCTCTTTTGTGTATTAACTTACTTGGTTTCATTCTTTACATTTGCCCACACTGAACATACTTTCTACATATCTCTTAGGGTCCCCAAGGAGAGCCAGGACCTCCTGGTCAGCAAGGAACACCAGGAACTCAGGTAAGACAGTTTTACCCAAGTAAGAAATCAGACCTGTGGAACAATTTGCTGAACAGCAACGTTTTGAATGAATCGTGTGAATATTTGCGATTCACCTATGAGCATTAAATTGATTTCAGTTTCTAGTTACAGCTTACTGTAGAAGTCCATAAAGACACATTTGATTAATAGATACCAGCAGTCAGAGCAGCCTGAACTCTTGTTTATTTAGAGCTTGTAGATATCAGAAAAGACCATTTTTTCCATATTTTTTTTTAAGTAGCTGCATCTGAGCAGCCCACCTCTGTACAAAAGTTACAGCTGATACAGAAGATTCTTTTCAACAGAATAAGTCTATTAATCTAAAAGCCATTTGAGTTTCAGGGGATTATTTTTCCCTTTCTGAGTATAAAACCAATATTTTGATGGCCTTGTTAGTCACGCTGCCTGTTTTCATTGCAGCTGTAAAAGTTGTGAAAATGCAGTTTGCCATATTGCAAGTATTAGTACCTTATCTAACTTTTACTTTCGTGTAAGTGAATACATCATGTTTGCTTTCAAAACACTCATTTTGTAAACTTTCGTTAATAAGTTTTTAGTTCCTTCATGATGCCACTGATCACCAACATATGCACAATGTTTTTACTGTGTAATGTAGCCATAATTTCATGCTAAACTTTTAACATTAGTTCTATGTAATGTACTGATATAACTATATGCCAGTCTTCTGCTTAGCATGAAAAATAATCAAATGCTTATACAATATAATTCTGTGTTGGTTACAGTTTGTTATGGTTTATGTTTTATCTCTCTGTGAAAAATCGTCTGTTTGCATTGAGATTCGTAGAAATCAAGAATCAAGTATCGATCTATCATGTGTGCACTGAGCAAAAGGTCAAATGTCTTTTGGTTTTTCAGGGAATGCCAGGACCTCAGGGAGCCATTGGACCTCCAGGAGAGAAAGTATGTGATCACAAATATTTATCATGGAAATATAACAATACTGGATTTATTGGAGGATTACTTTATACCAGGCAATCTCTCCCAAAGCCAATCTTTTACCTTACAGTCCTTCTAAACTCTTCCTTTGCTTCTGCTCAGCCGCTCAGACCAGTGGCAATCAAAATGTCTTGGTAGGAGATTTCTAACAAAACATATCAAAATCTAATTACACCAATACAATTATACAATAATCAAAACAAAAGTAAACACATTGCTCTCTCATAATATTGCAACTCGATACCAGAAGTTATTCGAGCAAAAGTAAAATTTTGGGTATTTTTTATTAAGCTGCAGCTATCGTCTCTCACTGAGTGATAAACTCCACATACATAATCAGGTTTCATGTGTTTCTGTTCGGGTTCTGTTCACAGGTACAATAGAAAATTATTGGCACCTGTGAAACTGAGAAATTTATTACAGGTATTGTCTCCAGAAGTACAGCATGATTTTACTGGAATTACGCTTCATTTTTTACATCACATTAAGTTAGAACAGTTCCAGCAGTCTCTCTGAAGACTACATGGAATATATATTTATGTCTATATATTTATAATATTTATAATATATATAGATAGATCTGATTAATGTCTGCTGCTTCTGAAAAGTAATGCATTTATTGTGTTATTTAAAATAACAACAGATGGTAAATAAAATACTATTTTAATACACTAACTTGCACGGGACCTTAACAACCCGGTTTACTCTTCTGGTTAATACATTAACAACTAAATTAATCCAGTATTAGAGCTGGTGGTTGGGTAGGAGAGATGGGGCATTGTCATCTGCTGGTGGGTGACAATGAATTTTAAAAGAGAAAGATATATCTATGGACCATATGGTGCTTTTTTTTATATAAAAAAATATCTTAAATATACTGTTGAGGAGTACATTTAGGGAAATTGAAGACTAGTGTAGTTAGATAATAAGCCGGTCTATTAAACAATGCCTACAGAGATTTGACACCACTTTATCTGACTGATTTCATGAGACACAAAAAAGTAATACAGAGTTAATTAGTGACTTTCTAATCAATTTTACCCTCAAGGTGGCCGTGTTTTTTTATCATCTTCTATAAAATCTGACATTGGAAGGTGTTAATGTTGATAATTCCTATCAGGAACTCAAAAATTTCAGCTTTCTGGGACACTTCGTAAAGCCTCAGTCCTCTTTATTTGTATAAAACCTTCATAATCTACAGAAGAAGCAAGAAGTCTGCAGTTTTGTAAACTGTTTAATAAATAAAGTGTTAATAAATCTACATTCTAGTCAGATTGTATTTCCTTATTTCATGTGGATGGATTCTAGTTGTAACAAGTATTTCCATTTAATGATATATATATATATATATATATATATATATATATATATATATATATATATATATTCGCATGTCTTTTTTTTTCCAAGTTCCTACT
>JBAMHX010000019.1:22542662-22559667 GCA_037177515.1 Pseudomugil tenellus
GTGTGTGTGTGTGTGTGTGTGTGTGTGTGTGTGTGTGTGTGTGTGTGTGTGTGTGTGTGTGTGTGTGTGTGTAATTGGATATATATTGGATATATTCCCACGCCATATTTACTTCATTTAGACATTTTCTGTCCAACCATGCAGTGGAGCCTGTGATGGAGCATTGTCCTCAAATTGTTTTTTTCTTGAACGATGCTGACTTCTTGCTGTACCAGTGCTTGAAGAAGGTGTCTTCCAGAAACTTGCAATAGGACTGGTAGTTGACTCCATCCTCAACCTGAAAAGGTCCCACAAGCTCATTTTTGATGATACCAGCCCATACCAGTATACCATCTCCACCTTGCTGGTGTCTGAGTGGGAGTGGAGCTCTCTGTCTGTTACTGATCCAGTTGCAGGCCCATCCATCTGGTCCATCAAGACTCACTCTCATTTCATCAGGCCAAAAAACCTTAGAAAAATCAGTCTTAAGATATTTCCTGGCCCAGTCTTGATGTTTTATTTTGTGTGTCTTGTACAGTGGTGGTTGTTTCTCAGCCTTCCTTACCTTTGTCATGTATCTGAGTATTACACACTTTGTGCTTCTTGGCATCCAGTGATATTGCAGCTCTGAAATATGGCCAAACTGGTGGCAAATGGCATCTTGGCAGCTTTAAACTTGATTTGTGTGTGTGTGTGTGTGTGTGTGTGTGTGTGTAATTGGATTTGTATTTCAGGAGCCACATAAAAGCTTTTAAAGCAACATAGAAACATCAACAGAAACAAAATGTAGTCTCCCATAAAGACCAGGGGAAACCTATCCATGCATTCATCTCCAGTAGACGGGATTACTGTAATGGTCTTTTAACAAGACTTCTCAAAAAGAACATTACAAATCTGCAGATGCTGCAGCTAGAACTTTAGCTAGAACTGAGCGATCTGAACACATCAAACCAGTTTTATGTCTTTACACTGATTTCCAGGCAGTTACAGAATAGGTTTTTAAATCCTGTTGTTTATAAATCCCAGAATACAGGACTAGAATACAGATATAATATGTTCGAAGAATATAAACCAAGCAGAGCTCTTCGATCCAAAGACTCAGGTCAACTAGTCCAGACCAGAGTTCAGAAGGAGCAACATGGAAAAGCATTTAGCTGTTTTGCTGCAAAGAAGTGGAACAAACTGCCAGTAGAAATTAAACTTTACCCAAATATAGACACTTTTAAAACCAGGTTAAAAAATGTTCTTTTCTCATTTATGAAATTTGCACTGTAACATTTAATTAATCTTGCTTATGATTTTTTAAAACAATTTTCATTAGTTTCACATAATTTAAAGAGCAACCATGTCAGCAGGGTACAAATCTTTTCTAAGTAATGCATTGATGATGGTTTTGTTCAATTTTCAGTAGCACCTCTGTCGTGAAACAAGGTAAGTTGTACATTTTCCATACTTGGATTAAACTCAATTTGTTTTCTGAGTTTGTATGCAAGTCCTTCCATGTTATAATAATCTATTCTACTAGGTTCATCCAATTCCACAAAGTAAGAGGGTCCTCATTATGCCAGAAACTCTTGACCTCTTTCTTTGTATGCAGCAGTATTTTAACCAGATATCTACCCTTACATTGAACATTTCCACTTCGCACGTTACATAGATTTAATACATCACGTGACTTTTGCAATTTATAACACTGTATCTTTTTTAGTGTGATCCAGACATCATTCCAGCATTTCTGCACATTAGAAGATTCCCAAAAGACATGAGTATGGTTAGCATGCTGCTCTCCATGCAGTCTTCAGCATGTTTGTTGTTTTAATATAAGGTTGTTCCTAGTCTTAGGTGTATAGCGTGTTATCACGTGCTTCACTCTTAGAGTAGGCTGACACTTGCACGACTTTTAGCCTCGATTTTGTCGTGGCATTTTGGGGCACGAACCAGGAGGCTCCCGCACTGTTTCCGCATAGTTCCCGCATAGTTCACGACGAGTTCACGAATAGTTCATGAATGCATGCTCATCAGTGTCCGCATTGACACGAACTGGCACGATGAGTTCACGCATAGGTTGCACATAGTTTACGCACTTCCCACATTGGCACGAAGAGTTTGCCCAATTTGTTCCGACTTGGGCATCCCATATAAAAATTGGCTGTGGAAGAGGGAACATACTGAATGCCAGAGACACAGTCATTGCGGAGAAGAGAAGATGCCTGTATATGGTGCACACTGGCAATACAGATTAGTTATATTGAAACTAATGCTCTTCACATTGTCTCAACAGCTCACCTCTTCCTTCCATACTGACAGAAGCAATCACCTCATCACTGCTGGCATGTGGCTCTGCTTCTGACACTTAAAACACTCATAACACTCAGTATAAAACTCTCCTTATTAAACCTCCTGATCAGTTTAGGTCTGTTTTATTGATATTGTGCTGAATCATCATGCATCTCAGGGAAATTTTCATATAGAGCAGCTCTACACCATAGGGTAATCTTAATTAATTCTAACAGTAATCAATCAGAGTGACCTTACCTGTTCAACAAGTCCCCAGTGGACTCTGCATCAGGGCTGGTGTTTAGTGTTGAATCTTGCTTCTGCCTCTGAGGAGCTACTGAGACAGTTTCACAGTTAACTATAGCGTTGTAGCATCAAACTATTACTTAAATTACACTATGGGTATGGTTACATGATGCTTTTAATTACGAATTTCATTTAATTTAATTTTATTTATTTAAAAAAGAGACAGTGCATATTAAGTACAGAGGCCTGGGGAACAAACCCCATATCTGTAAATGTGCAGAATTATAGCCAGTGCTAATTGTCATCCTTTGTCCTGTTGCGGGTGAGAAAATAGATGTTATATCCTGGAACATTCAACCCTGCCATTGGAGTATCCAATCCGGGCAGCAGAGGTGGTAGGCTTGGCTGGTGTTGTCCCCATGGCAGAGGTGGAGGGTCTGACAGGATCAGGCTAAGTAATGGCAGTGTTGGGCCTGACAGGTGCAGTCCAGACCAAAAGCAGAGTGTAGCTAAACTACAAGTGGGGTGACAATCGCGGCTCACTCACTTGCTGTAGTGTCAGCCCGGTTAGCTGCTGTTGTGCCCAAACCGGGGGGTTTGTGCGAGGTTTGTGCGAGGCAAACAAGGCCCAGGATTAACTTCAATATCACCAGCCAAGATAAGAAAGATAACTAAATTAGTCATGCCCAGAGTTGATGTGCTTGATTGTTCATTTTTACCTGTAGGAAATCTTACATTACCATAATAGTCTTGTGAAAAAAAGAAGTTGACTCCTCTTAGCTGGATATGAAATAAAATTTTCCCTTCTCCTTGGACATGTCGAACTTAGGAGGAGATAGAAGCATATAAATACAGAGAACAGACAATTTGATGGCAGAATCTGAGGTCTTTTGATGGTTTTTTTGTGTCTTTTTGGGCAAACATACAGCTCCTGCTGAAGTGTGTGGCTGCGCCCTGGCGGCCATCTTGTCTCCTACAGAATTATTTATTTCTAATTTAACTAATTCTGAATTAAATTAATGAAGCTTTGAGTTTACATGGCAACGCATTTATTCTCATTTCTTAATTCCGTCGTGATGGCGGAAGTGACATACTCACGCAGAAAATCTTCTCCTGTTTGTAGCCTTAGCGGCTAAATGGAAAACCATCTAATATAAAATGTTTTGGCTTCAATTTTGATTCAATTTGTGAAATAATAGATTGTCACAAGTATACGACTTCACTATATTGAGCAGGTGAGGAGAAGAAAAATATACCGAATATATACATACCAAATATATCGAAGACAGGAGGCGAACTTTTTTTTTTTTTTAAAAAAAAAAAAGCTTTTATTGAAGAAGACTGCGCATTGGAGCGGGAGAAGGTAAGCATGCGCAGAACGACCAGAATTAACCACAAGAGAAATTACGGGTTAAGGGTTTACATGAGAAAGGAAAAAAATCGAGGGAAGATCAACATGCACTGCCACCTCTATAAAGTATTCTCAGATGTAAGTTGCTTTGGAGAAAAGTGTCTGCTAAATGACTGTAATGTAATGTAATGTAATGTAATACCTAAAGAACACAAATATGTTAATGATGTAAATACTATTATATGTTTTTACATTGAGGTTAAGGAGCAGAGTGTTAGATAAAAAAACATCTTAGCCTTTGAAAAAGGAACGGAACGGCAAAAGCTTGGTTGAGAAAATTTATCTTGCAAGGAATTCACTTTAATCATTAAATACAAAAAACAAGTAGATGTGATCAGAATGAGATTAAGTGTGAACTGAACAGCTAATGATCAGTGTTAAAACTGCATAACCTTAAAATATGAACAAAAAAATATGAACAAGGTACAGGAAGCTCACAGCAAGTATAAACAAAATATGCTCACAGAGGCTGTAAAGCATAAAACAGTCATGTTAACTCATTTCCAAAGCAAAGAAAGTAAAAGGAAGTGCTCAGTGCATCATGTGATGTCCCCATGGCTGCATAATCTATGGACGGCTAGACTATCCCTAACTATAAGATTTGTTAAAAGGAAGGTTTGAAGGTTGATTTTAAAGGTAAAGAGAGTGTCGGGGTCCTGTACCCGCACTGGCAGCAGGTTCCATAAGAGAGGTGCTTGATGGCTGAAAGATCTTTCTCCCATCATTTGCTTAGAAACTCTAACTCCTGCAGTCTGAGAGCTAAGTCCTCTTTTTGGAATATATGGAACTGAGATTTCTGATATACAATAGATCTTGGTCATGGAAAATGTTATATGTAAGTAGATGCGTTTTAAACTCCATCCTAAATGTAATATGTAGTCAATGAAGAGAGGCTAAAATTTGTTAAGTGTGTTTTCTTCTGCTAGTTCTCGTCAAAACCCTCGCTGCAGAATATTGGAGTAGCTGAAGACTTTTCAGGGCATATTTGGGACAGCCTGTATGTAAGGAATTTCAGTAGTCCAATCTTTAAGTAACAATGGCATGGACTAATTTTTCTGCATCACTCTAAGACAGAATGCCCCAAATTTTTGCAATACTACATAGGTGGAAGAACCAAAGGTCAAATCTTGGTATAGTATAACTCCAAAGTTCCTCACTGTTGTACTGGAAGCCAAATTAATGCCATCCAGATTAATTATAAAACTAGACAATTTTGTCCTAAATTTTGAGGTCCAAAGACAACGACCTCAGTTTAAAAGGAGAAAATCTGTGTCATCCAGATTTTTATGTCTTTAAGACATAAAATACTATTAAATACTGGCCTTCCCATCCTTCTACCCACTGGGGGTTTCTCACGGGGACCTGGTTGAACAGGGGCGTAGGTAGGAGGAAGTTTGTGAATGAGTGGGTGTATCTGTGTGTGTAAGTGGGGTTGTGTGGGAAAATTGGGAAGAGATAGTGCATGAGGATAGGTGGGTGTCTGTGTGGGTGTGGATGGTGGGAGGACGAGTGTGGTAGGTTGGAGCAAGGTATGGGTGGGATTGGATGGGAGCGCATGCATGTGTTGGTGGGGGAGGAAGGTATGTGACTCCATGGTGGGGTGGGGAGAGAGATGGAGAAGATCGGCTTCTGTGGTTGTGTGTAGGTATGAATGGTGTTGAGTGGGGGAAGAGGAGTATGGGTTTGTGTGGAAGGTTCAGTGAGTGTCTGTGAGTATAGGAGGGGTGTGAGGTTGGGAACAAAAATGAGGACGAATGTATGTGGGTGTGTATGGGGTGTGTGGGTGTATGAAGGAACATGTGAGATAGGGGTGAGCAGGGGAAAGGGTAGAGTGGGTGTGAATAGGCAGGTACGCAGGGGCGGATCCAGGATTTAGTAAAAGGGGGTGTGGACCTTAGCCCATTGCAAGCTAGGGGGGTCCGGGAGCATGCTCCCCCAGACATTTTTTTAAAAATAGGTGGCAAAACAAGCAATTTCTTGCAATGTTTTACAGTTACAAAAAAAATATGTTGTGCATGTTGCATGTGATTATTGTATGCGTGACCAGGTTTTTTTTTAATCAGACTTCCCACTTTAAAATGTGTATTTAAATCAACTGTATTGATGTTATCTACTTAAAATTCTATCAAATGAAAGATAATTATACCTGTGATTTACCACTAAAAAAATGTCTAAAGTCCAAGTGACAAAGGAAGATTTTTCCCTGGATTTTCACATACCAGATGATCGATTGTCTCCATTATTTACACCCAGGGGTGTAGCCATCATTTTAGAAGTGAGGGGGACAGATTTCTGAGAGATTTACCATCCTCGCATTCAACTGCACCTTTGCTTAGCAGCTACATAGCCACAAACACTCCAGTATCTGGGAACCAACTTCTGTTCTTTAAATTGATAAACTATCAAAATCCAAAGTCAAAACCAAAAACTGCCAAACGCTGGTTGAGTTGACATAAAATGACCCTGGAGCATCTACAGGGTTAGCTAGATTAAGAAGTGCTAAATGACAACACTGAAAACAAGAAGTTCAGTAAAATACCATTCCTAATTAATCAGTCAAAATGAAATGGAAGTGACAATGTAACTGGGTAATAACCCACTAAGGTTAATGTAATGGCAAAGTGATGCAACAATAAACATATTAACATTAAGATGTAACTATTTTCTAATGTATTCTATCATCAATAATGAAAGCCCAGATGCACAAAATTAATCACTTAAAATATTATGACCAATTCCTGCTGCCTAACACAGTAGTCAAATAACTTTTTCTGCAAATAAATTAATAATGAAACGTTCTCTGAAATTACAGGTATACTACATCTTCAAACATCTGGGTTTGACCCTCCAAGTCCATCACTGCTGCTGGCCTCTGGCCCATAATTCATGATAAATGAACAAATCAATTTGGATTTGAAATGGGAAAAACACCAAAGTTAGTTTAATTCGAAATTAGGTGGTTATGATAATTTTTCATCGTTTTAAACCAGAATTAACTTTTATTCGGAATTAAAGATAAATTAAAACTTATGTTTTAACTTAATCGGCAAATTCATGTACTTTACACTTTAACTACCATGAAAATAAATTAAATCTTTACAATCTACCATCTAAAGGAACACAAATACATCTATATTTTTATTTTCAACAGAGAAGGAAGTAATGTAGACTAGCCAAAATAGTATCCCAAAAATACTTAAGAGCCGCCTTTTGTTCCTTTAGAATAATGTTTCTCAAGAAAAAGTACAAATTATTTAGCAAAAAACACAACTTACAAGACTATAATTTATAAAAAAAAAAAAAAACAGTGATTCTTTTTTAAACTGAAAAAAGAAACTGCGTAAACACTACCACCGCTACCTTAACTAGCTAGCTCAGCTTACTAAACTCATCTTTTATATTCCACATGGACAATATATTATGCACAATTTAAAAGGTATCTGTTTTAGCTATTCATTTGTCTATTGGTGGTTTGCTTAACATGTTTTAATATGTGATTCACACCAAAGACAGCATCTCTGTTGATGCTATAAATAGACTGTATATAAGAGATGGGCGGAGCCTTGACACACAGAGTTTGTTAGCTTCGCAGAGATCCGAAAAGTGCAGGTGGCATGTCCCCAGCATACCCCGCGTCTGCTACGTGCATGTATAGACTAATGAAGACCAATGCATTTCATGATCGAGATGCTGATGCCCGTTAATTAGGCCTATATGTACACTGTACACAGTTTGTTTAACAGTCAATCACAGGTATAATTTGTCTAAAAAAAAATTTCAGTGCAAAATAAAGGGGGGTGTACACCCCCCACACACCTCCCTAAATCCGTGGGTGGGTACATACATATGTGTGCGTATGGGGGAAGGGAGCGTTGGGGTGTGTTGACAGGTGTGTATGTGTGTACGGGTGGAGGGTTCTTATTGACACCATTGTTTTGTTGAGTGACCGTGCGTGCCAGTGGAGGTTGAAAAACAATGGAGTGGGCGCCCAGTGGTTGCCAGCGTTTTTTTTTTTTCGGCAAGCGGGTGGTTAAATTTAACAGCATCTATAGTGACTATTGGTCACATCTATTGGTTTTGGTTATCGGGGCATGACTCAAAACATCCAGGGCTAAAGCCCCTGATAAAATGGCTGGTGACACCTATCCTATTACCACACTGGTACCATATAATTACCTAACTATAATGTAAATTGCAACCAAATGTTTTATTACCTTTGGAATGAAGCTTGTTTTCCAGTTTTTCCACCAAATAAACAGGCTGTTTCAAAATGGTCAAACAAATATAAGAGAAGAATGGTATCCTTCTTAAACTCACTATCATAAATGTTGCTAAGCTTCTTACACTCTTCCTGTTCAAGCACATGACTTGTGATTTCTATTAAAGGGGGCCAATGATTTTCCGACATGCTCATTTAGAAACTTGCAAAAAAATGCCCTGTAGTTATAGTGGGAGTTTTTAATACTGTGTTTTTCTGTGTTTTTTAAGCTTCTGTTCCTCAATTCACCAACTCCCCAACCATGATTGTGATGGTGGGACTACCGGCTCGTGGAAAAACTTACATATCTAAGAAGCTCACAAGATACCTAAACTGGATTGGTGTTCCAACCAAAGGTATTGCCTGTTAGTAAGGGATTACACAGAATTTTTATCTACACCATCATTTTAAAGGAATGATGGCTTAATAGCATCTACAGAATTGTTTCACATGTCAGGTTATGATGCCTCCTATAACCTCAATGGCTACCATCACATGTTCTGAATTAAATACCGTGGATTTAAATAATTCTGAATTAAAGTATTCTCCTTTGAGTGTACATGGAAGTAGTAATTCTGAATTGTGGTGTACATGGAAAACATGTTTATTCACCTTCTCCTACTTCTGCTTTAGATCTTGGGGTTGGGAAGGGGTCTTTTTTTTTAAGTTGTCCAGCATAAAGGCGGGCAGAATGGTGATCTGTCTGCTGTACCATGCTGAGCAAATTTATTCTGTCATGAGGAACTATATGTATATACATGTATACAAAGTTCCTCTTGATGATCTGAATTCTTTATTTTTTTTAGTTACATCTTAGTTCGACAGAGTTTCTATGTATTGCTGGACACAACTGGAGGGGACAGAAAAAAAGGACAAGAAAACAAGAGAAAAGGAAAGGAAAAGGAAAAAACTGAACATAAAGAAGAGACAGAATCACACCATACAGAAAAAAACACAATCTAACCACTCATACTTTGCCATCTGTCACACTTGTACAGAAGTTAATGGAAAAAAAGGATCTGATGAGCTCCCACAGAGTAAACAAATAGGAATACGGAAGAATGACTGTTACTAAATAATCTAAAAGAGATCTTAGTGACGATGTCTTCATGCAGAACGTATGAGGTGAAAAGTGCTCGCTGGAAAGTGAACATACTCAGGCTCCCCCTCTACTCAAAAGGTCAGAGGTCGGCTAGGAGAATTCTGAGATCAGGAAAAACGACAGTCAGTCCCAGACAAGGATTCCAGCCACTCCACCCCAGAGCCAGCCCACTATCCACCCAGGAGGCGGAACAGGGAGGTCCCGGCCAGAGCCCCCCACAGCCCTGGGGAACGGACCCCGGCGAGCCCAGGGCGGGCAGAGCGCAGAGCCCCATAGACACACGCACACATCTACCCACACCCCACACTCACCCCTCCCTACCCCAATCCCCATGTTCACCCCCGGTGCTCCCATACATAGTTCCACACACCCCACACATCCCTCTTCCCCCCCACTACCCACGTTCCTGCACCACTTTTTCCCCCTGCAGGAACCCCCTGGTGCCCAAGGGAACGAGAAGGCCAAAAGACAACCCCCCCTCCCCCCCTGCACGCCCGGACAGACACAACACACACACACAGTACCCCACAGGACCCACATTGGGCCCCACAGGCTAAGACAGACCGAGCTCCAGGTGGGCAGGCTGCAGTTTGCCTCAGATGGCCCAACCACGCCATCAGCCCAGGGAATGGGGGTGTAAAAAAAACCTCGAAACTCCCCACTCACCTCCCCATTGATGATTGTGAGATGTGGGCTGTCTGTAGTTAAAATTGAGGGTCAAGGACCACACCATGCTGGGGGCAGGGCTACCTAAGTAACCCCGCCCAACATACATTCCATGCCCCGCCCCTCAAGATATAAATGTTTGATATCTGTGATTGGGTAGGGAACATTGACATCATAAATTACTACACAGAGCATACGTCACGTTTCCCATAGGTTTCTGAAGAGCGAAAATGAAGCCAATAGGCGGGTCCTACTGTCACCATCTTCGTCATTATCAGAAAATACCAAAATGGATGAAAAGGTAGAGCTTAGAGGGCTCCGTCACGATGGAACCAGCAGGAAGTACGCAGCTGTAACCACTGAAACCACTGATTGTGCTTTAACACACATCAATCAAAAGGACACGCCTCTAAATTTAAGATTAAAATAAAATCGAAACCAAAGCGTTAGAGTTGCCATGATGGAAAATTTTATCTATTAAAATGAAAAACGTATTTGGAGCCACTCTGTAAACATGTTTATTTCAGCTGTGAAATCGGACATTTTAACATGGGAGTTTATGGGCATTGCTCTCTATTGGAGCCAGTCCTCTAGCGGTGAGGGGTGAATTTTAGCTGCAAATTAATCCGACTTCCGTATTAGCGTCACCATTGGCAGCCAGAGATTGCCACCTGGTTGGGAAGGGTTCTGATTGGACAGAGAGCGGAAGTGAAGTGCTATTCTTTACTTAGAAGACCATTTCTCTACCTTTGTGAACAGAACCAGGTCCAAATTGGTCAGACAGCAGAAAACAAATTTGAAGAAATAATTTAATGCTTGTGGGCATTACTGTGGCAGCAACCGAACTTCAATAAGATGCTGTGACATCATAAATCACTAGAAACCCCTCAAATTTTCTTCTGTCACCATGAAACTGACTGAAAATGATAAAGGGTCAGTTCTAAACAGATTGATATATCTATTTCCTATCTAAGCCCAGGCCACTTCCGACAGGAAGTTCTTTTTTCACATGAGAGGATCTCTCTCTTCATTAATTGATTCCAAATGCTTGAAACTTCTTCACAACATGTCTTCATCTAGAGTGTGACTGCACGTTTGGGTGAGAGCACCGTGGAAGGAAGGTCGCTGTAGGTTACTACAGTCTTTAATATACCACACTTTCTTTCCTCGTCCATGCAATCAGAGACCAGTAAACATGCCTTCAGCTACTGGCTGTTATTCCACTACAGGGTCACACTGGCCAGTATTTATTGGAGTCTATGCAAATTCGATGTCCTGCCGTGACAGGGATCAAAGCACTGACTTTCCTACCTATGCTTTGCTGCTGTTTATCAGCGATTTTCATTTTTATAAAGAAAGCTTTAATGACTGTAACTGTGATGATGAAATAAAAACAGAAGTGGTGAAGGCCCAGCAGTGACTCCATTTCCTGAGAGTACTCAGGAGAAACAACCTGGAGGAGAAGCTTCTGGTGTACTTCTACCAAGCCACTGCAGAGAGCACCCTGGCATACTCCATTACAGTGTGGTATGATGGGTGCACAGTTGCAGACTACTGTGATCAACACGCCCAGAAGATCACCTGTATCCCCCTTGTCCACCAACCAACCCCCAGACCAAATTGACAGCTCTTGGTATCACAACAGAGCCACAAATATTGGTAAGAACTGATTCCATCCTAACAACCACCAGTTCAACCTGCTGCCCTTTGGTCGGTGCAAAGGTGCCCACAAAGCATGTACAAACACTCAGAGACAGCTTTTTCCCCAGAGGCATCAGTGCTCTGAACTCCCATGAACTATAAGGAAAACATACCAAATATAAAAATAATACCAATTATCACACTCGTGCAATAGACTGTAACAAGTACAACACCACTATGGAACTTGAAACATGTTGTGCAATACAGTATTTCTGCAATACATTTTAATTGTAACAAGGCCTATGCCGTCGGAAGCGACGACTAGGGGTATATCCCCAAATGTCCCCAATTCTCCAATTCCCCAATCCTTGAATAGAAACAATACAATACTAGAGATTTCCTGTTCTTCCAGAACAGCAGTGTGAATGCTGTCAAACTCCTGTTCACACTGCTGCTCTGGACAGCAGTGTGAATTCTGCCACAGTGCTATTAACACTGCATGCTGTCATGCAGAAATGACAGGCTCCATGGTAAAATACACTGCCTTGGGTTTGTCCATGTTTGTCCTTGGTCAGACCCTTAAAGCACCACCTCTTATATGCGAATGCACATTGTTCCCTGTTTGTTGGGAGTGAGAGTGGAGAATATTCAATCAATAAATGTGCAACGTATCATTAGTTTAGCCGTCCTATCTGTAAAGAGAACTGTGATGTTGAATTGGAAAGTACACAAATCTAACTGTTTTAGTACTGATATTTGGCTTAAAGATTTTATAGATTTGTTAATGAGGGACCGTTCTGGTTCACTTCAATTAGAGATGGATAACAGAAAGCATAGACCCTGATACTTTCATATGACCAAATTTGAAATAGGAATTTAAATATTTCTCTATAATATCAACAGCCCCCATTTTGTTTTTGTTTATTTGATTGTGTGTGTGTGTGTGTGTGTGTGTGTGTGTGTGTGTGTGTGTGTGTGTGTGTGTGTGTATGTCTATATGCATGTATTGTTGTCACTAAAATTGTAAATAAAAAAAGGAATTGTACCCTTTAATGTTCTTGTATGCTCTGATTTACAATGACAATAAAGGCTTTCAATCTTGAAACTGTGATGATGAAAGCATTATTTGTCTTCGTTAGTGTTTAATCTTGGACAGTACAGAAGAGATGCCACATGTTCCTACAACAGCTACGAATTCTTCAAACCTGACAACACAGAGGCCATGAAGATACGCAAGTATGAACCTTATATAAAAGTTATTTTACTCAGTGAGTTGTTGGTTTGACATTAACTTGAGTTTGGTATAAGCTTTTAAACTGGTTTCAGTTCCTGCTTTATAACCATGTAACACTATAACTAAAATGCACACAACTATATGCAGGCTTGTTTTTAAATTACATATCAACAAAAACATGGTTTTAATCTACTTACAGAAGATGTATTCTCTGAGCCAGAGACTGTAATGTTACAGATGTCCCCAGTGTTAATCATTGTTGTATGACTTTGTGAAAAGCCATGACGGGTACAAGCTCTGTCCTATAATGCTAACCATTAAAGAGAAAGAGCAGGTTTAGCTATATCTTCTTCCTGCTCTTGAGGCAGATGCATTTGTCTTCTCTCCTTCCCTACTATATTGCACCTTATCGGTATGTGTTACTCTATTTTTAAGAACCTCTCTCTGCATTCTACAATTCTACAATAAATTTACAATTTAAACACCCCGGATGTGGTCAGCTGGTCTCTCAATGCAATTGATCAAGTCTTTTCTACCCACATAACTGGCAAAAGGGAGCCCATGTATCCTGATGGGGCACATCGTAATGGTTGCAGAATGTGATGCCATTCCACATTAGTGTTCTGCCAGTATGAGGATGCAGCAGGTTGTAGTGGTTGCAAATAGATCTACCCCATGACACTGAAGCCTCTGATTGCAAAAGACATTCTGAAATTCCCATCATTTGTTGTTTATTCAGACTTCAATCATTTAGTCCAGGTTTTCATGATACCGCAGATAACCACATTTTTCCCACAAATGCATTTGTCTTCCAAACAAGGCTTTGTTTGGAAAGGAAATAATGAGTGCAGTCAATCGCGCCGATTACCTTTGGGAATCCGGACATTGCTGCGAATAGCCTTTTGATGTTGGCCTGTTCTCCCAAAGTGTCGAAAAACTTCACGTATCAACCTTTCATTTTAATGGTACAAAACATCCATTAACCGGTGAGTCCGGCGCTCTGACACTGGACCCACTTCCATACATAATTGTAAGAGCAAATCGACTTATCAGTCAGTTATTATCATTATTGAAAATCCGCTTAATCCCCAAACACTCACCACTCTTTATTTTACCATAGTCTTCAAGTACAAGCACATCCATTTTGACATATTTTACTCGCAACATTACACTCGTGGCAATATTTGTGTACCTATTCAGTAATTATTTGGATTGCTGGACACCCTCTCACAATAATGTACCAATGAATGTGATGACATGTGATGACGGATGTTTAAATACGTATTTATGGAATAAATAACTTGTTTTTTAGCATGTAAATAATAATCTGTGTTTCTGTGTTTTTTATTATTAAAAACACAAAATCTAGTGTGAATGACAAACGTGTTTAACGTGGCTTAAACATATTTTCTTATTAGCTCTGCAGCTGGTTTCCCTCTTCAAATTGTTACTATGCCAGATTCAAAAATTGGTGCAGCGGTAGGCACTCTTCTACGTCAAGTTTATTTTTTGTATATCTCAAAATTTACGTAGTAAAATTCCTACTCTAATTTCAGGCCCGTTTTTTGCGTAAGCAAGCTTTATAAATGAGGCCCCAGATGTTTAACTAAGCATTGATATAAAAATTCCACCAAGCAGTCATTTATAGACTTCTTTTGCAAAGTTTATATTGATTTCATTCTTCTGTGGACAGGGCCTGTGCCATTGCTGCCCTAGAAGATGTGTGTTACTACTTCACCAGGTCCCAAGGTCAAGTTGCGGTGAGTTTACTTAAATCCGTTCTAATCAATTAACAAGATTATACGTTTGATTCTATGCTATTCCATTTTAGTCATTTAACAGACACTTTTCTCCTAAGTGACAAAGAATGAGAACAAGATGAGAAATAAAAGAGTTGGTGGCAGCATGAATAGTTGGACATGTATGGCAAAGTAAAGATAGAGCACTGAATTTTTTTCCCTTCTCTTTAGTTCTTAAGATCATATTAGACACAGCTTTCTTAGTGCTGAATTGTCTTAAAGGGCTAAACAAAAGCTCTCCAAAATAATCCGACAAATACAAAGTTAAACTAAGTGCAGAAATACTCTTTAAAGAGCTGACTTTTTAGCTTTTTCTTAAAAAGTAGATAGGGACTCTTTGGACTAGATAGAGTTTGACGGGTCTTTCCACCACCAATGAACAACAGAGGAGAGGAGTGTAGCTACTTATTTAGTGCCACAGTGGCAGTAGTGCCAAGGCACCTTTCTATAGTACAGCCTAACTGCAGAGAGGGAGTGTAGCTCTGGATTAATAAGACAAGGAGGACAAGGTAGCTGTTGGAGTTAATGTTTTGTAAGCCAGAAGCAAAGATTTGAGTTTGAGGTGTGCTGGAACTGAAAGCCAGTATAAAGAATAGCAAAGTGACATGAGTTCTTTGACTGGTTGAAGATCAGACATGCTGCTGCATTCTGAATCATCTGCAGAGGTTTAACCGAGCATGCAAGCAGGCCTACAAATAAGCATTTGCAGTAGTGTAGAGAATGACATTGAGAACCCAGAAATTCAACCACACACAAGAGTAGTAGCATGAATGAATCAGCTTTATTAGAACTGGTGAAAAGAGTCCAATGAGACTTGTCATGACCTGGAGGGACAGAAGTTGAAAACTCCAATATCCAAGAGGCAGGGTTAGAGGTCAGGCAATGGTCAGTATGAGGAAGCATTCGGATTACTTATTAAGTCGTCAGTCAAAGCTCAGAGTCCAGGAGCAAGGTGTGGGTCAAAATCCAATAAAAAGTGAGAGGTATTCGACAAGGACAAGGCAAGAGGGGTAATCCGAGAACAGAAGAAGTTTGGCAGTCTCGGAGACAGTACATGAATGCAGGATGGCAACCATGTGAGAAGCTGTTCTAATAATCTGGCAGAGAAGGAGTGAATGAAGTGAAGTTAAATAGTGTGGAGACCAAGCGGTAATCTGAAAAACCCAGGGAAAATAAAAAGGACTGCTTGTGTGACAGAATGGGAACCATGGCCGGGAGCAGCGTGGCAATCAGACGATCCCAGGTGAACTGAATCACCTGAATAGCCCAGACAGAACTGAAAAACATCACAAGCAGTTACTGCATGAAATCACTAGAGTCTGAACCAAGAGCTGTAACGGGTGTTCTGTCAGGTAAAGTCTGATTTTCTCAATGTTGTAGAGAGTAAATTGGCAAGTGCGGGCACCTGGGCAACATGGGCCTTAAACGTCAACTAGTGGTCCACCATGACCATAAGGCCGTGTCTCAATTCAGGGTCTGCATACTCCGAAGTGCACAGACTCCATAGGCTACGAAGTGTTCTACGTAGTCTGCGTACTCCAAAGTGTACCTTCCATTTAAAATGAGATAGTCAGTGTACCAGCATCACAGATGTGCTCCAGACCTCAACTGCATAGCAATTTTATATGTTGTTTGTCCAATTAATGATCTCAATATTTTACAAAAAACACAAAGATATTAAGATCATTACAAAGAATGCCCCAGGACTTTGAATTTTATTTGTATTTACATGTGTGCCTACATTAAAACATCATCATCAGTTAAACTGATTCCTCGTAAGATAAATGTAATAAAATTCATTTGTGGTCATGGTACACAGTGCTGCTGCCATCCCAACTTGTCTGCTGGAACAAATATGTGTGTATATATGCATTAAAAAAAACATCCTTTCCAACACTCTACTGCTTCTAATTCTTTTCTATCTTTGCGCACAATTACGTCTGGGTGATTGGAGACCACAAAACATACATATCATGAACACTTCGTTTTAAGCTAATTTGGCCCCAAATTAAGTGTACATTTGAAGTGTGGATCTGAAGTACATTTCAAATTGGGACAGCACTTGGCATGCCAGTATGACGTATGAGGACCTGGAATCCGCACTCCGAAGTATGCAGACCCTAAATTGAGACACAGCCTAAGATTCTGGGAAGCAGACGTAGGCATAAATATGAGTTGAACTTCACACTTATTGGTAAGGAATGAAGGAGGATTGGCTGGAAGTTAGGAATGACTATGAGCTTGGTCTTGGTCAGATTTAGCTCAAGGCAGTGAGCCTTCATCCATGCAGAGATATCAGCAAGCCATGCTGATATTCTCATAACAGTTCTGTTGTCAGGTGGGAAGGAGAGGAAAAGCTGAGTGTCATCAGTATACCAGTGGCAGGAGAAGT
>JBAMHX010000019.1:22568368-22595650 GCA_037177515.1 Pseudomugil tenellus
TATATAGTGCATCAGGTTGTTTGTATTCTGCACATGGACCTAAAACAGCAAAAAAAGCTTATTATTTATGCATTAATAGAAATATTCATTAGTTTATTGTTGAGTGATTTTAGAAAATGACTAATATTCATTGTTCATGTTACAGTAACTTCAGCTAGTTCTGGTTTCATTTAGAGAGAGAGAGAAAGAGAGAGAGAATAATAAAACCTGTCATGTATTGTATGTAATGAAAAACTAACCAAACATGAGTTAACTACAACCATGATGAGACATTTGAGCATCATGAAAACAGTTTTCATCCAGTCAGAAACAGAGTTAGAGCTCCACCACTGGGCTTAAAGAGTACATTCCTCTGAGCTTGTTTCTGAGAAATCACGTGATGGTGAGTTAAGTTTCCTCTTTATGACACACAGATCTGTCACGACTTGCAAGTTCTGGTGAACAAACCAGGAAGATAAACAAATGATGATTGTTGTCTGCTTTCCTTCTGACACCAAACACTTTTGTTCTCCTTGTATGCAACATTTTTCCAGTAATAAGAAAAACAAAAGAAATAGAAAAAAAGGTACAAATTAGTAAAACTTGACCATGAAAGATTAAAAATGGAATTACTTAAAATAAGAAAGGAAAGCTTTGTTTTTCACTAATTATTTTAAAATAATCACAGATGAATATCATATGTTTAACCAGTAACAATGACAGATGTATGACTGCG
Source organism: Pseudomugil tenellus (assembly GCA_037177515.1). NCBI lineage: Eukaryota > Metazoa > Chordata > Actinopteri > Atheriniformes > Pseudomugilidae > Pseudomugil > Pseudomugil tenellus. The sequence continues at coordinate 22,569,084 of JBAMHX010000019.1, forward strand.
GTAGTTGCTATAAATGGACTGCTAGTGTTTTTCTTGTCCTCATTTCACCTCTGAGGACAGACATGTTTATAGTAGGCTGCTGATACCTTGCAGCTTTCATATCCACTTTTTAAAAGATTTTAGTCTTTTTTATGGGTTAAAGATGTCTTACTGCAAAAATACATGCCATGTACACACTCTAACCAACTGTAATTAGAATAAATGACTGTTTTATGGACATGTTTTTGTAAAAATGAAGCCTAAGGAGGCTAATAAAGTAAACACAAATAGATCAAGAACATGTCCTGAGCGCGCGATGCTGGACTATTGTTTGGTACTTGGCGCCATCTAGCGGTGAAATTTGATAGTACCATCAGAAATAAGTTACGTATTTGTAAAAAAAATAAGTAAATAAAAAAGACATTTTTACCGTCAAGTTTATATTTTGTGTTGAAAATCTGATTTAATAGGATATATATCATATTTAATGTTGAAATTTTTAGATTATTTTTCTTATTGTTTTCTTTTGCTCAGTGCAGGAGAAAGTGAAACTAAAATGCAGCTGGACTTGCAGGGGAAAACCAGACATTCAGACACACATATCTGCGTGTGTTGATGGTAAAGAAGACATTTAGAGCAGAGAAAATACATCCAACCATGACGAACTTTTCTACAATTTATAAATTGTCTCTTGTTGCTCTTTTATTCTTCATCCAAGGTAAGCTAAAATGCTAATTCATGCTTTCCTGCCTCGACACAATAATACTTGAAACAGTAAAACGTACATTTACATGTACAGTAATGATGCATGTGTTGCTACTGTATTAAATATTTTAGGGAAAAAAATGTCTTGTAGAAGAGCGACGCAACCCGGAAGGGTTTGTGCAAAACAGTTTAAACTTATGCTATTAATCTATAAGAAAAGCTTTTTATTTGAGCCACTTATTTGCCAAATTTAGTTTAAAGTCACAGTACAACGAAAAACATAGTTAAATACGTATTAACTCTAAATTTAATCACGTATAAAAGGGATGTCCTAAAAATACTAAATGTGTAAATGGAGTTTGGTGTGACGCATTCAATGGCGTCTTTGTCAAACTTTTAACTAGACGGTGGTGTGTTCAAGTGACTGTTAGACAATGTGTTAAAACCAAACACTGGCGAAATAATTATTAGATTAATGCAATTGTAAATGTTTGATCAGATGTCAAAACCAGAATGGTCAAATTTAAGGAAAAAAGTTAAAGCACTTTTTATACTTTTCCTTCATGTTTAAGGTGAGGATAAAGCTTGATGTTGCTGCATGTTACACCCAGTGGTTGTTTATTGATGAATGAGAGGTACTTAATTCCTGATAAATTACTGATTGATTTTTCCCAATTCAGCATTGTAATTGTAGCTAAGTACTGCAAAGTTTGGAAGAAATACATTACAAATAAGTATAGTTCGTATTTATGAGAAAATATCAGAGGAACGTTGATATATTAGTGCGGATTATATTGTGTTTTAATATAAAGCAATTATAAATTATTTTAAAGCAATCATATTATACTACTTCAGGGCTATTCCGTTTGGTTTCATAAGGACCAGAGTCCTGCAGATTTTTGTTGTATCCCTGCTCCAACAGAACTGACACAAAATAAATTAATCCAGTAACCTATGAAGTTCTGCACAACTCGATCATATCTGGTGTATTTGAGCAGGAAATCAGTGAAAACCTGCAGGATTGAAGCCCATGTTGGACTGAGTTAAACAGCCCTTTTCTGCTGTTTTGCAGTGTCCTTTACTCATTTTCTGTGTCTTGTTAAATCATTTGGTTGCAGCCTGCAGCAGCAGCTGTCCAGTGTTGGAGTGCTGGTTCGTGCAGGAGAAAGCTGGTCGCGGTGGAGGTTTAACTGGAGCTACAACGCAGGAAAAATCCCTCCTTCATATCAGAAGAGACACAGAAAGTTCTGCAGAGTCTCTGCAGGCTCCATCTGACATAAACCCTGAAAGAGTTTACTCTGTTACAGGTGAGTTAAACATGAATGTCATGCTGCATGTGAACTGTTTGTACATGACAGAGACAATCACCATGCGTGTGTGTGAGTGTATAAACATGTAGCGTGAAAACATGTTATAATAAATTTAATTTAGTCCATTTTTATTAGATTTTCTCCAAGTTTTCTTTATATTTTCTTACTTAATTTACCTATTTTTTTCTGTAATTATGCAAATTAGATTCTCTGCATCATCTTGTTGTGTTCAAACCATTTTATATGCAAATTTAATGTATTTTACATAAAAGTGAAATAAGATCTGATATCTGTGCCATGGCATGAGGACATTACCATATCACCTCCTCTGTCCTCAGACCCAGCTGGCACTCTGTGCCACCAAACACTCAACCCTCCCAGAGGTTCAGTGAAGAAGCCCCAGTGTGAAGTTAACCCCTTCCTGCCGCAGCCCTCCAGCCTGAAATGGGTCGCTACGCTGACAGAATCTGCTTTTAGCCCCATTTACCTGCAAGCAGACTGGTTTTCAGCTTCCTTCCAGGGCCTGGATGAGCAACTGGGTGTTTCATCTATAACCAGAGCCCCCACAGGAAGCAAAGAGCAAAATGGTTATAAATTATCCACATTATTGAAACTGTTATTTAAAATGTTACTTTTATCTGAATGACGTTTGTTTTCTCAGTGATCCTGAGCGTGACCAGTAAAACCATGTCTGCAAAGTCCAGACTGGGAGCACCGGTTACGCTGGACTGTAACTTCTGGGCCGACCCGTCCTCGCCTCTGTCCACATCGGGTTTCTCTGTTGAGTGGCGGTACCAGTTCAGAGGAGACGGGCGACTCGTTCTGGCGTACGACGGGAAGGCAGACCGACTGGCCGACACACAGGAGGAAGGAGCCAGCATGGACTTCGAGGGTTTGCACGAGAGAGGAGACGCATCCATGACTCTGCAGGAGGCCAAAGTGCGGCACTCCGGGACCTACATCTGTACGGTGTATCTGCCGTACCTGCTGGCTCAGGTGGTGATGGAGCTCGAGATCGTAGGTGAGGAAAAAAAACACATTTCGCAGGATTTTCCAGATGTTTCCATGTCAGAAAATTACTTATAAACACTGTAATGTCAAAAAACTTATAATTAACCGTTTTTCTCATATTTTCTTTTCTCTCTCCATCACCCAGAACCCCCATCCCTCTCCATCCACCCCTCCCCTCTCCCCCTCGCTGTTCCAGGTCAGACTGTGACTATCCAATGCGAAGCATCCGGCTTCGCCCCCCTCCCGCTGGAGCTGAGCTGGGAGTTTACAGATGCGGATGGGAAGTCCAGGTCGCTGGGAACAGGCAGCATGTCGGGCCACCGGCAGGCCTGGGACGGCACCTACAGCCAGAGCTCTCGGCTGGAGCTGGACACGTCTAAGCTGGACCTGGGACGAGGAGGCGAGGTGGCCTGTGTGGCTGTTCATCACGGAGACACACGGCGAGCTAACACCACCCTGAATGTTATCGGTAACAAAGAAAAAGCTTAACTGGGAATTTAACTGGGTTCATGTTGAGGATTAATGGTTCAATTTAGTCAATTCAGCGACACAATTCTAAATTTAGATTATTAGGATTTACTGTCACTCAGTTTTAAAGTTTATATCACAGTTAAAAGCCCTGATTTACTAAAAAATTACACATATTAAAGCAACTTTATAGAACATGTTTGCAGCTGATTTACTAACAAACTGATTATTGCACATGTTCAACAGGAAAGATAGCACCGCCAGTTCATTTTACATGTGTCTTAAATCATGTGCAATATGGATATTTCTGCTAAAACGTACAAAATACAAAGAGTAGATGTGAATAAATGCGGTGCAGAATGGATTGCAGGGCTGTTTTTGCACCTGTAGTTTGTGCTGCAGAGAGAGACGGATGCTGACTGGCTCAGCTTTACGCAGCGAGGAGGCGCAGACACCAGGAGAGGCAACAGGAAGAGAAAAACTGTTTATATGTGTTTTAGAAAAAGGAAGAGTTGTTTTTATTCTTACACAGGTTTATAGATCCGCTCCACCTGCTTACACCACCTTATCCCTGCACATTACTGCACCTTTCATACCTCGCAGAAAGTGTACTGCTCCTTTTGCTCAGTATTACTCTGAGACAGGTTTTCTGCCCCCTACCCCCCCCCCCCACCTTATACCTGTCTCATTAGGAAAATTTGAACATTTTCTTCTTGTTCTAATATATTATGATCTCATCTGCAGTCCTTTTTTTTCCAGCAGCATTAACCTTTTTGACCGTATACCCCCCACCCCCACCACATCACAGTCTGGTGACATCAGCATGCATCTGCTGGAGCTCGGCTGTGTTTCAATTGTACTCTTTCACTGTTATTTAAATCTGCACTGGTTCAGATTTTGTTTTACACCTGCGACTTCCTCACTGTCCTATGAACTCCACAGCAAATCAGTTGCTGTTTGTCGCTTTTATCAGTTGCACAATCAATCTGATTTGATCCCCAGCAAATCATAGAAACACAACACGTGTCATCTATTTGCCTCCCTTTTGTGGATTTTAATAATTCAGGGCCGTAATTTTATGAATACTTGTGAAAGTTTCAGTGACAGATGCATTTCTACCTGCAGACTATTGATTATCATATAAATCACTTTCCTCTCATATCATATCATCTAATACTGGATTCAGGGGTTTATGGTTATGTTATGGTATGAAACTCAATATATAAATGCAAACCAAATTAATAATAATTCAAACTTTTAATTTTGTTTCCTTTTCCCTTTCAGGGTTCAGCGGTCCCTCCATTGAGGACTCGATGGGGATGGTCGGCGTGGCGTTGGTGCTTTATGGCCTCATCAAGCTCATCTCATTGATCTTTGCAGGCTCAGGTAGAAAATAAAATAAATATGTCCTCTAAATAAATAAAAATAATAATTTTAATAATTTAGTCATCAAAGACGAAAAATTGTTATTGTTATTTGGTTTTAAATAGATTGAAAAATACTGTGATTATTTTATTTGTAATTATTTTATTTTCTTCATTTAGGCTCAGATGAGGCTGATAAACAAGAAAAGGTCATTTCACTCCCTTTTATATAAGAGTTTAAAAAATCTGTTTATTTTTATTTACTTCTCAGATGCTGTTTGGTATTTACTATGTTTTTTTTCTCTTTGCAGAAAGAAAAGTAAAGATGAAACAAGTCGGATGATTGGAAGTTTTTCCTGATCGAGACATTGATCGTTCAGATGTCTTAGTTGGAATCCCGGCAGCTGTTTTCCATCTTTTCATCCAGATGTTTATATTATTATGTAGATGTGAATTTGCTAAATTCTCTGTTATTTTACTGTTCTGTCATAGACGTGTCGTGCGTCAGAGAGAGTTTGGTGAAAAATGGCTTCTACTCGCTGTAAACATGTTTTGATGTGTATGTCTTTACTCTTTAACATGATTCCCTTATTTGAATCTATTCAGTCAGAAACAATGAGAAGGTTCCAGAAACTTAGAGGAAGTTTGAGATGATATGTTGAAATGTTCGCAGCAGATTATAGAAAGCATCAACACAACTTTACCTTTCAGAGATGAATCTGTTTTAATTTAGAAGAAAACATGGTTTTAATGAGAAAAGTAACTCTGTTCACAATAAACTGTCTAAACTCATAAAGTAATTCCACTTTTTGTAAATACAGAAGCTCTAATTGCTGCAGCTTGGACAATAGGTTCCCCATTTGATTGTTCCTTACTGTGTTTGTCTACATGGTGACACCTGCATTAACGCAGGATTGTGCTGAAATAAAGAAGTATGAAAAAAAATGGTACAAACGGAGAGAAAATGCAGAGAAAAAAATCAAAAGCTGCATCAGAATTCATTAAGTTTTTTTTAAGCAGAATAAAAACATTTGTTGAAACCATTTCCTCTTTGCTTTTAAAACTGTTTAAACAAGTTGCTTAACTGTTCAGCATGCATCAAATGTAATTAATATTCTGCACAAAAATCATTTTTAAAGTATTAATAAAAATATGGCAATGTTAATGATTTACAATAAAAAACAGTTTAATCGCAAATATTTATAATTCCTTTAAAAGGGAAATAAATAATAGCCATACGGTGATGTAATTATGAAGTTTTTCACAATTCTCAGGTCTGAAAAGGATTTTTTCCTCAACCGGATCCTTCACTATAGAGCTGCTGCCTGCGTGGTCTGGGGGAGTTACATTTTAGGGTTGCAGGGGGGTTATCTGTGTGCGTGTCAGTAGTTATGATGCATCTGTCAGTTGTGTGACGGCTTGTTTAATTTTAAATGTTTTTATCATGGAAAGCACTTTGTATTGCATTGGCATGAAAAGTGCTTTATAAATAAAGTTTGATTTGTTTTCAAACGTAACAATGTTACATTGAAATATTATTTCAAGTTTTACAATATTATAAATATGTTAAAATGGAATAAAACATCCATAAAAAAAAACTTGAATTTATGCTTAAACAGTGTCAAACTAAGAGAAGACGAGTAACTAAAATGTTTGTGTTTACTTGCTGCCGTCTTTCAGCTGGAATAGATTTAATCCTCCTGCACAGAACTGAATAAAATAACAAAGAGATATTCCAGCCAGTATGAAGACAGATGTGCTACCACATCTGTCACCAGTCTGTCACAGAGCAAACTTTTCTTTGCAAAACTGCATTTTTTTCTGGGTGTGACAGATTAAACAAGGTGTTGGAAACATGCGTAAGACACTTCGCTCCATATTTACTTGTCAGCATCACACAGTTGCTGCAGATTTGTTGGCTTTACATCCATGATGTGAATCTCTCGTTTCACCACATCCCAAATCTGCTCTACTGGGACTGTGGAGGATAGGAAGGCTGTCAACTCATTTTCATCTTCATGAAACCAGTTGGAGATTATCTGAGTTATTCTACATGGCATAAACCATCAGAAGACGCTTCACTCTGGTCATAAAGGGAAGAACTGTTAATATCAACATTCAGGTAGGCTGTGATTAAACCATGTCATTAGTACTAAAGGATATTTGTGCCCGTATAAATGTATGTTTTGTAACACATATAGAGGTTTTTAAATGTTTATGTCTCAGTATTTATTATTTTATTTCATACATACAGCTCTCTACTTTTTATTAAAGAAAAACTACAATAATTTCATTTTATGCTGTTCCACTGTGCCTTAAAGGACAAATACATGTCATTGAATTGCAATCAAGTGAAATATTATGTTATTAGATGTTTGTTTAAACAAGCTAATGGGTTTAAAAAAAACTGTATCTCTGTATCTGTTGAAAAACAAACTGTGACAGAATTAAAAACAGTCAGACAAAATCAAAAATATCAACAGCAAATGAAAGAGATGGAATATGTTAAACACATGATGCCTGTGGGGTCAGATCAACACAAATAAACGGCTGGATTTTGTAACATAGCAACGAGATTCACTAAAATAATGTGGCCCTGTGTTTTTAATTTGGCAGTTATTCATGATTACTGTAATTGACGTCACATTCCCAGGAAATAAGTGTTTATTTTATTTTGCTCTGCTTACTTTTACTATCTGTTCTATTGGTGACAGTACAGCAAGTGAAGGGTGATGGAAGCCGCCACTAAAAAGCTAAGAAGAAGAAGCGATCAGCAAGCCAACCAATAGCAGGTAGTGTTACTAACGAAAAAACCTCAGTCGACCAATCATACGCGTTGATGCAAATCGCAGTTTAGCGGGTACTCTTTCGTTCTCGAGTCGACAGCATAGCTGAGTTTATTAGCGTTGTTTTTTTGGTTTTGGGAAGTCTTGTGTGTGACAAATATGGTTTGTAAAATTAAATCGATTTCGGTTGTTTGGAAAAACTGGTAATGAACACAAAATGTTGCCCATTTTCTAATATTTACATTTGTTTTTACCAGAAAAGGTCTCAATACTAATTAGCGGCTAATGCTAATTTCAGCTAACTAAAATAATTTTTATTATGCACTGCTGTGGAGCCTTGCTTTAGTTGTCAGCCCAAACAGCCCATATATAGGAGGTAAGTACATTTTAATATCGGATTAAGTGGTTCTTTTAAAGCTTGCTTTTGTGTTATCTGTCACAATCTGAGTCACCAGTCCTATTATTTTACTCCACAGTTTAAGTTTTGTTTGCCAAATTACAGTAACTTTATGACCTTTGTCTAAGATATGGAGCTACCTTAAATACTTTTTATGTTATATTAAACAGATCATACTCTGATTACTTATAGATAAAATAAAATGGTTATCATAACTTTCCTGAGGCAAATGAAATAAGTTTGGAACCTTTTAGGCCAAAACATCAGTTATTATCTAGATAAATAGGCACTTTGTTGATACCAAAACTAGTTAGTTTTGTGCTGCTGTAACTTCCGTTTGCATCCTTCAGTTATTATAATCAAATGACATAAAGGAAGTGATAGTTATACATAAATGAGAAAACATCATTTTTTGAGCTGGAATAATAATGAAAAACAAGTCTTTAGAGTCTTTTTCTATCAGAATGAAATAGAGATAAATATTAATTAAAGTATATTTACTTGTAACTGTTGTTCAGAATCTTAAAAAACAAAACATGTGATGGCACCAATTATATATTTTTTTAAGTAAGATTTTTTATTGTTTTTTGAAGATCGTACTAATTCTAAGATTTCTCCAAAATGGTTTTGGTTCAGATTGTATTCAGGTTTTTTTTAGCTGCACAAGATATTGTTTTAGCATCATCATCATCATCGCAGTTTACATATATGCAGTAGTTGCATCGCAGGTCCTGCAATAAAAGAAGCAAATAACTTCATGATGACGATCTGTCCGTCTATGATCTGACGACTCCAATGTGTCCAATAAAAAAAAATTATAATTAAACTTTATAGAATTAAGTTCTGTCCAATTCTGTGTCATGTCTGTTTCTGTGTAACATTTTATTAGCTGTACTTAAATACTGAATCTCCCTCCTGGGATGAATAAAGTATTTTTGATTTTATTAAACATTTACTCATGTTTTAGCACAGGACTCCTGAAGTCCGCTCCTCAACATCTACATCCTGTAACTTTTAAATGCGTCTCATCTCCAACAAACCTGAAACAAATAGCTGATATTCTTCTTCTGCATGTCATCAGTGCTGCAGAACCAGGTTTGATTCACGTGTGTTGGAAAAGGGCTGCATCTAAAACTTGGGACCCTTTAGAAATGATATGAACATAAAAAACTATAAAGCATAATTTTTATCCCTTTTCTATCAAATAAATATGATACAAAGCAAGAATAAAATGCAATATAAGTAAATTCACACAAAATTAAATTGGATTTGAAACGTAACTTTCAAGTCTGTTGTGGTTGCCATAGTTACAGCTGGTAGTCACATGACGTGAGCTTTGTGTCTGAACCGCCAGCAGATTGAGGGATTTATATAGTGTGCTATGTAGTGAATGAGGGGTTAGGGTATGAGTGCACATTCGGACAAAAAGCCTAAAATTATATGTGTAGATATTTTGCTTTTCAAGTCATTTGTTAAATTCTTTTATTTACTTTCAAATTGCGATATATATCACATCCCTACATGGCCGAGCAGATACAATATTTAGCTTTATACTTTTTAATAAATCAAAATTATTAAGCAAACTACTGAATTTTTCTTCTTTCTTACCATATAATTACTTTTCATTCCCCTTTAGAGTTTAATGGGACCTTGTACCACCACATGTGTGTGTGTTTTGGTCAGATTAAGAAATGCAGAAATGTAATATTTTAATAATTAATAGGTATTAAATGATTTCTTTCTCACCTAAAACCTGTATTTTGCTAAATAATGATCATATTTTTCTCTGGTTTTTGCTGTGATTACAATAAGTCTTTTATTATTTGTGTAAAGCAGGACCAGCAGCCTTTTTTTTGCATGACGGTGGATCGGACCTCGATGGCAGATAAGATCATAATCCTTGATGATGATGAAGAGGAGAGCCCTCAACCTTCCTGCTCTGCCACCACCTCCCCTTCTGAGCAGCCAGCACCTACACATATTCTTCAGTCGCCTTTCGCTTCAGATAAGAAGGATAAAAATGTTCTGCAGGCAGAGAACAAGAAGCTGTTTGCAGAGGTGAGAAAACGTCTTTTTCCCGTTTCACTGGGAGAAAAACTAAAACTTGTTTTATTATCAACTAAAACCCACCGGATTTAAAAAAAGAGATAAAAACATCGTGTTATGATCCAGCAACAGGCTTTTAGTCGAAGCTGAGCTTTAAAAGTTTGAGTTTTCTTTCCAATTCCTCCCTGAAAGTCTTAAAGCTTCTGGATAAACAGAAAATGATGTACAGGAAATTTTCAGTCAGTCCAGTTATTTAGCGTTTGCAAAATCCTTCTACACACTGTCAGCGTACTAAATGTGTCTCATTCGTTCTTCTTCATCCTCAGTTTGTGGAGCACTGCACCCCTTTAACAAAGGACTGCCCTGAGGTCTTGACATTCCTCCAAACGAAACATGCCAAGGCCAGCCCGGACTACCTGTCCTCCGTGGAGTTCAGGAACTTCTTGGGACGATGTTTGACTCGCGCTCAGGCCAAGAAGTCCAAAACATTTGTTTATATTAACGAACTGTGCACCGTGTTCAAGCAGCATGCTGCCAAGAAGAGGGAGAAACTCATCAAGGTTGACACTTCTAGCTCAGGTACTCTTCCATCTACCTCTGTTTCGCTTAAAAGCAAAGACAAGACTAAAGGGAAAGTGGAGCAAGAGGAAAGCGGGGAGGAAGCCGTAACAGAAGAGCAACCCTCCACCTCAGGACAGCAAGCGAACAGCGAAGAGGGAACAGAAGAGGCAGAGAAAAAGGCTAAAAGGGCATCAAGGAAACAGGTTAGTGGTGATTACAGATGGGGTAGTCAGTTCTGTCCTAAGATGGCTGCAATCCAGCCGGTTTTCCATGTAATCCTGTTTTAATGCATCTGAATCAAATGAAATGGATCTGACTGCTTCTCTGCTGCACAAAGAGCTCTTTGGATCAGATGTATTGGAGCAAAGATACATGAAAACCCTGCTGGACCGAAATGAGTCGCCTTCATTAGGAGGAATTTAATGTCTATGGTTTTATTTCACACGTTGTTTTGTAGTTTATTTAATTCCTGGAGAACATTTAACCCTTCATGCTTAATTACTGCTACAATGCAGATTGCGTACCTGGAGAACCTGCTGAAGGTGTACAACGATGAGATCCACCGTCTGCAGCAGGCGGAGCTGAGCATCGATGAGCTCGGAGCCGAAGACTCTACGTACATCCAGGAGCACAAACTCAAACGCAAGGTCGAGCAACGAGCTTCAGTTTCAGATCCGAGATGTGAAAACGGCGACTCCAGCAGGCGTCTGGCGGCTTCCGATTCCTCACTCATCTTCTTCTTTTGCAGATGATGAAGATCTACGAAAAGCTGTGTGAACTGAAAGGCTGCAGCACTCTTACAGGCAGAGTCATCGAACAGAGGATTGTCTATACAAGTACTCGATATCCTGAAATTAACAAAAGGGTGAGATGATAGTTGTTCTTAAGTTTCAGCTACAGCAGATGTGATGTTTATCATGATGAGATTTCCGGTGGTTTAATGAGCCTCTGCATCTTCCTCCCCTCAGATTGAGCGGTTCATTAACCGCCCCGAGGCTCGCTGGAACCCTCCGGATTACCCAGACATCCTGCAGCAGGTGTTGCGTGCCAACGAGCGCTACAACCTGGGTTTGAGCAGAAAGCAGCTGAACCAGATCGCTCAGGAGGCCTTCAGAGAAACCGGGACTTGCATTCAGGACCGACGGCAGCTGGACTTGGCCTACAACTTTGGCTCGCACCTGACAGACAACTACACACCACGTAAGACTTATTTATTATCTTTAAAGATGGAAGAACACAGCTAACAGCTCATTTCATCGTTTATTTCTTTATTTCATCGTTACTTACAGTTCCTCACTAACTTTACCTCATCTCTAAATGAAAGCATCTTCGCGTTGATGGGTTTTATTCTCTTTTTCTGCCTTCATCGACTCCTCACTGGATAAAACATTTTGTGGTCGTGTTGTTCCTTCATCAGTCTTACTTTCCTCTCCTTCATGTCCCTCTGAAGGCACAGACCCGGCTATAAATGACACCACTCTGTCACAAAAGCTGCGCTCAAACAGAGAACAGGCGCTATCCCGCCTGGAGGAGGTCATCACCAAATACGCAGTGAAACAGGAAGACACAGAAGAGCAGGAGAGGTTGAAACGACTGGAGAAGAGCAGCAAGGACAAAGAGGTGAAGCAGGAAATCATCGTGCTTAAGATGATTCAACCAAAATGTCAAATCTGAATTTTTATTTGTGGTTATGTGTTAATGTAGGCAATAAATCTGTCTTCAATTAATTACAGATTCCCTATTCTCTCTTTTTATATGTATAAATAAAAAAATGTCAGTAATAAAAAGCAAATTATAGCTTAAAAAAAAGTGTTTTTCAAGCATTTATTAAGCAAATTGTTGTTACTTATAAAACTTATTAAAAGCTGAACCTGTTTCTTAAACCAGTACAAAGTTATTAGTGATGAACAAAAACTCCTTCTGTATCCAGAATCACAAATCCGACAAGAGAGCTGAGACAAAAGAAGCAAATGGAGTGGAAGAGGAAGAGGAGCAGGAGCAGGAGGAGGAAGAGGAGGAGGAGGAGGAGGATGAAGACGATGAATCATCAGACCCGGACATTGAGGAAGAGATCCAGGCCAGCACTCAGCATGATGGACCAGGTTAGTCCGGAGGTTCAGAAAGTTAGATGTTAGAAACCAGCTGCTTTATTTTTAATGTGTTGTAACTTTATTTTAAGACGACGTGTTTGTTAAACTTTTTATCCTGTTTGTGGGCTTTGTGTGTTTCCTCAGTCTGGCAGAGCGCATGCGCCTTTGGACTGCAGGCCCACATGTGTAGAGGAGACTCGGGTGCATTTTCTGAAATTAAAATATGAGAAATGTACTGCAGGGCGCCTGTCTGGTGTTTTTTTTGGTTACATTTCAGATGCAGACCTAATAGAGACTAAGTTACAATTTCCCAGTAGGAGCCAAAGCACCGACCTCTAAGGAAAACAGGATAAAACATCTATTTCACCCCCTATTGGGTCTATTTTTTAGAGATCAGTGCTTATGTCGTATAGTTCCTAGCGGAACGGACTAGATTTAGACTCTATCCTATGTTGTGTCATGATAATCAGTTCTTATTGGTCATGGAAATTCCCTAAAAGGTTTTGGAAAAGTCATGGAAAACCACTGAAAAAGTGTAAGAACCGTGTAAAAAGAAAAGAGGAAGCTCTGAATAAGTCTACAAGTTTTATGTTGAAGGACCACCCGCTGGACCCCACATCTGACTCGTACGTTGTCATGGGAACGGTTGTACAGAGCTGTTATTGGTGGACAGCCTCACGCATCACACACCTGAAAGACGATCCGTTGAGTTGTACCTTGTAATTGGTGGGACTGTGTCATGTGACCTGCACACACAAACATTTCATCTCGACTCGGATATTAAAGTAGAAACTATTTTATAATGATGATGGTAAATAAAACCAGTAAATTCTTCTGTATGGACGTGTAGAAATACCTGCAAACGCTTCAGTCATAGATTATAAACATGTTAGATTTGTGCTAAATGTTTCTGGCAGGTTTGTGTTTAACGGCAACAACAAAGCGAGTTGGAGTTTACGTCCCTCTGATTTCTATGGTTGTAAAACCTCGACAGAATTGTGGACTTTAGCAGTAAAAGTGGAATTTGCTCTTTTGATTCTGTATTTTCTGCCTTTTTATTCTCATTTTAAAGCTTTTTACTTCATATGAGCCTAAAAACAAGACAAGCAGGGCGAGGGTTGAAGTGCTGCTGCTTCCTGTAACCCTGCGATGGGAACTCTGGTCTTTAAGGAATCCTGCAGCTTTTCCATGTATCCCTGCTCCATCACACCTGATTCAAAGCAAAGAATATGAAGAAAAAACACCCAGATGTTCTGTTTGTGTGTCTAGATTACACAAAACAACAACGTACATGTGCAAAGTAGACTGAGGCTCATTCATTCCCTAAACATCCCTCTTACACACACATGAACAAACACTTCCTGCATCCGACTCGCTCTGATGAGACTCCTGCTGCTTTCTTTACGCGGACGATGATAAACTGATTCCTGAAGGAAAGATTTGATCGGAATAGTTGTGACGTGAAACCTGTGCTGGTTCAGAAAAAGAGGAAAGTTTCAGACTGAAACGCATCCTGTTCTGTTGTTCAGAACCGTTTTCCAAGTCGCTCCTGAAACGGATCAGTAACTTTATGGTGTCGTTTCGATCAGAACGAGTTTTCTATCGATGATGAAAATAAAATCTTGATTGGATTGAAAATTCAGCCCGAAACAGAAGTTTATTTTCTTACAGTTAAATGTTTGATACAAAGTTGCAAATATTAATGCAGGTATTGATAACCAACCTGTAAAGAATCAATACGTGTTTATAAAGACGTATTAAAATCTCTGCGTGCGAATAAGATCAGACAGAAAATGTTTGTTGTGTCAGTGTTGGCAGGATTACACCGATACACATCTCTGAGAAGATATTCAGTCCTGCTGATTTGCTTCTTTCTGCAGATGATGATAATGAGGAAGATGACGGTAACGAGGCGGAGCAAGCGTGCGTCGGCGACAACAAGGAGGATCAAACATACGATCAGACAGGAAGTCTTCCTGCTGATGAAGAGAGGAGCCCGAAAGATGACGATGAGCTTGTCACGAGTGGAAGCCCCGTCTCCGACGAGACCAAGTCCCAGATCTCTCCCATGTCCGACGTCCCCTCCCCGAGAGACAGCCCCAGCCAATCAGAGCCCTTGCAGATCGACGACGAGCAGCCGCTGTCCAATGGTGACCAAGAGAAACCGCGGGAGCCCGTCGACTCGTCCAATCAGGTTTCTCTTGTGCTCGTAAGAAGCAACAAAGTCACCGAGGACCCCGCAGATGTTCCAGCTGCAGCGGATGAGGAGTCCGTACCTTCACCCCAAACCGTCGCTGTGCAACACTGTGACGCGCAGACGACAAACGGCACATCGACGTCCCCCCCCCACAGAACTACCCGCAGCCAGAAGAGGAAGAGGGAGGAAATGTCGGATAACTCCAAAAACACGAAGCACATCATCATCCGGGACAGGTAGGAAGAAGGACACGACTGGAATGAGACAAAGTACTGAAAACGACATCATTTCATGGATTTACTTCAACAAATATACATTTATTTATTAATTATCTTTATTATTTCATTATTTATTTGCTTCTGCTTGTTTTATCTTCCTCCCTTCATGCCTCAGTGACACAGACATACCTCTGGACATGGGCGTCATCAGCTGCGCTTCTCCGCAGGAGGCCAGGTCCACCCGAGCAGAAACTCCCACGCAGTTTCTGGTCAGCAGCTCCCAGTTAACACCGCCCCCCAAGAGGAACAAGGTGGGGAACATGGCTGCTGCATGATGGTTACGGGCTGGGAAATACCTGCTGTGTGCGCTCACACACACTTCGTTTAGCTGCATCTGTGTGTGTACACACTGCTGCAAACAACCCCAGCATGCTGCAGCCAGTAGGGGGCAGCAGTGGGACTCTGAACCAGTCCCATTGTGTTTATGTCTGATCTGGTGGCCATGTTTATGTGTAGACGAGCACCTTTAGTAGTTGTGGATTTTTGAGCACCGCAAATGAGGAGAATAAGGTTCTGAGAGTGAAAAAAAGGTGTCTGGATTTAGTGAACAAACAGGGAAAGAATAACAAATTGCAATTTGGAGAGAGATCGTTCAGCGTCTGCATCAAGTGCAACTCGGAGGGATTCTCTGTCCTTCATGGAGGAAACATCCTTTTTAAAGGCTCAGATCATTCGGTCATAAATCTGTCAGTTGAAGATATAAGAAACAGACCATGCCGGGGTATCTTAGGGGTATCTATACATTCTTGGGTCAAGAGAGATGGATCCGATATAAAGCAAACATTTCGATCTGGTTCTTCTAGAACATAAAAGATTAAAGGAGGCGTTCTGATGTGTTAATGTCACATGACGCCGTGGCCCAGTGAAATGAATAATACATTAATAAAGTAAGATGTGAAATCTCCCATAAAACAGTGTTTAAATCAATATTGCACCTCATCCACACGATTCGAATGTGTGCGATCTTTGTGCCAAAGATACGCTGAGAACATGGAGACGCCAGATGTGTACGCAGATGTGTTCCCTGCAGCAAGTATGTCTCCAAGCGGAAGGTTGGATATTAAAAGGGACGAAGAGTTTATGCTGATTATTAAAGACAAGGTTCTATAATAAACACATTTATGTGTGAACCAGCTTATTTAAGCTGTTACTGTAGCGACATAATGATCTTCATCACGTAAAACCTGAACTCCTCCTCAGATGAAAAGATCCTTTTGGACGACAGTTCTGGTTCAGGATTAACAAATGCTCGACAGGACGGACCCGATTAGATTTATTTATAAGATCTGAGACGCGTCGTTTCCAGTTTGATTGCTGTTGATGTAAATATTTAACTTTCAGTCTTTTATATCGAAGCAAATTTCATTTATATATTTATATAACGTATTTCATACGGCAAGTAAAACAAAATGCTTTACGAATTAAAGACAAAAAGAAAAATAAAATAGTTTCCTGGGATTAAAAAGAATGAAAGTGTTTGTGTTCATGAAGTTAAATGTTCCACGTGGTGATGAATCCGTCCTGCTGTCTCTGTTTTCAGGTCAACGTGGCGACTCAGTGCGACCCGCAGGAAATCATCGTCCTGTCAGACTCGGAGTGACCTCCGTTAGCTCCTGCAGCGTCTCGGCCGGCTGGTGCGGGGAAAGCTGAGTATTTCCTACAAGCAGCACTCGCTGGCTCTTCCCACCGGGCCGCAGGTTGCCAAACAGAAGCCATGACGCTTGTCTCAAACAGGATTTTTTTTATGAAGCATCGATCGCATCGTAGACTCGTCTCCCTTCCCACCAGTAAGCGCTGGCTCACGCTGACCATGGCGGCCATTTTCAGGTTACAGAGCACACATCCTCCGCTCAGACTGTTCGCCGGAGGAACCGATGGATGCATTACATGTAGCTTTTGTATTTGGATGAGTTTCAGTTTCTTTTGGGAGGATCTGTGTGTAAATGTGAACTCTGCAGTCGATCATGTGTTTCCTTTCCGCAGACGCGCGACCGACAGTTTGTTTACATGTTTATGTGAAGTTTTCTTCCATGAACCAGCGATGAGTTGAATTATAAACTAAAAGCAACACAGACATGTTGTCTTTATATGATGTTTGTATTTATAGTGATTTCTGAGTGAGTTCCTGCTTGAATGCGAGACGTGAACTGCCAAACAGTCGTGCATCCTTATTTTTTTAATGAAAAATAGATTTAACATTTAGACATTAGATAAATTCTGTCATTGTTTAGTTTCCAACTAGCGATTAGAGAGGTTGTACATCTTCCTCGTTGGCCACAAAGCCATTAAGGACCAACCATGATCTTAATTTACATTTTCCAGTAACTCTTCAGGTTGATTCAAGCATCATTTTTAAAATAAATTTTCCAAAATGAGCATTTCAGTACCTGTTTGAGTTGTTATTTTACAGAATAAACATTCACAGCAGCTTTAAGGAATTTAGCTGCTTTTTACGCTTTTCCAGGGTTGCAGGTTGGTTTATTAGCAGCTTGTTGACGCCACACAGCCCAGATTATCCCAACCAGGAGGTGAAAACAACCTGATGAAAGTAAAAAGCTTGACCTCTGATTGACCTTTAGATGGAAACACGTCTAATGT
Source organism: Pseudomugil tenellus (assembly GCA_037177515.1). NCBI lineage: Eukaryota > Metazoa > Chordata > Actinopteri > Atheriniformes > Pseudomugilidae > Pseudomugil > Pseudomugil tenellus. The sequence continues at coordinate 22,586,874 of JBAMHX010000019.1, forward strand.
TTTATCATTAATGCCAGATGATCAGCTGTGAAGATGAGAAACCGCTAAAACGCAACTGGTCCATTAAATTCAGGCTTTTGTCTCTAATCTCAGCTGTAAAGGCGCGTTGAAGCGAAATAATTCAGATTTAACAGGAGTTAATAAGAAAACCTAAAACTGGAAACTTTGTTTTTAAGAAGCTTTAGAGGAAAACGTCTGCAGACGTCTCAGACCTGCATCCGTTCCTCTAAACTGAATCTTTAAATGAAGATCAAATCTCTCCTGCAGACTTTTATTTAAGCCTCAAATGAAATGAAAACAAAAAAAGAAGAAACAGTTTTATTCTAACAGATTAACTCATTTCCAGGGTGCAGATTTTAACCTTTAGTTCCTGTTCAGAGATTTCTACGTCTCTGATGTATTTGGGGTGATTTTCGGGTTTGTGTTTTGCAGCTTCGGGCATCGATGCGCCGAACGACCAATAAGATTCCTTTAATATATCCGGCTTGTCTGTGCGCATTAAACTGCGTTTACGTGTTACTGTGTAAAAATTACTGGTGTGGTGACGGATGTTTGGGTCCCCCCTCCCTCTCTAAATCCTTTTTTCATATGCTTTACCTCCTGGGTGAACTATTTGGGCTAAAAGCTCTTTTAAGAGTTGTGAAAATCTAAATCTAGGATGTGGTTTTCTTTTTTCTGGTGCGGCTGCGTTTATGCAGAGAAACGATCCATCTTTCACTGTGAATTTTTCATTTTGATAATAAAATAAATGAGTCATTTTGCTATAAAACAGCCTCTGATGTTATTTTGTATCGTTTTTGGATTAATTTGTATCATTTTGGGACATTTCTGGGTCAGAATGAGCAGATAAACCAGCGTTTCTGTAATGGTGTAATATTTTCTTTTCAGGTAATTCTGCTGCTGAAACAAAACTATTTAAACTGAACAGTTTTCTGGATTATTTTATGCCGACCTCACAACAACCATGATGCGGATACGTGCAGTTTAACTGTCAGATTCCTGTTGCTGATGCTGGTTTGATGTTTTTTATTTATAAGCTGGTTGGAAACTTTAGTTTTGCATATAAAGGAATAAAATCCTGCAGGGTCCTGATGAGAAGCTGCAGTGCTGAAACTGAATGAAATGATGCAGAATATGTGAAATGTTCTGCATTTATACATTTCTTAGTTTAAATCCAGCTTTCGTGTCGCATTTATAACCAGAACTATAAGAATAAAGAACCTTCCAGAACAGACGTGAAACAAACACCACATATTACATGCAGGTTTTATATTTATCTGGTTTTATTACTGTGATTCTTTTCATCTTGTTTTATTTTATACCAAGAAAAAATAAAAGCTGCCTTTTGGAGCCACCAGAAATGAAGAATCCAGATTGTTGGGATTACTTCTCACCGGGTTTCCTTTTCAATAAACTATCCAGAAAATTCTGTTTATACCAAAACCCACATTGAATTATTAGGAGGGATTTTTTTACTTGTTAAAAATCAGAAAATTAAATAGAGAAATATTTAGTAAGCTTAATATGTTGTTGACAGATGTTTGTCTTATATTGGTATTTGGTTTATGTATTTGTTTCCTCTTTATAGTTTATTCTGTCATTCTTGGATGTAGGAACCATTTATTTTTTATCTTTTTTATGTTTATTAATGAAGCTACATGTTGAGAAACTACTGAGCTGACCGTGTGCAGGTGGATTGTGGGAAAACATGTTGCCGTGGCTTTTCTTTGCAGTAAAACGTTTTTAATTTACTTCAACTTTATGGATTTTAACCAGAAGAACCCAGATTTTTTTATTATTATTATTATACTCTTAACTTTGGTTAATCAAGGCTCCAACCATCCACCTTTCTCCCACTTCTACTGGGTTACTGGGTTCTGGAGGCTTCCCAGTAGATACCCGGTCCTGGAGGTCTCCTCTCCTGCAGCTTTTAGATGCGTTTCTTCTCCGACACGCCTGAATCTAATGATTCTCGTTATCAGGTGAGGATGTTCAGTCTGTTATAAACATGGAAAACGAGTCAGAAACAATCGCTGCGATAGATTTCCCCACATAATTTATTATTCCATAATGTGGATACATAACAGATGAATACTGATGTCCTGTAGTATTTTACATTATTAGTTACATCTTCTGTGCTCACTGTTCAACAATCATGTGGTCATTTATACACATAAGAGCTTTTTAATGTACAGTAATAAAAAATAAAGTCTGGTTTATAAGCAGCAACTTTAAGCTTTCTAAACTGTTCCATCTTTTTTATTCCTCTTCAGCTTTTCTCCTCACGGACAGAAATGCAAATGCAGATGTTCATGATGGAAGTCATGCATGAGGAAAATAAATGTCATGAACTGGAAAAAAAATCATAAAACTAAAAAGAATCTTTGGTTTTGTGTCTTTTTTTCTGTGATACCAGATTAAAATGTCATTTTTCTTATAAAATATTAAAATTTCACATCACATTTTAACAGTTTTTAACTGATGCTTTAAGTTGGACTGTTAAAAAAATGGTTTAAACACCAATAATTGACCTAATTTTTTTATTAAATAAGTTTGGAAAACTAAATTTCTCTTGAACAAATTCAAAAATATTAATCAAATAAATTTAATTGGACTTATTTCAGAAGGTGATCCACAAAGTAGACATTTTGCTGAATTTAACGACTCTGTTAATGAAAACACTTTTTCTGCACATACAGGCTCAAGTCAATGCGATACTAACATAACTGATAAATAATCTTAATAAAGGCAACATGTTATATTATTGGTGATATTGGTTTTAAGTTATATCGCCCAGACCAGGAGTAGTAAACACCAGGCTCAGCATTAACTCCTGCAGCTGTTTCCCTGCTGCAACACACCTGATTCAGATCAATAATTAGCAGACTTGTGCAGTTTGACATCAAGCTCTGCAGAAGTCTGATGTGTGTTTGGTGTGTTGCAGCAGGGAAACACCTGCCGGAGTGCAGCTCTCTGGGACCAGCGTTTACTACGCCTGACCCATCTCTGTTCTCTGATTCCAGGTTCAGTTTTCTGAGTTCCAGTAAACCACATGGTGGGATATCTGCTGACTGGAGTTTTACTGGAAGGAATTTCTGCTGGACTCAGCTAATCTGACCTAATAGACACATTTCTGACAGAAAACAGAGTGTTTATAGATATGAACATTCAAATAAATGTCACTTGGCTCATGCTTTCGTTACCAGTAACAGTGATAGAAACGGAGGTGATGCTAGCGAGTTGGCACATTTCATTCCAAACAAAAGCTTAAAGTTATTTTACATTTCCTGCCTTCGCACCATCCAGTGTTTCCTCTGTTAGAAGCGAGTAACTGGATGCTTACATTGAAGCAACAGTCCTCTCTCTGAGACAGACCTGCTGATAAACCCAAACTGCACCTTCACAGAAGGTAAAACACAAACTGCAGCTCTGCTTTAAAACATCTGAAATCTGAATGTTTATGAGGTCATTTATGTTTAATCATTTTAAACACACAGCAACATTAAAACACTGACATGTTTCTACACAGTTTACTTAAAATACGGTTAAATAAAATAATCTAAAAAACACTTTCTTTACATGAATCCAGCTGTTGCTGCTGAGTTAGTGACAGTACCAACTGTGGCCACAAGGGGGCGCAACGCTTTAAAACGAGACATTTACAGACAAAAACAACAAAGTTGCTTCATTTTTTTCTTTCTCTGTTAAAACAAATGACTGAATCTGACTTAAAGACACCTCCCAGCAGACAATCTACTGCTCAACATGGAAAAATCTGACCTCATTGATCCTTCACAGGAAACAGGTGTTGCTATGGTTACTTGTAGTTCTGTCTAATCAGCAGGAAAAATGAGTGTTTGATACTGAAATGAACATTTTTACACTGCACTGCGTCGACCTGTACATGTACTAATTTCACTGGTTTCAGACCAACGTTTTGATGATTGAAAAGGAAGTTTGACAAAGTCGTCCTCAAATTTATTCCTACATATCCACTTAAAAAAAAAGGTAAAATTTACAATATTTGCTCGAATAACTGGAGACTAAAAAAACTAACAATAAATTTAAAAAATTAAAACATATAATTACGTAAAAGAACATTGTTTCTTATTTAACTGAGTTGAAAAAATAACAAAAAAATAATTGTGTCCTGGACAAAGAGAGCGCTTCCCTGATGAGCGGTGGGATAATAATGCAGAAGTCTGAGTTTTACAGAAACAAGTATTAGTGTATAAGTGATGTAATGCATATTATTTATCATATTTGTCTTTTTTGAGGCAGCTGTTTTTTCCTTGTTCAAAAGGAGGCTTTGAGGACATATGAGGACAACTGTATATGAACAAAAAGCTGCAGACAAAGAGAAAAAAAATGAACAAATAAATTGCTTGGAAGGATTTGGAGGGAAAAGACTCCACAGCAAAGATAAAACCTTTTTAACACGAGCTGTATTTATACTTTGATATATTTAGTTATAATAAATCTGTCATTAAAGGTGCAAATTCTCTGAGAACAAAAGAAGAAAGTGAAACAACAGTAAAACTTAAGTAGTCTCCTGATGAGAAGTTATGAGCTTCAGGTAGAGATTAACGTCCTCGTGGAGCTCTGACACCATCTGCTGCAGGCTGGCAGAGGAAACCCCCCCCATATGCAGCTGGAAGACGGAAAGTTTAACTCTGAGGGCGGATTCTGTTGAGATGAAGGAGGATGGAGCTAATGCTGCGGCTGCATCTGTATCTGCTGCTGCGAGGATCAGAATAACTAAAACTAAAACCAATCTGCTGCTCCAGCTTCCATAAAACCTCCATTTTGTTACTTTTTCTGAAACATAAACTCATTTTCATCGTTAATGAACAGATTTGTATATTTCTGACTACATGTTACGACACAGAAAATCACAGGAATTAAACATCTAATTATTCCAAAACGTTCCCAACGACAACAGAGAAGCAACGTTTCTCGTTTTTGGTTTCCTCATTAAAACAGAAAGAAATAGAAATAAACTTTTAGAACCTTGTGTGAGTTAAATGTTAGCTTACTCAGAGACAACGGGGACATTTTGAGGCCACTGTTTCAGAAACGTCCCACCAAAACCAGTCGACTGATCTGAAATCTTCTCTGTAAACACTCTTCTCGCTCCTCATCCTCCGCAAAGCGGACGAAGCTTCTTCCACGTTCACGTTGTTTTAAAACCAACAGCAGGAACCAGAAGAAGACAAACGTTTGGTTTAAGTCACGCTACTTTCATCAGCGCTGACTTCACACACGTCTTCCTCACACACACCTCGGCCCAACCCGAGACCCCCGAACATCCCGGGCCCCTGATCGCGACCTGGACTCGTCAGCGGCCCCGCGGCGGCCATGTTGCTGCTGCTTCCTGCGGCGGAGACGCCGCCGCGCTGCGGTGACACAACGCCGGCCGGAACCGACGCTCCTCCTCTCGTCCCTCCTCCCTCACCCGCAGACAGGAGGAGTTGAGGGGAGGGTATCGCATCCGACCTGTCCTCCCCTCCACCTCGTCTCCCCCCATCTCCCTCGCCGCCCTCCCCCATCCCGCCGCGCCGCTCGCAGTGCGAGCGATGCCGCATGAAGCTGTCGCGCCACATGAACTTCTTTCCGCAGCCGAGGCAGTCGTACGGCTTCAGGCCCGTGTGCGTCTTCATGTGCTCCGTCAGGTGATGCTTCATCTTGAACTTCTTGGCGCAGACGGGGCAGTGGAACGGCCGCAGGTCCAGATGCATGTTGATGTGCCGGTCCCGCATGCTCTTATGGGTGAACGTTTTCCCGCAGTGGCACATGAACACTTTGGCGGACCCCCCGGCGGCGCCGCCGCACCCTCCGCTTCCCATCCCGCCGCTGTCCGACCCGTCCACTCCCAAACCCGCCTGCAGGTGGACGGCACCGTGCTCCAGACCCGGACCTTTAAAAGAACCTCCCATCACGCCCAGCGGAGGCGGCGCCGTGTCCAGGGGGAGTCCGGAGGCCTGGCTGTACAGGAGGATCTGGTTCCCCTGCATGTCCAGCGGGAAGAGCTGAGCTCGCGATGCCGACTGGACCTGGCCCATTAGCGCTGAGACGGCCCGGTTCTGGTTCTGGTTCTGGCCACCGCTGCTGTCATGAAGATGCTGAGCTAGAGTCTGGTCCATCAGGCTGCCTTCAAACTTCAGGTAGTCCTCAGAGGACTGGCAGAAGTCCACCTGCGGACAGACGGGGACACGTGTCTGCAGCAAAAAAAACTTTTTATTAAATTAAAGTTTCTCTTTTTTAAAACTTTTACTTCATCCATTTTAAAGCAGCGCATTTCTGCAACATTGCATCTCTGGCTCCCCCTGCTGGTCACATACTGGTCATGCAAGCACCAGTTTCCACCAGTTTGTCTCAAAATAGACTTAATAGATCTATTAAACGCTGGACAATCAGACAAATTTGATTCAGATTTCAAGAATCGATTCAATTCCGATTATCAAGATTTAGAATCGATTTTCACGATTCAATCCGATCTGTTCTGATCAGATAAGGATTTTGTTCAGTGTTATTAAAATTTTTAGGGTTGTTTTTGTTAAATTATATGTATATATAGTTATAAAACATTAATAATAGGATTATATTGAGATTAGAAAAATTATTGTAGCCCTAAATGTGCTCGCAAACATAAAAGGAACTAAAACATTACAACTCAATGAAAATAATGAAAACAACACATGTTGGTGCATCTCATGGTGTTTTACCGTTTAGATATGTGGCTAAACAGAAACCAATCACATTCATCAAGGGAAATGTATTAAATAGATCGATCTTTGGACTTATGGATCGATTTATAGGAGTTGATATGAGAATCGATTCAGAATTGATTATTCAATCTTTTCAACTCAGCTCTAGACATTTTCACACCATCTGAATTAATTCAATTAGTTTTGAAACTAGTCTGATCTACGGAGAAACTGTTGTTTAGCTGTTTGGTTTTTTCTGTGTCTTTTTATACTGATGTTTTATGAATTCATAATATTGCTAATATTTTATTTGATGTGCACTTTTCTAAAGTTACCACGGTTTGCCATCAACCAGCCACTGGACTGCAGATGGAAATGAGCCTAAAGGCACATTTACGTGCTAGTCTGATGAACACATGTTGATTAATGTGCGCTATAAATAAATAAATTTAAAAAATAAATAAATATTTTAAAAAAACAATTAATTTAAAAATAATTAAACACTAATATATAAAAACATTAATTAAATAATAAATAAATTGATTTAATAATAGTTAAATATTGATATTTAAAAATATTAAATAATACATTAATGAATTAAAAATTAATTAAATATTTACATTTAAAAATATTAATAAAATAATAAATAAATTAAATGTAAAAATTAAAGTTTTTGTGACTGCAGTGACATCAGCACGCGGAGCGGCTCTGACAGCTCACCTGTGCCTCCATGTTGCTCTCCGCTCGCCCCCCCAGCTCAGCTGAAAGGCTCCGAACATTAGATATGTTGAAGTTGGCTCTCTCCCTCTGTCGCGCCAGCTCCATCTCCCGCTCTTCCTCATCCTCGTCATCCTCGCCAACGTCCTCGCCGGACACCACGATCAGGTCGTCGTCTTCGGGTCGCTCGGTTTTCACCACCACCCACTGCTTGCGGGGCATGATGCTCGGCTGGATGTAGGCGGGACGCTTCTGGAGCGGCATCGCTGAGTCCTCGCCGTCCTGACAGACGTAACGATAAACGGGATGAAGGCTCTTATTGATCACCAGGAAATTAAATAATCATAAATCTAAAAGTCTCACCTGATAGGACGACACGCCGAAGCTGTCGCTAACGCCGACCTCCTGCTCGGATACAGAGCCTACTTTCTTCCTCCTCCTGCTTCCCCCTCCCCTCTTTCTTTGGTGGTACATCACATCCTCCTCTTCCTCCTCTAGTTCTTCTTCCTCCGCCTCAATAAGGAAGGCCTCCTCCCCTCCTGACGGAGCGCAGTAGCTGGGGGTGTTGCTCGCTCGGCCTCCATCCGCCGAAGCTCCAGCCGCAGCAGCTCCACCCCCCCCGAAGCTGCTCCCGTCTCTGGGGCTGAAGTAGTTGGTGCTGCTGGGAGACTGGCTTTCACTCACAGACGGGCGACTGGGGGGCTGGGGGGCTCGCTGGGGCTCGTTGGACTCTACAACCTGGACTTGGCTGACACCACCTGCGCTACCGGCTCCGTTAGCGCCACCCTCCCCGTTGCTGCTGCTACACCCTGACGCTCTGCCTCCGCCTGCTGCACCCTGCGTGGCCCCCCCTCCGCCGCTGCCTCCCGCCGCTGCGTTTCGGCCCTCCTTCAGCAGCTCGGTGCATTTATCCACGATGTGCCACATCTGCAGGACGCTGCCCACCGTCAGGTAGTTGACGATGTCCTCGCGCAGCATCCGGAGCGTCCCGGTGTACGCGCAGCTCAGCACGCTCTCGAACGCCAGCGGGTCCATCACAGCCGGGATGGAGACCGTCGACATGTTCTTCAGGAGCACCTGCAGGTGGGGGGACATCAGCTTCTCTCAGTTAATCACTAAATTTGGTGTTGCCTCCACACATTTTTTCATTGTCTGCAGGTCAGACATTACGTGCAGAATATGACACCACAGTTTCCTCAAAAACCTCCTGATAACTCTGTAGATGTTTTTTTTATCTGTCAACCCGACTCAAAGGGGGGGTAATGTCGATTTTGTATAATTACATTACATTACAGTCATTTATCAGACGCTTTTCTCCAAAGCGACTTACATCTGAGAATAAGAACAACACAA
>JBAMHX010000019.1:22684321-22700409 GCA_037177515.1 Pseudomugil tenellus
ATGAATAAAGCAGAAAGTTGATTGGATATAACTTAAAACTTTACATCAACAACAGCTCAAATACTCTTTTTTGAGTGCAAAAGATTTTGCGTCCTGGTCTTGAAGACATCACAGCGTGACGTTTGTGTCAAACTATTAGCATCTGACAGTATGAAGCCAAAGAAGTTACATCATCATTTCTAAACACAAAGGAAAGCTTTATATTTTACCCTGGAAATATACCCAACAGTAGTAAATACATTGTTTGTCAACTCACCTCCAGTGTGCAGAATTTAATCATCATCCTTCCTTTCACCACTGTTGTGTTAACTACACTTAACGTAGCAGTCATTTAGCTAAACACACCATTGTATGTTGTGTTGTACTATTGGGGTGCAGTACAGAGGTGGTAAGATGGAGGAGCTGGATCATATTTGCAGACTCCTGTGTGACATATAGATTTACCATAACATGAAGCATTTTGTTTCACAACTTTTCAGCTAAACTGAAGTCTCTCTGAGATAATAACTACTCTAAACACACTTTCAAAAATTGGTCCAACATTTTTATATTTCCGTAATAAAGTAACTACCTCCCACACTTTGCATTTAACATTATGCATTTAAATGGAAGTATGCTGCCATCTATCCTGACGTCAACACAAATGTCTCTACAGGACCGTTAAACACTGATCTTGTTATTTGGAAGGAAACAAATCAACTTCAGGAGAAACTAAAAGAGCCTGTCTGTCCTTCAACAGCTCTACTTTATGATGGCCTCGCTTCCTTCTCTGTGATGACCTCATCAGCGTATCCGGCTGCAGGGAAGCGCCGTCCTCATGGATGTGTGCCACAAGGGCAAGGTTGTAAAGCTGGAGTGAGTCAACAGCAAAACAACATTAAACAAACAGTAAATAAATAAATAAACTGCTCTCGGATCACCTTTCTGCACGCCTTAACCATAACTCCCATCTTAGAGCAGGACTCTACAGGTCGAGGTTACCTGCTCCACAGTAACACAGGTGCTTTATAGGTGGAATTTATGAGCATTTTCATACAAAACTACATGTAGAAATTTATGACACGCTCAGTATCATCTACATTATTATAGTGAATGAATAAACAAAGGCAGAAGCTCTTATCTGTCAGTTAGGATTGCACAATTTCAGTGACACATAGAGACAATCTCTAACTGGGAACCAGTTCCATCAAGATATTCCTGCTAAACCACTGCAGTTTTTATTTGCAACAACCAGCTTTTGAAGTCACTATATTACAATCCAAACTCTATGGACATGCTATAAGCAGAAATACATCATTTTGCTACTCAACTAAAATGCTCTGTGAGCACAAAAGAGATCTCATCCACCACAGAAACCAGCAAGGCAGCGCCTGCTTCTTGTTGTTCATCTCAAAAGATTAAACACAGATGAGAAAAGACCTGAAAAGACACTGATAATTATCTGAGTTTAACTTCAAGGAGACAGATGGCTCTGCAAGTGGTTCAGGTGCGCTACATGCTACACGCAGGCACTTTCTTCCAAAGACACAAGTGCCGATGACTCAGTCCTGAAAGGTCCCAGTATGGTCAAGAAGAATGTCTGTGTTGCTGAGGAAGAAGATATGTCACTGCTTGGACCATTATGACTTTCAAAGTGCACCAAAAATGATCATTTATATGTCCCCAAACTCACATATCTGAGTGATATTTCTAGAGATAAACTAGCTTTTCTGTTAAATGCAAGTAAACCAGTCAGCTGTGTGATGGTCCTGCTTCATTTCTGCATTCATATAAACAGGAAGTTTCTAATAGATGACGTCATCAGGTTAAACTTAGTTCAAATGTATAAAAAGACTAAAACAAACTTAAATATAACATATTCATGCTTTACTGGTGGATGACATTTATCCTGATCTACAAGTAAAACCAGTCTGACTCCTTCTGGCTTCAGTCTCTTTCGGACAGGCGGAGCCTAGAAAAAGGCGCCCTTCCTCCCAGCCAATCAGAACACACCAGGACGTGACGCCACTTCTCGCGCACGGAAGTCCCTGAACTGGCGCGCCAAATTTCAAAGGACTTCCTCCTGGGAGGAAAGAAGGCGAAAAGTCGCACCGACGCCTGGCGAGTAACCTTTATAAAGTAAGAATTAAAAGATAAAGTCGAGCCGTAGTCTGCTCGGAAAAACCGCAGGGTGAGTTGCGGAAGTCGCTGTTTGGCGAAGCTTTGCGGAGGAAAGTCTCGTGACGTCGCGTGCAGCTCAGTTTTTGCTGTAAGTGGCAGTTCTGACTTTCGTTCCGTCCAACAAGGAACTAACGTCAGCTAGCTGAATCCTGCTTCACAGCGACGAGCTGGAAACCAGGACGAGGCTCGCGACCTACTTTTACCTGCATTTAATATGAGTTTGATGTAAAATCTTAACATATGTGAAGTTTTTCTTCTTTTTTGTTGTTATTATGGTTTGCTTTGAATCATATAATAAAATGCAAACTGTTTTATAGTTGAATAATTAAGGAAAAGCCATTTTAAGACATTTTTCTTATGTTTTCTTACAGATTTGACAGCTGTTTCCACCCTGCCACACTTCCACCTGTTATCTGGCTATGATTTTAGTTTCCTCACACACTTTTATATTTTAATCCTTGGAATATTAAATGGAAAAAGTCACAGCTGCCAAGTTTTCAGCAAGTATCCCTTTTACAGTTTTGCATTTAGCAGTGCAGTGAAACACCTGCTGCCCACATCACAGCAGCTCTTTTCGGCTCAGACACACAAATCTGCAGTTGTATAGTCTCCGCTCTGCGGGGGATTTAGCCTTCTTGGAGCTCATTTCGTCTCTAAATCCTCATTATTCATTCATATATGCGCAGCCAGACGCCGTCCCTCCATTCTAAAGCAAACACCTGTTGCTGACAGCTGCTGCACCTGCCTGTGACCTTCGCAGCTTCCAGCCTTCTGTTTCATGTTGCGGGTTGGTTTTATGTCAGCTGTCGGTACTCTCAGCTTAGCTCGTCTCCTTTAGCCCAGAGTCGCATGTGAAAATGGATCAGAGCCTGCTGTAACTCAGAGGCTGTCGCAGATCTGGGGCGGGTGTAGCGGTGGCAGACAATCGGACTCTTCAGCCATGCTGTCCGGCGCGCAGCCGTGCTTCCAGTTGCTTCGGATCGGGTTGTCGACGGGCGACTCTGCGCGGGACCTGTACACGTTCAGACCGGCCCTGAGCCACTCGGTGTTCCGGCTCGGTCGGGCGGCGGAGCTGTGCGACGTCACGCTGGACTCCACGTCGGTGTCGCGCATCCACGCCGAGCTGCACGCGGAGAGGGAGTCGAGTGAAGGTGACGAAGAGCAACAGGAAGAGGGATGGAGGGTCCACATTAAAGACCGGAGCAGTCATGGTGAGAAAAGGATGAAAACACACACATCAGCATCCTCACACTCAACCCGAGACGTACTCGCACCTCTCTACAGTCATTATGAGAGAAAAGAGCAGAAAGACACACCCGCTTACAGGAAAGACCACCTCACACACACTTCACACACTTTTCTGTTGATGAAATCACTTCAGTAGCCGTTTACTGTTTTTTATAAAAGTCATCGTAGGAACACGTTTGTCTGTTTACACACAATTCAGATGATTATACAAAACACACACACTGTTTTGAGCCACCTCTCATTTCTTTATACGTTGCTAGGCAACACATAGAAAAGCAGAAATTGATTTAAACATTAGCAGAGATGCAGCAACAGAGTTTAAACAAACCTGACAAGTTTCAGGGTCTGAGCAGCTTTTTTTCTCACAACGGCTTTTCTCTGCTAGAAAAATAACATTTTGTTGCTTTTCTCTGGAGTTTTCTCCTCTTGTTCCCTTCTGTTCAGATAAAACGTCATACTCCTCTACTTGGTGTAGGATGTGGAAGTAAAGGAGATGCAAGACAAAAAGATTTCATCCTTATTTAGATGTCAGTCATAAACAGAAAGGTCTACTTCATGTCTTTCCAAGATTTGAACATTTTCTGATTGAAAACAATCCAGATGTATAAACGTAGACGTTATTCTTTACCTCAGTCCGGCTGGCGCATCGATGCACGGAGAGCAGGTTGCACGTTCAGAGCTGATGCTAAACACCGGATTATCACGGCCATGATGAAACGGAGGAAATGAACTTTATACAAATGAATAAAATAATATTTCTGGGAAATGAGTCACAGTTAAAAGCACTTAATTCCAGGGACGCGTTTTCAAATGAGAACATGAGTCCGGAAGTTTCATTAGGAATGGGACCCGGTCTAGAGAAGTCCAGAGTTGCTGAGTGATACAGGATTCAAACACGACATAATGCGTCTTGTTTTATGCACGTGTTTGAAGAAATGCTTCATCATCATCACGAAGCAATAAAATAAAAAAAAGTCTCACATTGCCTCAAGTAATGTTCAGATCCGGGTTCTGGGGAGGATTCGGACCTCAGCATACCTCCTTCTGGCCATGATGTGGCTTTGGGCTCCATAAGATGGATAATCTGGTCCCGATGCATCAGGTCCTGTGTCTGCTGGATTTGTTCTTATCCGTTCAGGACGTCGCTGTCAGACCCGTCCAGCTGCTCCAGACGGTTATTTCCGGCTGGTCACGTCTTTTGTCCTCCACCTGTTCAGTTTCCTCCGTGTTTTATGATCAGACTGCATCCAGTGCAAAAAGCAAAACAAATGCAGTTTCTGTCTGTTAAACTGTCATGTTTGATAGTTGTTATAAACAAAACTAAAGACGGAGGCAGATGGTGACATAAAACCTAAAGGTTTGTCTGCGTTGACACGACTGGTTCAGAGCCAGGAGCCGTTTTGTCTTTGAATAAATTACAGGTTTTAGTAGTTTTTAATAAACCGGCCAGCAGATGAATTAAAAAAGGCCTTAAAATAGCTTCTAATCTTCAGAAATGATAGAAAACTTGCACAATATTGCTTTAAAAGAATGTCCGACATGAAGCGAAACAAAAATCAGGATTCGATCAAGAGCTTCAAACATAATCGCACGTTTTTCATTTTATTATTTCATTTGTTCATATCAGCAGAATAATTAGAGCCCTGAGGTGATCCGCATGCGCAGAAACTAACAAATGTGTCAATCGCAGCGGTTAAGTTACTTTCTATGGATGGATTTTAAATCTGTTGCTAAGTGGAAGTAATGCCGGAGTTTCTCCTAACTTAAAATTCATCTGTTGCTATGGTGATACATAGTGACGTCCTCTTAACAGGAATTCTGATTTGGGCCACTTGGCTGTTCGGACCGTAGTCGCATCTGAAAAGTTTGACCTGTATCACCGTAGAAAAGGCGCTGGTGTAGAAAACCTGCACCCTCGGGGGGGCCGGAGCTGGACACCCCAGCTGCAGGCCCACCGGGTCACGATGTGCACATGGATCAGCCAAAATCTGCCTGTAAGCTGGAGAGGAAATAATTAAACCAGTCACTGAGGCACGCTCACTTTTTAATAAGTATTTTCCTTTTATTACCACCGTATCTGTGATCATGATTATTACCTCCGTTATTAAACTGTCAGATGGGATGAATCTCTCCTGGGGGGTGTCATGCTGCCAAGTGATGCATCCTAATCCCAAAGAGCAGCTTGGTGACGCGCTGGATGCTTATCAGCAGACACAAAGGAAGGATTCGTTGCGACAATGAAGATGTTTATCGGTAAATCAGATAGTTAAAGTTGCTGCTTTTTCCACCAGTTTCTCTTGCTTTTTGTGTTTGTAGCTCCAAAACAAAGAAATCGGTTTCATGTAATGGGATTTGGGGAAATTATTGTGAATGTTTCACGTTTAGTGTGGTTTTGTAAACCAATGTTTTACTGCTCGTCTTTTAAAGAAATACGTTTTCTAAATGATGTGAAACGCTCATCATTTAGATGCTGGAGGCCGTTCAGACTGGTGGATGTGTGACAGAACAGATCTCACAGAGGGGGGGGGGGTGCATCTGGGGGGAGTTCAGCCTGAAGTCTGACTTGCTGACTGACAGGCTGAGGGTCTGAGTCCCCGCCTTGCTGCTTAATTTTTCCCATCGTTTCGCAGCCTCCACATTTTAATATTCACTCTGCGTTCCTCGCTCTGTCGCCGCTCGCTGATTACTTTGCAGACTTCCAGCTTTTCATTTCAGACTCTTCTACATTCCCTAGAAATTCTGGAAGCTGTTAACACATCGATAGTCACGACTTCATTTCAGGAGTGATTGTTTCCTGTTTGCCAGACACAGTGCAAGCAGGATCATCAGGTCCCGCCTGGCTGCAGAACTGCTGCTGGTTGCGATATTAGGAACTTTCTCACCTCCAGAAAAACGTAAACACTTTTATGTAGCTGAAAAATAAAATCAACAGTTTGCTGCATTAAGCGCCTCCTTCCTGCTCCTGTGGTACCAGGTACATGGGTCAACGAGGTCCGCCTCCAGCCGGGCATCCTGTGGGAGCTCTCGGACGGCGACACGCTGACATTCGGTGGCCAGACGGCTCCTGGAAGCCCCGAGTTCTACTTCCTCTTCCAGAAGGTCAAAGTTCGGCCCCTGGATTTTGATGCCATCACAATTCCAAAGGTAAACCGGAAAAAAGCCGCTTCACACATTTACACGGGTGGGAATGAAAGTAGGCCCCCCCCGCAGCTGAGAACTTTAATTGCAGACGGCTGATTCTGTTTGTTCCGTTGTGATATATTTATTATTGCTTAAACAGTTTGGCATCAAACCACCGACACGCTGCACGACGAAAGGCCAACGGCAGGAAAGCCGCCTGGAATTATTGACACATTTTTCTGCTGTCCTGTGAAATAAACTTTACTCATTTATAAATGATGGTTTTGAATCTAAACGAGCTGCTAAAAACACACCGTTCCTCCCGCCGCAGCATCGCTGACCAAGCTGGCTGCATGAAGATGATGAAGATGATGAATATTTGTTGTGGATGTGCTTTGTAAGCTGTAACAGATGCAGATTAAATCCCAGTTTGGATATTTCATCTCCGTATTTCACTCCTGTGATTCCCAGTGTTTCCTGTTGTTTCATTTAAGCTGGTTTCATTTTGCAATCTTCATCCGGTAACTTCATCCTCGTGCTTTGTTAGCGTGTGCAGACACGCTTTCCATGAGCTGGAACCATCACATGATGGTTCGCCTCATAATGGAAGATTATGAAAAAACTGGCTCCACATGTGTCCAGATCATGTTTACATCCTTCCTCATGTTCAGTCTTCCTCACTAAACAGTAAAAAAAAGACGTTTGTTGGACCGTATTTGGTTTCGGGACATTTAGATAAACTTCTGCAGTCTCCCGATCTAATTCCATCCAGTGTTTTGTACATTGTTCTGATGATGGGAGAGTCATTTCCATTCTCTCTTGTTTTCTTATCCTTTTTTCTGTCGCCTCCAGCCGTGTCCAGCAATACATTGAAACTCTGTCGAACTAAGATGCAACTAAAGTAAATAAAGAATTCAGATTGTCAAGAGGAACTTTATATACACGTATATACATATAGTTCCTCTTAGACAGATCACCATTCTGCCTGCCTTTATTCTGGATAAGACATGTTAGGTCATTTCCAGCACATCCAATAGCTTCTCTGTGGGTTCAGGTCTGGATCCTGCCTGGGTGAAAGAAGCACTGACTTGGCTTCAAATGCGCTCTTCAGAAACCTATGGGTCATGTGACGTACGCGCTGTCCAGTATTTATACTGGTTACCTCATTTTCTGCACATATGATCATGCTGAAGCTAGACCTGACTAACTGGAGCAAACTGGGATCATGGTCGGTCTCTACAGGCTTGTACAGGCGGCACTGGGCACAATGGCTGCATCATTTCACCTCTACCTTTAAATGAAGCCAGTATGCAACATTTCTGCTTTTAGTCTTTAGTGATTTATTCTGTTATCAGCATCTTCAAAACTTTCTGTTTATAACTGAAGATCAGGATTCATTAAAGATCCTAATTCTGACCTGCTGAATGAGGAAGCGTTTGTAGATGCGAATGGTGTCTGAATCTTTATTTTAAACAGAAAAATAATAAAAAGTAATCAAAGTTATCATTGTTTGCATTATTTGCAGGGGGGGACATTCTCTTCAGACCTGCAGAACCGGATCAGGACTAACTTGGACCGTAAGCTAGAAACCAACCTGGACCTGTCCAAGCTGTCAATCAACCGGGCCACGGTCATCCTCAACTCCATCGGCAGCCTGAGTAAGATGAAGGGCAGCGCTTGGACCTTCAAGAGGAGCCACAGCCACGAGGGAGCCATCTCAGACCCGGGAACCTCCTCCTCGTCTCCCCTGACTGTGGGCCTCTCCTCCGTGCTGCCATCGATGCCTCCGTCATTTCCCTCCGCAGCTTCAGCGCCTTCCACAAAGCCCCTGCAGGCGGCTTCCAGGAGCCGGAGGAAGTCGGCGCACACGGTCCTCCTGGAGGACGACAGTTCAGACGAGCCCAGAAGTCGAGGAGGTAAAGCTTAAAACCTGCTGACGTGTAGAACATTCTGAATATTTTATTTATTTCTTTTTTAAAATGTGTAAATTAGGAACTTCTGATGTCATGTCAGGTTGTTCCGCCGCTACCGGAGTCGTTGAGGACGGACAACGAGCGAGACCAAAGAAGAGACGAAAGCTCTACAAGTCTGAGTCTGAGGCTTTCAGCTCGCCGCCTCCTCCTCCTCTGCAGCCGAAGACCCCCAACAACACGCAGAGACCCCTGGAGGCCAAACCCTTCCCTGTCGGCATCAGGACCATCGGCAGTTTCCACGGCGCCATGACCAACAGCAGGCTCAACCACCAGCTGCTGCAGACCTCCTACACCAACGTGGCCGTCCACAAGCAGGAGGTGGAGACGGCGCATCGGGTCAAGACGGTGCTGCACGGCAACATCGCTGCCTTTCATCAGCAGAAGTCTGCGCATTGCACTCCGGCTGCCAAGAGAGGCAGGCGGAGGGCCAACAGCTCGCCGGTCTTCTCCCCTCTGGTGGTGGGAGGGGAGCACTACAGCCTGGCGTCGCCTTCAGTGAGGATCCGCACCGAGGACAGAAGCCGAGTGCAGTACGCCCGATTTCACCCAACAAGGTGAGACGTTTGCAGGTGTTTGCTGTTTCCGGAGGGATTCGCTGTGTCGAATCCACACCCAGTGGCTGAAAACATGTCTGACACACAACATCTGCAACTTTAAAGCACGTTCACTGTCGCGCCGAGCGTTGCACATCTGGGAATAATCAGGTCAACATGTTGCAACTGGCTGGAGAAATAAGTAAATTAAAAGATAACTGGCGACATTTTAATTCATAACAAAGAAAAGCATCTTCTCAGCCCACAAAGAAGAAAAAATCACAACTAAAAGCAGTTTTTTTTTTATTTAATCTGTTATTCTAACTCAGAAATCCAACCAGCATATAAAAACTAGAAGTGGTGGCAGGTCAGTGAGGCATCTCCATCTTTCTATGTACGTTGGAAGTTATTTAGCGACAGTGTTTTGCATGTTGTTCCCGTCTGAAGCAGCACGATCGTAATGTTCATATAAGATCAGGAATCTCTTTAGTCCAGATGTTTCATTAAAAGAACAATATAAGATTTGTAGAGTAGAAAACCAGTTTAAACTGCATTATTTTGAATCAGAATCCACATGAGATTTTAAAGTTAACAAATTATTTTAACAACAATCTCCATCTTCAGTGGTTCCATCATGGAAGACCACGAAGAAGATCCTTTTTAGAGTTTGGTTTTATTTGTATCGTGTGTATGAATCGATAACATTGAATGTGTTGTAGGGAGTCAGCAGCTTGTCTAGTGTTCATGCTCTACAGCAGGTTCATTTATACACATGGTAAAATGTGGATCCTGCAGCTCTCCTAATGAGAGAACATCACACCAGAAGTCAGCAGTTATGTTGTAAGCAGATGGTTGTGGAAGCAAACCTACTGCTTGTTCTGTTTGCTCTCCATTGCTCTTCCGTCCTGAGAAATAACTTCATCTTTCTCTGTTCTTCTTTTTTCTCCGCATGAAGTAAACGACGCGGCCGGCCCAGGAAACATCCTCTTCCCCCCCGACCATCCCTGCCTTCTCCATCTTCCTCCTCCTCCTCTTCCACATCCTCGGCTTCCTCCTCCTCCTCCAGTTCCTCGTCTGGCTCCTCATCCGACGACGAGGAAGACGATGATGGCGTGCCGGTCGGGGCGGTGGAGCCGTGCGCGGCGCCGCGGTGTCGTCTTCCTCAGCAGGACACGGTGCAGTGGATCCAGTGTGACGTGTGCGACGCCTGGTACCACATAGACTGTCTGCACGTGGACCGCAAGAAGCTCCAGATGGATCCCAACGCCGACTTCCACTGCGGCTGCCGCTGACGGGCCACGTCGCCGACCGTCAAATGAAATTTTATACATTTTGATTTTAAACTTTACAAGTTGCCACATTTTATCATTTTAATTGTTTGTTACTGTCATAAAAGTGGAAACGGCAGCGACCCGGCTCGGCCAGTCTCTGAGGGAAACCTTTGCTGGGAAACCTTGACTCATCTTCACGCTTTGACTGAGTTCAGGAAGATGAATGAAATGTTTCTGCACATGATGATTTAACTTCCTCAGATGCATTTCTGCCGTTGTGTTCATGTTAAACTGTCAACGGTGGTAAAAAAAGCAGTAAACTCGCTGCTTTTGTGGCCACCGCGGCGCCCAGGAGTCGCCGTGTTTGATGCTTCCGGGACATTAAACGCCACCAACGTGTCGCACAGAGAAGATGATAATCAGATGTTTCTACTGAGGCAGCTGCTGGATTTTAAGAGCGTTGTTGTGCTCCTGAACGTAGCGGTTACAATCATCACCTGCAGATATTCCTCATCAGTTCTAACTCGTGGGCTGAATCTGTTTTCAGGTCAGTTTCCACCTTTTTAAGCGATGACTCACACACTACTGAACTCTTGTACCAAAGTGGGTGTTTTTAGTGCGAGTGTGAAAGCGTTGCGGCTGACTCGGCTTCATTCGGGAACACGCCGAGCTCGCATTTCTGCTCTTAAGCACCTTTTTATTTGATTACAAATTCCTTTGTGGGAAAACTGATTTGGGGAAAACAAAAAAAGCCTCTATGGTTCTGAAACCTGCACCATGTTTCTCTGTAAAGACTTTTTGCCTCCCAGCTTTTCATTTACTGCTAAAATGAAAAGTATGTCTATAAAAAGGAATTTACAGTCTTCCAAGCTTAATGTGGGAAAATGTAGGAAAGAAATTTAACCAGTAACATTAAAGGTGAAAAATACAAAAAAAAAAAAATAAATCATCATATATATATATTTTGATGTTTATGGTTAACATTGTGTATGGATTGAGGCTACTGGGACCATCCTGCCTCATCCCAGCGGTGCTAACGGGATGATGAGCTGATCAATGTCAGCGGCTTGGATCCAGTAAACTGTTTAGCAGCTTAAACAGTAGTTTGAATGAAATTTGTATATTTTTATATGTGTAAAATATCTGAATGAAATTGATTCTGTTGAATGAGGTGCTATTAAACCCCCCCGCTCCTGTCTCACACTGTCAGGTACATGAGCATTAACATAACCACCTCATGCTAGAACAGGCTGGAAGGCCCTGCAGGGCATCGAATGGAATCTTTCTGATCTTTCACTCGTTCTGTCTAAAGGAAATATTTTGTTTATAGTTTAATCCTGTAGTGAAGCTGGAATCTGTTCCGGTTTTCTGAAGAAATCAAATAAGTTCACATGTTTGCAGCTTTATTTGAAGGTGTCATTTTCAGCACATCAGAGGTTTAGTGTGAAGCCGCGCTGCGCTAACGCACCCCAGCGTGCACCTGTTTCCCCACTTTCATGTGGGAAACCAGACAGTTGTTTTCTGAGTTACAGGTGTGTAAAGATGAGATGTTTTAATTGCTGAGACGCTGAAAACGCTTCAAACCAGAGGCATGAAATCCAAAATGTTTAGACTGAAAGCGAAGCATTAAAAGTTTGCAGGAAGCTAACATGCTGCTCGCTGCGCTGGACCTGTTGCCAAGCAACCATCCTAAACGCCGGACCTTATGGGTTCCCGTCCTGCAGATGCTCCGCTGCATCGGCCCACCTGAATGAAGCAGGAAAACCTCTAAAACCTGCAGGTCGAGGACCAGAGTTCCCCATTAAACCAGTAAGGTTTCAGTAAGCTGAGCGTTGAATTTCAACAGTTTTACACCAAAGGCTGAGTAAATGTTTCAGCAGCTTTTATTACTCTTATTTCTCATCCGGCATCCAGTAATCACTGGGAGGAGGTCTCTTTATGACCAGTAAGGGGAGGAAGAGAGATTTTTAGCGTTCGCAGCTGGTCTGATGGGGGTATTATGGAAGAGGAAGTGTTTTTTAAACAAGCTGTTTGTCTTGCGTTTAGCTTTCCATGCAGGAAATGTTGAACCGCATGTTTACACATTAAAAACTTTATAAATGTTTAATGTTGGGAACGATTGGCTGAGTAAGCGGCAGGTCAGGCGTCTGTTTGCTGAACATCTCGTTTCATCTTCCATCGATTAGATGAAGTACACAGGCGGCAGATGCTTTGATCGTTACCATGGTTGCGGCTTTGTGTCCATATCGTCTCATCTGCAGCACGCTTCATTTCCTGATAAAATCCCAGCAAGTGCGAGGTGAAAGGATCAGATGTAGCTAATGAAAAGGTTTGTTGTGTAAGTCGGCACATGCAGCACTCTGTTTTTACACTGCTTCACTTTAATTATCACTGAAATGCAGCCGTTTTCATTTTTGTTGCTTTTTCTGGTGTACAGAATGAAAAGCTCTTGTGTCTGCGATGCCACACAAGCATCAAAGTTATCTGAGAGGAAAATAAAGAATATTCAGGAAGAGTATGTTGGCATTATCTGCGTGTTTCATCTTCACAGGCTTCACTTTCTGTTTGTTTCAAAGAAATAAGTTTGGAGATGGCAGCTGTGATCAAAAGCACATCTATTATAGATTCTTCTGCATCCAGCTCAAGATTGATGAAACGTAAATTTTGTGTTTCCTCTGCTCTTTGGTGCTTTAAAGATGACAGCAAGCAGAGATGTATCTGATTATTTTCAGCCTTGTTTTCTTTGAAACAATCACAGAGTGGGACTCGACGAGCAAAGAGCATCCCCGCATCTGAAGCACATTATCTCCCACGTCTCCTACTTTGCTCCAGATTGGAAATTATCTGGCTTCTCCGTGCATGAAGCTGCAATTATTCACTTAATCAGAGTCAAACTGAACACAGATACATATAAAAAGTTGAATGATTTAATCTGATATACAACACTGTGATATTGTTTCTGTTTAAAGTGTTGAATGTTTTATTTTTATTACAGCTCATTTGAAGCTTATGAAGTCCTCACTTTGATCAGATAAGAACTGAACATCAAACAGTCCATAAAGCAGCCTTTTATTTTTTTAATCAGAATAAATATTCTTTTTTTTTTTTTTGTCTTTTCCATATTTAATAGCCTCCTTTTAGTGGTTTACTGGGATAACGTAAAGTCTTCCAGTCAGCCAATCACAGCAGTTATCCTCTACGTGTGATCATGTAGCTGCAGGTCAGGAGATTCCACCTCATCCCTCCAGCAGAAACCTTATTCTGCAGATATAAAAACTCATATCTGGACATTGACGGATAAATTAACCTGCGTTGTCGCTTTATGGACACGATTCACTGATCTTTTAATATTTAACGCCATAATTGAGGTAAAATGAGTGGAAAATGATCATTTTTGTAATCTGGAGTCTTTATTTGATCGTCATAACACAATGTAAAAAAATTATCTAAATTTTTACATATTTACAGTTAATAACTGATGTGAAAGGTGGGTGTGTTGCAGAATGTGTCCGCCAGGGGGCAGAAGAGAGGTAAAAGACTGCAACTGGGTTTTTAGCAGTTTGTTTTTACCATGAAGTGATGTAATTAGTCTCAGAAACAGCATAAAGGATTAATAATAGTAAAACGAGCTCAAATGCTTTATTTTGAACTATTTTTTTTAATATAAAGAGACCAGATCAGACAGGCCAAATGGAAAATGCAATCTGAATAAGAGCAAATACTTTGTAGTAATGTGTGAAACTGAACACGAGCAAGTAAAACATAAATGAGACCAAATGACTCGTACATTAGTCCTGAAATGCAAAGAAGAAAGTCACCTCTCTGGTTATTGTATTTAAAAAAAACAGCCTTGAAAATATTTTGAGAGGAAAATATATTTTTTACTTGTCAAGATCAAGCATGTCATTATTTTAACCCTTTAACTTCCCGGTTTACCATTTGGTAGAGGTAAATTTTCTGTGATTATGATGATTTTCTTGAACAAATTGTGGAAATTAACCTGTCTATGCCATCTCTTCCACTGTGTTTTGGTATGTAAAACCCAAACAAAGTGTTTGTTCTAACAACACTGTTTCACATTTCCACCAGTTCACTGTCGTTATCTTGTTACTAACTTGCATCTCAACCTTTTGCTAAAACATATTTATTCTGATTGTTTTGTCCGAAACAAACAGAAAAATGCAAAGAAAGATTTTTTCGATGTGGAAGTTGAAGGGTTAAGCAAGATGTGTTGAATCAGGGGAAATATCTGTAACCTGCAGGACAGAAACTTTATAGGAACAGAACTAACTAACAAACCGTAAATACTGTTTAAACTTAAACGTCGTTATTTAGCTTTTCAACATTTCCCAGTACCGTTGCTTGGGACAATCTTACATGTTTTGGATGTTTCCTACTTCACATCTGTTCTGCAGAAGCTGGTACTGACCCAGTAATCTAGTCTGAAAATACAGGAAGCAGTCAAACTGGTTTCCAGTCAGCCACAGGTTAGATGTTAAAAGCTACTGGTTGTTTATAAATCCCAGAACGGTTTTTCCATCTGGGATATGTTCAGAGAATATGAACCAATCGGAGCTTTTAGATCCAAAGACTCAGGTCAACTAGTCCAGACCATAGTCCAGACCAGAATCCAGGTCAGAGACCAGTCTAGAACCAGACCAGTCCAGACTAAACATGGAGAAGCAGCATTTAGCTGTTATGCTGCAAACATCTGGAACAAACTGCCAGTAGATATAAAACTTTCACCGCATGTAGAAATGTTTAAATCCAGGTTAAAAACATTATTTTCTCATGCACCTGCATGAAATCTGTATGATAACCTTTATCTGATTTTATTTTAATTTATAATTTTTTTATTCTTCACAACATGTGTAATGCTTTTGCTGTTTTCATGTAAAACACTGTCTTGTACATGACAGGTATAAATCAGGTTGCCTTGCCTCAGGGACCTGCAGGTTTTAGATGTTTCTCTGCTCCAACACACCTGATCAAAACCAAATAGGTCCAGTTTCTACACCATAAAGTATTTTTTTGAATAAGTTTTATTAAAGCAGATAATGATCTAAAACACGCAGGAGGATGAGGAAGCTAAAGGTTTTTCTCGTTCTTCATACTTAAATTATCCAAATTGACTTGAGTGAGTTATATTTCGTTAATGATGCAACATCTTTTGGTTTCTATTCATTAATAATGAGATGTAATTCTTCATCTTACTGAAATGTTGCAGACGTGACCGACGTGTCGGTTTGTTGCTGATGAGCTGCTGACTCCTGCTCGTCTGTAAAATACCAGACGTCTTGGATATGTTTTACTTTGCACTGATGTTGGAAAACATCCCTGCCTGGCTGTTTTTTCTCCAAGTTGCAGGACTGTAAATCTAACTTTCCACTCACACGAACCCCCACACGCTGGGTATGAAATTAGCTTATATATCACCCACCATTTCTAGTAATTCACATCTCCAGGAAAGCCATTTTACCCACAGGCCCGTGGGTAGTTATAAAGGAGATGGAGAGATTATGGAGCCGTTATGCCCACTGCCTTGACCTGCAAAGATGGAGGGAGACAATTACGATTGTCTGAACTGTTACCATAGAAACAGTCATCCCTGAGTCTTTCCATTTTTTTGTGCTTCGTGGGACTGCAGGACACCAGCCGGAGCGCCGTCTCTTCACACTGCCTGACACCTTCCTTCCCCTGATGATGCATGTACAAGACAGCAGGAAGGTCCAAAGCTGATGATGGTCATTTGGAAACTGAAGTGGAGGCAGCTGTGTGTGTGT
>JBAMHX010000019.1:22713440-22731017 GCA_037177515.1 Pseudomugil tenellus
TCCACTAGAGACTCTATATCCTGCAGTTCCCCCCTCATCCACTAGAGACTCTATAACCTGCAGTTCCCCCCTCATCCTTTAGAGGCTCCATAACCTGCAGTTCCCCCCCTCATCCACTAGAGACTCTATAACCTGCACTTCCCCCCTCATCCACTAGAGACTCTATAACCTGCACTTCCCCCCTCATCCACTAGAGACTCTATAACCTGCAGTTACCCCCTCATCCACTAGAGACTCTTCTTTTGTGATTTTCTTCCTTGTAACATTTTAAGTTATCTGTGCTGAAGACAGCAAACATGTGCTTCGGATGTGATTTGAATTTCTGAAAAACAACTTGCTTATTTTTCTTAAGCTGCTTTGCATAATTTTATACCCGGAAAGGAAAATATGTCACATTCAGAACTGCCTCATGGGAGAACTACATCTTTTTAATCTCTGCAAACCCATGAGGTTAGATTTGAGGTGTGTAGCATAAATAACGTCATCATACAATACGCACATGATAAATATTCAATTTCCAGCTCACAGGTGCAAATCTGGCTTCCTGTCCCATCTCTGTCCCCTCACAGGACAGCAGACTTCATCAAAGCTGCATCTGTCCCACCAGGATAAAGCTTTGAAAAGCACGTTTTAATTCATGTTTCCACTACACAGCTTATTTCCATCTTTAAGGGTTTCTGTATAATTTACATTTCAATGATAATTTTTAACAATTAGGAAATGAAAACATTTTTAATTAAGCAACTATAATAACTTCTTTCAGCTACTTATTTACATTATTGATTCATCATTTAAAAAATAATTAAAGGGTCATAGATGAATAAATGGAAATAAAAGTCCTTTAGAAGTGTTTGTGTGAGATGAAAAGAGTAAGAGCCATGTTTTACGGGTGGCAGATGTGCATCTAAATCGTCCTTTTAGGTGAACTACAACATTTATGGGAACCCAAATTCTTTCCAGTGCATTTAGCATTGCCGTGGCAACGAAAGCTCTGTTACTGGTCACGCTGTTTGTTTGCAGCAGATTCCACTGTGAATGTTTCAGCATTCCTGAGCCACAGAAACTGAGTTAAAGCATCTTCCTTAAACGCAGATACTTTGGCTTTTCTGGTACAGATGGCACCAGAGTCAGTTTTTCCATCCCAGCAGTGACAGGGGAGACAAATGGTTTCGTAAGAATCTGCAGTTATGATGCAAGGTCTTGGCTGGAGCTTATGTCAACTGGCAGCGCGGTATTTTCTCTTTAACACTAAATTTAACAAGGCTTGCCACAGCTAGCTTGTATTTTGGTCTTAGCAGTTCCTACCCAGCGTTACTGTCAGAGAGCAGCTCACAGGTTGCACTTTTAAAAGCAGATGAGTCTTTAAGGAGCTCTTCAGTCAATAGGAGGAGAAAATATATCTGGTTCCTGCTTTTGATTGTCTCTGGAGCTAATATTCCTCTCCTGAACATGGCTTTTCTTTCTTCTCTCTCTGTGTGGGCACGGACACAGACATGCAAGGAAAGGGGAAAAATTAGGTGCAGCAGTGTGACGGAGGAAAAGTTATTCACACTCCACAGATTTCTGATCTTGTGCAACCAAATTGGTTGTACTCTGGGGCTCTGCCTCAGCTTCTGCACATGGGCTGGATGCCTTAACAAGTGAGGCGTACATGCTCTCTGTAGCCTTTCAACTATGGATTGACTTCGCATTTGACCTTTGGAGTCATGTGTAGCAGCCTCTTGTGACCCTTCAGGGTGAACAAACACATGTCTTATGAGACAAAAGCTTCCTCTGTGAGTAAATAACAAGATCAGTTATTAATCTATCAAAAATAATACTATACATTGAAGTTTATAGTGTTAGTGTGTGTATGATTTTACAATAAAACAAAGATGTCTTCATGCGATGCGTTGTTTTTACAATAAAACTACCATGTCATAACATGATAAGATCCTAATATCATTTGCTACATTACATTACAGAAATTACAGTCATTTAGCAGACGCTTTTCTCCAAAGTGACTTACATCTGAGAATAAGAACAACACAAGCACAGAATCAAACAGTAGAGGACATCATAGATAAGTGCAGTTGAACTGCTGTAGTGTATTTGGGCACAGGTGTTGCCTGCAGTGCTAGGTGCACTAATTTTTTTCCCCCATGTTAATTAGATCTGAGTTTCTGCTAGCTGGGTAACAGCTCTACTCTTTTTGCATTTATAGATATGACTTACAAATGTAATTTTATTACCAAGCTGCTCCAAATAAGTTGTACTATAAAGAAAAACCCAAAACAAAACAATAATATCCAGTAAAACCTGGATATATTGAAAGTATGTTAGAATAGAATGATGTTTCTTCTCCGTATTAACAGTAAAACTTCAGAACTTTCATTTTAATGTGCTTTAGTTCTGTATTACTGCTTTTATCACCTCTACTTGATCTGAAAGGCGTTCAGTTGACCTAAATTAAACTAATTTAAACTGAACCAGCTTTAACCGAACAGACAAGACCGACTGCAATTTAAGGAGAAGAACAAGTCATTAAACAGGAATAACTGGGAATAGTGGACAAATACTGTACAGGCACTGTCTGAAGTCACACACTGAATACACAGAGCTAATAGCAAGACCCGGAGTCACTCTGGCTTTCTCTCTCCGCTTAACACGGCGGTTAGACTGAGATAGGGGTTTGGGACGGCATTAAAGTTTTATTATAGCTCCTGGTGAAGGAGAATCACAGTGAATTAACAGAACACAGAAGCACTGTCTGCAGCTGAATATGGCTGCGTGTGTCAGATAAAGTGCTTCTGTAATTGTACAAGACAGTTTAATGGCTTCGTTTGAGCCATTATGGGGTCATCCAGCGAGAGGGGTTAGCTTGAGTCTGCCACAGGTAGAGCTGAAGTGATCTGACCCGCTCCGACACGGCAGCTTCACAGGCCTGATGCACAAATTCAATTTCAGACCCGTAAGCTGCAAAGTCTCTGCTATTATTGTTTTTGTTGCTTTTTAAGTTTGAAGTCTCTTTCTGTCTCGGCTTCACCCACTCCATGTGATGAAACATTTATTGGTTCTCACCCACTCATGCGCAGGGTATCCACACAAACACATGGTGCTAAATATCTCTGCTGGCTTTGCATCATATTCATACTCATACACTTTGTTAGGAGTTAAAATGAAACTCCCACACGTGATTCAAAAGGGACTTTCATACCTACAGAACCCGACTTTACTGCCTTCTCACCAGTGACTGTATAAAAACTGGACAGCGTGTACGTCACGGTACCGATAGGTTTCTGAAGAGTGTATTTGAAGCCAATAGGCAGATCATACCGTCCCCATCTTGGTGTCCCCATCCCAAAATGAATGAAAAGGTAAAGCTGAGAGGCTCCGTCACGGTGGAGCCAGCAGGAAGTTCGCAGCTGTAACCAGTGATAGCGCTCTAACACACATCAATTAAAAGGACACGCTTCTAAATTTAAGATTAAAATAACATCGAAACCAAAGCATTTACATGACGGAAGATTGGACCTATTAAACCGAAAAAATGTTTTCGGAGCCACTCTGTTAACATGTTTATTTCAGCTGTGAAATCGGACATTTTAACATGGTAGTCCACGCACATTGCTCTCTATTGCAGCCAATCATCTAGTGGTGGAGGGGGGAACTGCAATTATTTAGACTTCCACATTGGCGTCACCATCGGCAGCCAGAGATTGCCGCCTGCTTCACACACAAGGAGCAGACAGTTGAGTGGCAATCTCCTTCCAGGCTCCAGACTGCAGGTGGTAAAACAAACAATCATCCGTCCACTCCATGATATCATAGCAAGAAATCCTCACATGGCTTAAATGCTTTTTTCAGTGTACGATTTTTTTTTCCATTAGTGACAGCTTGAGAGCCCAATAACAGAGGCATTATGAGTGGTTGATTTCATCTCCACTTGAAGGATAACACACTTTTCTATTGAGGGCGAAGTAGAAAGGAATGAACTCTAAGTGAGAGGACTGATTCTGTCTTCTGTCAAAGGGAAAAGGATCGATTTCTAGTTTGGGAAACAAGAAGCCATTAAAGCTCTTTTCACATTTTAGACACATAATATTAAACCAAGTCAGTCTTCAGACATTAGTCATCATGTTGGGTTTTTTGGGGGGAATTTATGAAGACGTGTGATTTGTAAAGGCTGCAGTCTGCATGATATACACCAGCAGTGGGGAACCTCTGCGCTCCTTCTGAAACGTTTCCATGTCTCACGTTCCAACACGCCAGATTCAAATGAATGAACCATTGTGCAGATCTTGACAAGAACCATTTGATTTGAATGAGGTATGTTGCAACAGGGATCCATGGAAAACCTGCAGGAGTCATTTCCCCCTGTGTTATATATGATAATGTACCAATCTCCAGACCTTTTGGGCCAGGATCCTGCAGGTTTTAGATGTTTCCCTACTGCAACGCACCTGATAATTAAAATACTTGTCAACAAGCTGTTGGAGAACCACGTTATATGCAGCAGGGAAACATCTAAAACCTGCAGACTCTGGCCCAGGAGGTCAGGAGTTGTTCATTCCTGGTAGAGGGGAATCTGAGGCAACACTGCAAATAGTCCTTCTGCTACTAATGTAGACGTTTAGAACAGAAAGGAGAATCACACCATCCTCTTAGCATCACCTAGGGACTCTGAAAGGTCGTGCACATCTTTTAACCAGCAGTGGAAAAATTTAAGTGTGGTTAAAAAAAATCACAGTTTTGTTTTCTCACAGCGACACGTACTGCTATAAAAATAGAGTAGCTGTGTAAGACACAGTCCTGCTGGATGGAAGCACTTCTCTGTTATTCAGGCTGATTTAAAGTCACTGTTATTCTTGTGGCAGTTTAATTGCAGGCTTTTACAGGAACAGCATAGCTGTTATGAACTCCAGGCCTGTCACTCACAGCGCTCACCACACTGAACACCAGTTGACTTGTTTCTGATAATAATCATGAGCCGGGATGGCGTGCTCGCTCATAGTAAGACACTTTTCTGCACTGGACAATGAATGGAGTCATTTGAAGAATAAATGCATTAAAAATAAGTGACGCTACTGACATGACAGTTGTGTTGTGTTGGTATCACTAGTTCTGTGTGGACTGGTTGGGCTAGATGCACAAATACTCTCTTTTTCAATAATTCCTGTATGAAATGGTTAGAAAAAGTTGATCCACTGAACCTCCTGAGGACACATTGTCCACTGCTGCTTTTCTGATGAAGCACTGCCATGAAAAACCTCTAAAAGCTGCTCCACACTGTGTGATTTTACCCATCGCGTATCTTCACTGCAAGCCACACTGTGTGACAGGCGTCTGATGAGCCTGCCTAAAATAATGTCTGCTGTGTGGACACACCAACGTGATACATGTTGCCAGCTGTGAAGATGAAGAACAACCGTGCTAACAACTGGAAAACAACTGATCTTGTGTATACTGTGTGTTTTGATATGCTTGCTGGATGAAAATGATTATTCCACCTGTAGTTTTCTTCCCTGCAGAATCTCCTTTTTTACATGAGTGTGGTCTGAGCCGGAACACATGTTTTATTGGACACCACAAGTTTAAATGAGCTCACATGGCTTCAGCGGTCTTCACACAGCTTTGCTCTCTGCTTTTTCAGCTGAGAGGAAGATATTCTGTCCTGCTGATCAGGTTTTATCAGGGAGAATCATGTGCAATGGGCTGAAGCCCTCCTGGAGTTCTACTTTTCTTCTAAAATTCATGTCAAGCTAACAGCTAACAGGGCAAAATGATTATTAACAAGAGCAGTTAGACAGAGTAGATGCACTGTATGTATGTGTATATGTATGTATGCAATGAGTATACATGAGTGCAATACCTTTATGAATTAAAGCTTAAATAAGCTTGTTACAATCAGAGGTGGGAATTAATACGTTTTTTTCTTCCTCACACTACTTTTCCGGCAGTGTGCACGTATATTTATATGTGTGTATGTATATGAAAGCATGATTATATGCACACAACTAACAGTATAGCTGATGCCTGGACAGTATGAGCATAGGTGCAACATGAACATGGTTTTCTGAACAGTCCATGGAGTAACATCACCATCAATTCCTCCTTCTGCTTTATATCTATAAAATTATTGTTGTGTTTTTTTTTTTGTTTTTTTTTGGGCTAAATGTATAAATTTTGGGTTTTCAAAATACATCCATAATGCAAATGTAGAGTTTAAAATCACGAAAGTTTATTAATGAAATCATTTTCATTGGCACATTTACAACTGTGATCCATAATGATTGATGTACATTCTTGAGTGAGACTGTGTTAATTATTTCCAGCTCTACTGCATTTGCTGTGTGTGTGAAGTGTGTTAGCAGTGTAAACAAGCACTGGCGAGGTTGACACAGTTTTAACTTGACATCATTTTATTGACTTTTTCTTTTTTCTAAATACATTAATAAACATTTCAAGACATTCAAAAGATATTCCTGATTTTGTTTTCTTTCTTTGTACTGTAAAAAATAAAGAAAAGCATGCGAAGGACTGGTGGATAATTCTACCAGCGACAAAGCACAGAGCCAAACTGTTCCCACCAGACTGACAGGCAGCTCAAATGTACTGGATAAAAGCCTTTTTCATGGGGGCTCAGCAGGAGAAATCAACATTGTTCTTTCGTAGATGGATTCAGTTTTATCGATTCTTGTCACGATATAGAGCAAAGAATAAAACAACTGTTTTCTTTAGAATTTCGCTTCTGTCCAATGAGAGAAATGCTGTTTTTTTTGCTTCTGGGAAAAGTCTTGAAGAGACTTTCTGCCCAGCAAACAGCTGGATTTCTCACTGCACGAAACACACAAACCAGATAACTAGAAGACATCCTCAATCAGAGAAATTCCATGTTGAGCAATTTAATGGAAGTCATCTGGATCTGAACCCTTGTTTATTATCTGGTTACCAACAGATGTTGGTTGTTACCAGAGCAACCAACTTGCTCTTCAGGTGTAGAGCAAGAAAAAAAAAGGATCTAGTATATCTGTGGCTTGCAGGAAAAGACTTTATGATGTATTTCTAAGTAATAACCTCCTTTATTCTCTGTTTTACTCTAAATGGAGCCTCCACATTGATGTAATGTATTTTTGAGAAATTAAAAATAGCGACTGGTTGGCACTGGAAATTCATAAATGGATCAAGTAGTTATATCCTGAGACTTCCATATCACCAGATGTCTTTTGCAACCCCAGGGGTCAAACCCTGCAGCTCGCTAAAGGTTAATGCTCGCACTGCATCAGGTCAGTTATGCTGTAATCGCCGTAGACTCTGCGTAGGTCTGCAGAGGCTCAACAGGCACCTCCTTTTTTTTGTCTTGTCCAGCATTAAAGCAGAATGAGGATCTGTCCGCTGTGCCATGCTGAGCAAATTTATTTTGTCAAGAGGAACTATATGTACATACATATATACAAAGTTCCTCTTGATAATCTGAATTCTTTATTTTATTTACATCTTAATTCGACAGAGTTTCCATTTATTTCTGGACACAACCAGAGGGGACAGAAAAAAGGACAGAAAACAAGAGAAAAGGAAAGAAAACACAAACAGAACGTAAAGAAGAGACAGAAACACACACCACAAAGAAATAACTGCAATCTAACCACCCATACTTTGCCCGGGCACACCTGTACAGAAATGAATGGAAATAAAGGATCTCATGAGCTCCGCAGAGTAAACGGATATGGATACGGAAGAATGACTGTTACTAAATAATCTAAAAGAGATCTTGGTGACTGTGTCATCATGCAGGACGTACGAGGTGAAAAGTGCTCGGAGGAAAGTAATCATGCTCAGGCAACCCCCTCTACTCAAAAGGTCAAAGGTCGGCCAGGAGAATCCTGAGACCCGGGCACATGACAGCCAGCTCCAAACAAGGAATCCAGCCACCCCAGCCCAGAACCAGCCCACCGTCCACCAAGGAGGCGGAACAGGGAGGTCCCGGCCAGAGCCCCCCCGCAGCCCGGGGGAACAGACCCCAGTGGGGCCAGGCCAGTAATTGCGGACACCCCGCCAGGGAACCCAGGGCGGGCAGAGCGCAAGCCCAGGGCCCCAAGAGCCCATAGGCAACACCCTCCCCACAGGCTGAGGAGCCCACCAACGGCAGCAGACGTCCAGGAACCTAAGCCCGCCACCAGACGGGAACCGGCCCTCTTCAGACCTGCATCCCAGCTACACAAACACATCTACATCTATAATGCTGTGCTTTGCATGGCATTATAGACATTTTTTTTTTGTAGAATTTTGACAAACACATGCACTTTGCAGGTATTTCCACTGAACAGCATTCTGCTCATAAGCCAAAGTTGTTGTAAAATATCATCTGATTGATGAGTATTACAATAAAATTGTACATTAAAATGATCTTTGAAAATAATTTTACAAAGCTAAAAAAAGCTGATATATATGATAAAATAAATAAATAGAACTTGTAGAGTGAATATGTGTTTTTATAAAAAGTTTTTGTAAACATAAATGTTTAACCTTGAATTGAACAACTCAGAGTTTCTGATGGATGTTTTATATATGAAATAAAGCTTCTACTTAAGACTAAAAGATTTATTGTCCTGGTACAAGACACTATGACATTCCATTTGGCACGATCTCTTGTACTAGCTAAAATGCCACAATAAAAAATAAATAGCATGGAATAATAAATATTAAAGTGTGTTATATATATTTTGTTTAAATAGACTTAAAACTAATGCAAAGAACAACTGTTGCAGTCAGTTTATATAATTATATTTCTTTTAACATCCTCTTTATATTGATATTAAGCCTTGTTTTACATCTTTCATTATATTTTCTTTCTCCGGTCTAACTTTTTCCCGCAGGATCTTCCTTGATTACCTGATTAAGATCACCTGCTCCTGATTACCTCATCTGCAGCTGATTGCTCTCATTCTGCATAACTTTGCATTTAAATTCTGCTGTTTAACGCGCCCTGTGGCTCCGGTTACAGTGTGTGATTCCTGTGTCTTTGTGATTCACACATTAAACACTGACAGTTTAAACGGCTGTTGTCAGTCTTGTGACTAAAAACATTCAGAGATGCTTATCCCACAGTGGGGCGGCTGAAATGAACTACTTTTCCTTACAAACCATCACCAATGTAGCATAGAATGTTTTAATCAATGTAGTGTTGAAATCGTTATGTAAACTGAGGGGAAGTCAAAGCTCAGAGGAAATTGCGGATTTCTGTTTTAAGTTGTGGCAACAGAAACTATAATGTGACCAAAGAGCATGACAGCACCAGGAAACGCTAATAAACCAACAGCTAAGTTAGCTGTAATGACTGAAATATAAAACTGAACAGTTCAGTCATTTTTCAGTCTTAAAAAAAAACATTTTTGCATTTGGGTGCAGCTGCATTGTGACTCTTATCATGAACTGAATGCATCAAACCTGTTCTATCCAAGTGTAGGAGAATAAATTTCAGCTAGCTAGCATGACGCTGCGTGTAGCTGGTATTATCCATGCTTACAAGATCTCATGCTTTACTCTCATTTTGCAAGCTGTTTCATAGATGAGTTCGATCTTCTGCTTAACCTCTGACCTGACTGCTGCAGTTAGTTATTCTGCCTGTTTTAATGCAGCTTTGTTTTACACGTAGCAAACGCCTGCTGTAATTACAGTTTGGATTTTATTCTGTCTAGCTACTGTATGCTTTTTTCTGGAATCCTCTATTGTTAATATTCTGTGAAGAAAGCTTATTTAGTCCTCTTTCATGGTAACCTCTTACAAAGCATCCTCTTGTAGCTTGAGCGTTCTGGACAATTAACTGAAAGAGTCTTTTTTCCCCACAAATGATTCCAAGAAAAAAAAACTACAGTTGGTACATGTTACTATAGAGTTGAATAAATTGTCCTCCCTTTTCCTCCTTCTTTGCATGCACCATGTTGAGTGGATATCAAACAACACGGACTGTGTTGACCTCATATGCTGGGGATGTCTGTAAATTTTAGTTTATTTTCAGACTGTGGTTATTCCTCATGAAGGTCCCAAAGAAAAAACAAGCCTGAATATTTATTACATGTGGTACCCAGAAGAAAATAAATCCCATCAGAATCAGGCTTTAGCCTCAAGGAGAGTTGAGGATCACCACCAACATCCACCATTTTATAACTTAACTGCTGGAGAAAATAAGAATGAATGGTTATTCTGCTACTAAGTAAACATTAAAGGACAGATGTTTGATAGACTTTGTCCACCATTAAGCTTATATAGTATGTTTTAATACTACCTCTTCTAAAAGGTTATGTTTTTTGCTGGTTTCATCTGACCTTCTGTTTACAACTTTACACAAAAACTACTGGGATTTTTTTCTAACAATGAATTTTGATCTAATTTTAAATGAAATTTATTTTTGGGAGTGATGTGTGAAAAATTGTAGATGCAGGAATTTTTACAGTGATTTATGTCTTTAGGGCTGGATGTGAGCTGCTTGTTGGACCCTAACCCTAACCCTAGATGCCCCCACCATGTTATCCTCCTTTATTCAAATTTTATTTTTCCATTTTAATTTATTCCTGTTTATCTTGGCGGTAAAGGTGGTGTGACTGGGAACACACTTTATTTATGCTTTAAATTTCTTATAGAGCTTAAGAATGTTCCTTCTCAAAGTGCTTTAGGATATAAGTTTATATAAAATGACAGATGTGGGTGTTTTGTTGATGTTTTACAGTTTAATTAAACTCTTTACCTTGAGATCTGCTTCACCATAAACATCATAGATCTGTCTCCTGCCATGGGAACTTGGCAACACGGCGGCATCAGTACAGCCCCTTGCTATTTAAAAGCAGGTTAAGCCCTTGGTAATTAGTATAAGTGAGCCGAGGCAGGAGGGAAATAGCAGCTAATTTATGTTGCAAAAACTTTTTAGACATGGAGAAGAAGCAAGAGTTTTCGGAAGGCAAACTGCTTCGTGTGTGTCTTTTAAAGCTGCTTTCAGAACATAGAAAAACTGCTGCTGAATATGTATCTGCAGGGGGTTGTCAAATGGCATTGTGGTTAAATGTAGGTACATGCAGTTGTACGTTTAGCAGGCTGGTGGCAAGTGAGCATAGCAAAAGGACAAATTACAGCTCAAAAAGTCTCCTGTTGTGCAGCGAATTTTCCAAATTGATTAGTCTCTGCAGAACAGTTCTGAATATGAGAGGGAATTTTTCTTGCTTCGGTTAAAACAAATGCTGGCGTCTGTTAGTCACTAGTAGAGGAAATGGCTTATGGAGTGCCGGGAGCCTCCAAACATGCAAGCAGCTCATTGTTGTGGGCTGTGAAACCGCTGCCTTCATTGTTTTAGAAGTGGAGTGGTTTTCTGTGGCACCCACATGAATTTGGCTCAGTTTCAAAGAGCTTAAAAGTGTGCTGACAATCAACGGCTCATTTTCTCCTCATTCTCGTTTCCCTTTTTGTCTTTTCAGTTCTAAATAAAACAAGTGTTCTCAGTTTACCTGCACTCCTTTGGTGCCGAGACTGATGACATTTCTTAATGTGAGAATGAAATCTGAGTCGATTCTTCTGGGTTTGTTTTGTAGGAACACATCTCCTGATCGCAGAGTGCATGATTCTAGTTTTCTGTGGATGCAGATCAATGTAAATCCAGCTGAAACGGAGACAATCAGCTATGAAAGGCTCTTGTGGAATTGATGCTCGGCGAAAAGCTTAGCAGAACAGTGACGTTTACAAAGCTTCCGATTTCAGTGAAACCCCAGCGTTAGCATCTTTACTGAGCTTAGATCCAGCTCTCATTCAGCTATTCCAAAATATCACTTTTCCCTTTTTTTCAGCTGAAAGAATTCTTGTAAATAAGATATTATGAGCTTCTGTAAGGAGGGCAGATGATCAGTATGGCTTTAGTAGAATCCTGTGTGTAAAAGTTTTCATCTCCTAGTATCTTTGAAATGTGAAAACAACTATAAAGGACCCTTTAAACCCCTTGGAGAACATTGTCATCCTAATCCTCCTCCAGCCAGACCTGAGATAACAGTATTCCCAGATGGGAAATTGTTGGGTGATGGATGTATATAAGGGCTTAACT
Organism: Pseudomugil tenellus; assembly: GCA_037177515.1. NCBI lineage: Eukaryota > Metazoa > Chordata > Actinopteri > Atheriniformes > Pseudomugilidae > Pseudomugil > Pseudomugil tenellus. Next base: position 22,725,502 of record JBAMHX010000019.1, read on the forward strand.
TTAAACTAAATGTTTGTACACACTGGATACAGACTTGTGGTCAGTATAGCCACATAGTAACCACACTTTACCCGGAGATGCTTATTCAAACATGCAACTCCACTGGCGATTACCCGGTAAATTGCGTCGTCCTGGAAACCAGATATGATGTATCATTGAGCGACAGGCATACTGCATTACACTTCACTAAATACGACATGGCTGACGACGCAGCACTTCTAACCATGTTTGTCTTCGTGGTTACTGCAATTCTCTTGGTTACTCACGTTAGGTTCTAGGTTTCTTCCATGTTTATGTTTTGTAGAAAATGTTTTGTAGGCGTGTTATTAAGCTGATAAAAATTAGCGCTTCACACGGTAACATCTGCCCTCCCGTCTCCCCCTTCTTTTCTCTCCCAGGTTAATGTCCGCAAATAAACCTGTGTCTACCCGGTAATTCAGCTGACATTGTGCTATTGCTGGGATAGGCTCCAGCTACCCACAACCCTTCACTGGGATAAGCAGAATGGATGGATGGATGGATAGGGTGATAAACTGATGGTTAGATCTTGTGAATTAGTGTCTAATAGATTATGACACCTGTTCAAGGAGTTTCCAGCTACCTGCAACCGTGAATTGTATAGAAAATGAACATATGGATTATGACAGTTTACTAGCTTGATGTCGGGGGTTTGATGTTGTGACAACACATCATAATGTTTCTTCCACCGTGCTTTTAACTTGGAATGAGGCTTTAATGTTCAGCGATTTTATCAGTTTACATTTAACTTTAAATTGATGTTTAATTAATTATTCACTTAATTTAATCAGATTCTGAGAAGGATATTATTCTAGAAAAATTTCATCATACTCCTGTAAACAAGTGTAGGAGACCGTTATTCCTGTCAAGGATCAGCAGACTGGTTTAATAATTAATAATGAAGATAAAAGAAGTTTAATATACATTAAACATTGAAACATGAAGGGACAAAACATTAAGACATACAGACATGGTACGAGGTCATAACCCGGGGAAAATATTTGCCAAAGATCTGTGGATCCCACAGAAGTCTGGAGCTATTCTGCCCCTAGTCAAATAGGGAAGCTTTGTTTAAAGACTCTGGCTACAAGAGTCAATCTGTTTTCTAAACATTTCCCTGATGGAAGGACGCCGGCCTTGCAGATTGTTTACTAAGGTCAGAATGATATCAGTTTAGGAGTCTTATGGTCGGACCTTTCAGCTAGACATTGATTAAGAGCAAGATAATTAAGTTAATCCATGAAATTCATCTACACAAGTAATATAAGCATTTCACATAACTAAACAACTAAACAGAATGTAATGCATTTTAAGGTTTGGTGTTTTAAATACAGACATGTTTTATTCATTGAAAGGATACTACAAGTCACACTTCTTCTTAATCAGAATACTTTGCAACAGAAACAATTAGAGACTGATTGGCTGAGTGATTGGTGTGTTTTTTTCTAATAATTGAATGAATAAATAGTTAATGTGTTACATAAAGATAGAAAGTATAAAACTGTTTGGTTTAGTTGTATTATGGTTTGTGTAAATAAAATGACATTTCAAGCTATTCCTGGTGTGCAAACCTTGTTTAGCAACTGTATACAGTCTCATCTAATGCGATGTATATTTTAAGTGTGTGTGCGTGTATGTTGCATTTATGCAACGTTCTTGAAAAGCACTGTTTCTTAACATATAATCAGGTAATAAACGGGAAAAACGTGTGTCCTCAGTTTCTAGAAAGCCATGCAGATGTGTAAAAATACATTAAAGAATTTAAACTGTACAAGTTTAACACGACAACCTGTCCAGGGTGTACCCTGCCTCTCGCTCGTTGGCTGCTGGGATTGGCTCTAGCCCCCCCGCGACCCCGTTTGGGAATGAGCGGTAGAAAATGGATGGATGGATGGATGGATGGAAGTTTAACTAAAGTAAAGTTCAGTCACATATGATGCACATTGTTTCTGAGACATATGGCTCCACTTTATGGTAAAATCTTTGTTCAAAGTCCTGCTGAACACAATTAGGTTCTTCTGACTCTTGATGGACCAGAAAGCAGACTAAAGGGTTAACGTTTGGTTTAAGCAGCTTCATTCTTCATCATGGTCTGAACTACCAGTACAGGGCTGCCCAAATCCAGTCCTCGAGATCTACCTTGCTTCAACTGAATTCCTTCTCTAACACACCTGGATGACATGGTAGAAGTTCCTCTTCTGCATGTCATCTTGCTCTGCAGCGATCCAATAAGGATGGTAGATCTCTGGACCAAACAGGGCACATCTGCCTAAATACTTTTCAAGAAGAACACTCCAGATTTTTTTCCAAAGCTCCTCTTTGGATGCTGGCAACCTTTTTTTCTATCAAAATGATCCCACACTGGTTCATTAATGTGCAACCAGTGATGGTTCTGGAGAGGATTCCTCCTCCATCAGACCTGTTGCTGCTGATCTTCAGACATATCCAGATGTTTCCCTTCCTTCAGGCTTTTCATCCTTCCATGGAAAGAACCTGAAAGCCCAGAAGCATCTTTCTGTATTTGTTCCTTTTTCTTCAGTTCACCACTTTTATATCCTTTTCATGTGCTGCAGATATTTTATTATACCAGATCTTCAGCTAATAGCTCTTAGAGAATGACCTTGTTGGCATAAAAATCCTACTTTCTGTTAAACTTTATTACCTCGTAGCGCTTTTCATAGATGCAGCTAAAGAAATGGAAATAAAGGTTGTCTTTGTGTCAGGCTGCTACAATAAAAATGTTTAAAAAGAGTTTTTTTGCTAAGTTGTCTGTTGACAGCAGCGGTTCATCCCTTCAGTCAGACGTCTGTGTTGAATGATTCATAGGTCAGCGCTAAGTGGCTTGATGAGCAGGACATATTTAGAAAAGGGTCAGATTTAAAAGCTGGAAATGAGGGAAGTGGTGCGTTCATCAGTGTTCCAAAAGATAAAACAGGAAGCTAAAAACGATCACTGATGATCACTTTAAAAGACTGAAAGGCAGCCTGACCTCTCAGGATGCAAACATAAAGTCCGGAAGGACGGACATTTTCAGCCCAGAATCCGACAAAAGTCAGCTCAGTGATTCAAATGCAGATTTATCAGAAACTTTTCTGCAGCAGCTGGAACTGGTTCTGTTTTCCAGGAATGTATAGCAGATAAGATAAGCTGCAGATGTGTTTGGCAGACGGCGCAACCGGCAGAATGACGAGGACCTGAGACTACCAACAGCAACAACAGAGCTGATCGTGAAGCTGCAGCCGGAAAGTTGCCAGATTGGTGCAACGATTTGGCGGGAAGTGGAAGAAAGAGGAACTGCATGGCGATGAGTCGTTGAGCCACAGCTGTGCCCTGCACATCTGCCAGGAATCAGAGAAGCATGAAAAAACACAAGAGCCAGAGGAGATCATGATAAACGAGGAGTAGCGTGCACATGGAGTACTTTTTATCCCATGTAGCTCTTCACTGCACCAATATTCCACTTAGCATCATATCATGAAGTGAGAAACAGGAGAGCGAGCTGCTGAATCAGATGGTGTTTCTTTCCTCTGAACAGCATCCTGATGGTGCTTGTGCTTGTTATATTTGATGGCTTTTTACAATTGATTGCTCCTGTTTGGTGTCCTTTAGTGGACTCGCTGTCAGCTCTGATTATGTGATGCCTCATAATCATCACGAGAGAAAAATGCCACCAAAGGTAAGATGAAGTGTGAGCTGTTTACTACAGGAACACATCTTGCTAATTGGCACATCAAGATGCTGACAGTGAGACCTTCCTCCCTCATTTCTGAATATTCTCCTTCTAACTGCTTGTTTGCAGTTTAATTCGTCTTTACCGTAAAGACAGGGTTTATATCTGAAACCTGTTTTTAAATCTATATTTTTCTCTTTAAAATGAGCTTTTCAGCTATTTGTACCAAATGAGGAACTCTTTGACTTTCTCACTTTCAAAACCAAACATTCATTTACATTTCCTATTGCATGGGTGTAATTAACATGACAAAATTGGAAATGAGGCACATGATTAATATATTGAAAAGAGATGCTTGGCTGAGTGACTCTTTTGATGAGTGTAGCCCATCTCCAATTCTTTCAGAGATGAGGAAAATTGCCTGTTTGCTGTGATGGATTTGTGCATTTTGAAGATAACCGCTGTACAGGTTTGAACAAGACCATTTTGCTGGTGGAAATTATGCAGGGGGAAAGTGTGGATGTGAGCTGGAGGAATGACATGTCGACAACATGAGTGGGTTTGGAAAAGAGAGCGATGAGGTGCAGCAGAATCGGCATTACAGGCTGTTTGGGGCTTTAATGGCGGCTATTAGGCTCCATCCTAAATTACATCTGCTCAGACACAAACCTGCACCGCATCAGTTAGAGAGATTACCAAAGGAGCCAACTGTAGGTGGTATTGTTACTGCGTGCATGGGTGACATTGCTGTAGCATATTGTGCTTGGTTGGGCTTTGGTTGCTGTGATTATGGTTATGACACATTCTTTTATAGTGCAAGCAGCATTAGTGATGTGCCTTAGTGTGCCGTAAAGTGACATGACTGTCACTGAACATTGTGCTTGATTATTCCACTATTCACGGGCTACTGCAGTGTACTGATGATACACCTGTCATGTGCAACAAAAGCACCACAGCTTCAAATTCTAATGAGCCAATTTAGCTAAATGATGCTTCCTCGGTTGATATAAAGAGAAGCAATAAAGCATGGTTGGGGTATATATATATATATATACTGCAGCAGAGCCACCAAGACACAATACAGCGTTTATGAGGAGACGATGGGAGTTTCAAAATAAAGCACATGTTCTGGCAGGTCATTGGGCAGAAATCCATTAATACAATTAAAACCCCTCATACTTGCTATTGGCATATCTGATGTGTCCATCACCTACAAATTTAAGAGAAAACCTTATCAAACATTAGTTTTATGTGCTATTCTTTTAAACAGGATAATGGACAAAGCCGCTCTAAGGCCCAGTGGCAGAGTGGTAACTGAACATGTTGCTTCAGATCATCTGACATTTAAACTAGACAGCAAAGATGTATTTTGCAACACATGGGAACCTTATTTATTACATACTGGATCTTGTATCCTAGTAAGAGGGTTGCACTGTAGCTGAGGATGTCCTGCAAAGGACACCCCATTACTTTGTCAATGCGTTTACAGTTTTTTTATACTCTCTTTTCACTCGTGTGTATTTTATGTTTGACAGTACACTTGGGTTGTTTCATATGTTTATTCAGTTTTCACAAGACCATTTCTATACCCGCCACTTGTATAATATTTGATTTTTGATGTACTTGTGAGCCAAATGTATGTATATATGTATGTGTATATGTATATATGTGTATATGTATGCATGTTCCTGCACACTATGTCGAGTACTTGGTTATGGCATTCCATGTATTTTTTACCTGCCAGTATGTTGTACTCTGCTGTGAGGTGCTGGATTGTTTCAGGGGCTCCTGTGCATAGACTGCAACCTTTGCAAATGGAAACACAGAT
>JBAMHX010000019.1:22731117-22758303 GCA_037177515.1 Pseudomugil tenellus
TATATATATATATGTATATATATATATGTGTGTGTGTGTGTGTGTGTGTGTGTGTGTGTTTTGAATATGTACTAAACATGTGCATAAAAAAACAGATTTTTTGATGTAATGTAAATTCATTCATGTAACATTTGTGGGCACAAAATAGTTTTCTTATTTAAATCCAGTCATGTGTGAAACATGTTCATGGTATCTGCAAACATCCTCATCTGCAGGGAATTAGCTGCATTAACATACGAGGGATGCAAAGGAGAACATGGGTAGAGAAGTGATGCTCCCTTGTGATGCTGAATGTAGGACAATAAATTCTACTGCACCGGTCATGAAAGCAAAATAATGCAAAAGCCTTTTTTAAAATCTGCACAAAACAAGCGATGAAGTGAAAGAAAACCTTTATAAACAGTGCTGGTCATCTAACGATTGGACGACATTTAAGAGAAAAACTGGATCCACCAGAGGAAACAATTCAAAGCAAAATAATCTATATTTGGAAGAAGAAACTGTAAATGTCAGACTTTTAGGGTTGGACCATGGGTTTTTGCATCATGAGTTTTTTAAAAAAACCCATGATGCATTGCAATATTCCAGACAAACAAGCCCTGACCCCGCTCCTAACTGCAGGTTCTTCTGTCTGCGACACGGCAACAGCATCCACCTAGCCGGCTACATCATCTCGCTTTGCTTCTGGTGACTTTCTCTTATGTTGTCGTCATGGTAACCCATCTTCTCTGAATGAAGCTGATTTACTGAAAATGACAAATAATAATAACAGAATGAAGCGAAAATGGATTAATTTGGTAAAAAAAACAAAGTTGTAATTCACCAGCACATGTCCTGTTTCTGCTTGGTGGATGGAGGGTCAATAACAAATCCAGGAATGTGTACAATGAAATGCTGCTCAAAGGCAATTCTAGGGTCTCTTGGGGCCCCGAGGAGAGTTTATTAGGGGACCCCTCCAACAGCGTTATTTTCCTCATGCCTCAGAGCCAAAGCATTTGCCTTGTGTAGCTGTTAGCAAGCAGCACCTCTGGGTGTGCCATGAAAACCAGTCAAACAGCTTTCTAAAGAGGAAAAGTTATGTTGTACTGAATGTTGTACAGTAAGATAATAAGACCCGCCTCATATCTTTAGTTATTAGTTTACACATATTTACCGGACATGGATGGAACCAACATCTGTCTGGTCCTTCATTGGCATTAATGTGTCCTGAGCACGACTTAGTGCACGCTTAGACTTTTTGACAGCTGGAAGGTGACCAGATGGTAGATGCTAAAGCTAATGTCTTGTCAGAATTTTCACCAGCCTGAATTATTTTTGTTGAAGATCATCTGGATTAATAGAAACACTTAATGAATTTAATCAACATAATTCTTTAAACAGTTTGGACATTTGTTAAAGAAATTTCTGAACAACAAAATTAAACTTGATCATTTCTGGTAAGAAACAAAGTTACCTGACCAGTTAATGAACAGCATATTTTTGTTTTTCCTTTCAGGCATCTTATTAGCTTAAATTTAACTCATTCAGCTGCACTTTTTGGCAGGAGCTTGTAAAAAAAACACAAGCTAACAGCCATTTGCTGTATGAGACGTTATAGAAATGTTGGGATTTGCTTCATTCATCCGTTTTGACTCCCTTCGACGTGCTGGTTCATCCTGCTCCTTAATGGCTCTTACTTTATCATCTATTTTAGTCTAATAAGCACGAATGAATGGCTTGAGTTTTCAAGCCAACTTTTTATTCAGTGTTTCTTTGTAAAATCCTGATTTTTAGAACAAAATGTTTAGATACTTTTTGTTTTGTTCCGATTTAATATTTTAAATTAACATTTAAATAACTAAGTAATCAAATTAAAGACAAAATGTTAACATAATGACATATCAGCAGAAGTGAGAAATATTTTCTATTAGCAAATTGTGCTCAATGAAAAATAAGCTTAAAATGAAAATACAATCAGACGCTGCTTATTTCTTTGGTTTGCAATCATTTCTTCACTTTTCTGACATGATTGTCGTTAAATCTTGAGCTCCGTCTGGTGTGATTGGCTGATTTTGTCCCCATCAAACTAAAATCTGACCCTGTCTGCTGAGTGGCTGAAGATTTGGTTCTCCCTGATGGTTCTGCTTGTTAACTACAATAATGTATTACTTATCCATTACCTGCAAAAAAGAGTTTTAATTCATGCCCACCAAACAGAGTCTGTACCTGCAGTGGTTCAGTTGGCGGGTGTTAATTCTGACCTCTGCCTGCACTTCTGTTTCTATGCATCTTGCTTGCCTTAAGCGACCTCAGTTTGACCCATAAGCATGACCCATGTGCTCTAATCTGATAAGGAGCATGAATTAAAACTAAAACAAGAAAAGAAATTAATATTAGTTCAAAACTATTAAAATCATGATCAGTTAAAATCAATGACCAGATTAAAGAAACATAAACACTTAAAATAAAATGCAAACTGCAGACATGCAGCTGATAACCTGCATGTTTCAGCTGATCTGAGGCTTTCTGGGAGTTTGTTCCAGACATGTGTAACATAGAAGCTGAATGCAGCATCTCTATGTCTGGTTATGACTGGAAACTAACAAAAGACCAGATCCACATGACCTGAGGGGTCTGCTGGGTTCATACTGGGACCTAAACAATTCAGAGCTTTATAAACCAGTAACAGAACTTTAAAGTCTGTCCTCTGACAGACAGGCAGGTAGAACAGGACTGATGTGGTCCACTTCCTTGGTCCTGGTGAAGACTCTAGCAGCAGAGTTCTGGATTAGCTGCAGGTGTCTCTGCAGGTTTGTTAAGGAACGAAAGGGAAACACGGCCCTTTGTCTTATTGTGAAACCTTGTTTTATTTGGAACAATAAGCTGCAGTTTACTGGTACATACTGGTGTGTAATGGGATAATCACAGCTTTATTTCTGTTTTACACATTTTTTCAACCACCTGAGCTGAGACTTCCTGGTGTTTGAGGTGAAACACACCAGCACCTCCTTGTTCTGTTAGTCTTAGTTTCACTCCCATTTCCTTCAGCTTGCTGCTGTGCCCCCCCACAGGACACTAAACCAGCATAAACACAGCCAACGCAGCTCTTCAGTCAGAACTTGTTTATTACATCACAGTATTTAATCGTGAGTATTTGCAGCTTATAAAAAGTGTCAAACTGGAAAATACTAAGTTTAAGGTGGTTAATCTGTATTCCCATCAAACACTGGTCTTTACATTTCACATGGAATGAGGCTCAAAGTCTCATGTTATATTTGGATATAATGTGTTTCAAGTTGCTCATCTGTCTTATTGGACAAGCCAGCAGCAGCTGCAGATGGTGAATAAATCTCATTTATGTGCCCTCTGTTTTGTAACATCAAACATGGCGCAGCATGCTAATCACCCTAACTATGACACATGACTGCTGCTTCTGCAGAGACTGGATGGGATTCAGCTACATGCTTTACTGACTGATGCTGATCATTCATTTTCATACAATAAATACATTTATACAAGATTTTTGCAAGATCTGAGTGTTGATTTTACATGTTACAGTAAAATGATTGCCCCCAGTCCTCCTTTTCCCTAATCCTCCAATAGACACAATACAATAAAATAAAGCCATAAATGTAATAATAACTAGTCATCTATCATATTTATTCAGTGAGCCTCACTGAAGTGAATAATGAAGAAAGTAGACTGTATACCTTAACTTAGATGCATCCTGGGATCATGAACTTTCCTTTGCAATTGATTTGAGGTGAATTGGACAAATAGTTACAAAGATTTGGTCAAAACGGGGATTTTTCAGCTACAAAGATCCACGCAAATATTAAAAAGGCAGGTATGATGTCATTATCTGATACTTCCAGAGGTCATGACCTTTAATTTGCAATTGATTTGAGGTGAATTGGACAAATAGTTACAAATAGCCAAAAATGTCATTTTTTTCTGCATAAAGCGCCACCTAGTGGGGACAACATAAATCCAAAACTCGTGAAACTCAATGCAGGTCGTCCCCTTGGGGACATAAACAGTTATATTGAGTATGAAGATGAAATTGTAACAATAGAATGAGTTATCCCGCTCACACGATGAACATCCGGCAATGGTGGATGTAAAACAATAATATCCCGACGCTCCGTGTTCAGGAATATAATTCTACATTAGGTAATAAACAATCCTACCATGGTTGGCTCCTGCTAAGATCCTCCCAAATCCTAACACATAGCAACCTGATCTAATCAATTCTTTCTTGCTATTACCTGTAGCTGGTGATGATGTGAAACCGATGTAATCAGTTCCAGTTCCTCCCACCAGCTTTTATTAAGCCGACATATTAATACAGAAGAGATTATGAAGTGTGTTGCAGCCCTGCTTTCTTCAGGGAATATTAATTATGGATATTGGTTTATGCTACTGTACGTTGCTCTTGGCCTACAGGCGGCTGTTTCAACTCGTGCAGCATGTAGAAAGTTCTGAAAATATGGAGCAAAGTAGACTGTGTGGGGAGAAATCTGCACAGGTTGCAAAGAGGAGAACATGGGGAGTCTGAAGGCAGCATTATGAGACAAAATGACAGGATGACTGAACAGCACAGGATAAATAACGACAGAGGCTGAATAGATATTAGGGATAAAGTACATGAATATTGAAGACTTGTGTTCTGACAATGATGCATTTTAAAAAGCGAGCTTGAGATAAAAGAAACCCAGAAGATGCAGCCGTAAAAGATCCCCTTTCTTCTTTTTAAAAGGCCAAAAAATCCCATTTTTCCCTGAAAACTCCTTTAAAGCACATGGAAATAATCTGCACCTTCGATCCCTCCCTGACAAAAATGTAAATCATCATTTAAACTGGACAAACTGGTTGCTGCCTGGGATTTATTTCATCCCTCCAGTTTCTTCATGCACACCTTCATCACTGTCCTCTGTGCATCCTCGTCTCTGTTGTTTTCTCTTAAAGAGTTTGTCTTTTGTAGATCAGCTTCCTTTTTTAGATGACCTGCCATCCGTTTCACCTGTGTAGTGTTCACTAATGTCTCCTCTGTATTTATAGACCTGTATTCCCATGCAGTCGGTCCGTATCTGCGTTCATCTCATCTGAATTCATTGCATTTATTTAACACCTCCAGATGGTTTCTGGATTTTTGATTTAGTTTTTATTCTTCCTTTATTTTCATTTAGTTTTTAATGACAATTCAGTTAATTTAAACATTTAAAGCCTGATCTAAGAAAAACTGGGCAGAAAAGTGTAATTTTTTTTGGTATGCTTAGTATTTATATGTATTTATTACCTTGTGATGGGTCAAAACCAGTGTGTGTTTCTAGTGTCCACCAAGGAGACCAGTTTCATGTGGTATAAAACTGAGGTTTGAGTAAAGTTTCTACTATAAAGTGATGAAAAATGTCTCAAACTGTGTGAATCAAACATCATACATTGGGATAGGGTGAAAGTTTGTATATATATATATGATTTAGACTTCTGGATCTGGTTCATTATCATAAAGCACAAATCATGTTTAAAGCTAGTAGCACCTACTGCTGTTTAGCATCCAAATACTCTTCAGCCAGAGACAGATTGGGATTATTTTTTACAGGGAATATAAATATAATTCCAAATTGGCTGGCTTCCCTCCCAACCCCCCCAACCCCCCCCCCCCCCCCCCTCAGGAATGAGGGACAAATGCTGCAAATGTCAGTTTCACATTTATTTCACCATCATAAAAGAACACCATCTTCCAAACATAAAAAATTAAGGTGAACCATAAATTAAAAAATCGTGAAATTCTTCGAGACCTAAACAGGTACACCGAGTAGCAAAACCAGTTGTAAAAATTGATGATCGTGTTCACATAAAGGATATATGGCGGTGGTCGGGGTGAAACCATAATATCCCGACACTGCATTCGGATTTATAATAAACCTTTAATTAAAAAAGGGTCACAATCCACTGGGTCACAGGCTCGCACAAACCTTCTTTTAGAATAAGTAAATAAAATCTTTGAATATTAATTGTTTTGTAATGAAACTGGCTGCATCTTGTCTGCATAGCTGCACCTTCCCAGCTAAACCAGTTAAAGTCGTTTCCCAGCAACACGACAGCACAATGCAAAGGTCTAAATCTGGGACCAGGTTCTGATCGTCCCAGTAGATCAGGAGGAAGATTAGCTGTTTGGCAGCTGGTAGAAAAGTTTGTCTGCATTCTGGATCCGAACCAAATATCAGGACAGCTGATCAGAGAAAATATTTCCAACTCTGCAAAGTTTCTGTGACAAAATGGCCTGATGCACCAAGCTGACAGGCTGTCGTTGGGAACATCTGGAGTTCTGGTAAACATCTGTCTTTTCAGCTGTAACATACTCTGAGCTTCATCAACACCTTTTTAAAAACACTTAATCACATTGAATCTGCCTTTAATTTACAGGAAAATATTCATTTTGACTGTTTGGTGAAGTAAATAACCAGATTTTTTATTTTATATAAAATACAAAAAACTGTTCGTTATATTGGCATCTAAAAACTTTGACTTTACACAAACAAACTTGTTTATAACTCTGCTGCATGTCCTTGTGGAACGCATGTCATTGTTGGAAGCTGGATGCTGTCTTTGTGGTGTGTTTAGGTGACGAGTAGAGAAAACACAGCAGGGGTTCCTGCTGTCATTGCAGGATTTTAAAGCCTTACAACTGTGTTCCACAGAACTGCTGTCTCTGCTTATCGCTGGAAGGGAAACAAGCTCGGACTTTAACTGGTTTCGGCTCAGTTAGTCATATGAGGGAGAAGAATGTGAATGTTTTGTTTGGCTGAAAGCTGTCTTTAGAAGCTGTTGTCCAAATAAAAAAAAATGCATTTAAAGATCAGATCTCAGGATTTCAGGTTGGTAGATAATTACTAGAAAATGTGATGATTATTTTTAACCAAACTAGTGGAAAAGTAGGCATCACCACATCCTCAGATGGCACGAGTTACCAAAAGTTGTCTCATTTACTGCTACTGATTAGTGCTGGTTTCTATAATCGGCTTGGATTGATTTATTGATGCTTAAAACGGATCTTAAAGACGTTATTCATCTGGGAAAGATTTTCAAGGCATTCCCATCAGAAGCAGCCTGTTTCACATTCAAGCTGCAGCTCCTGTTCATTCACACCTGCTCAGTGCAACCAGTCCTCCCAGCTGGCCGCTGGGACGGTGAGCCAGTTGCTCCTCTTACTAACTGCTGAGGGAGAGGATGACCTTGATACGTCTCCTTACATTATGCTGCTGCTGCATTACCAGCAAAGTGTGCTATAACTCCATTACAGTATCACACCTGTTTACAAGTCCCAGCACCGGTGGAGATAAATGAAATCAATAACTCTGCTCCTGTGCAATTTTTCCATTGCACCGCCGTCCGCAAGTTTATATCATTGCACATCTTACAGTGTAAAACTCATCATGAAGCACGGTGCAGATCTGCTTACCTGAACGATTAGTAATTATGGGTAACGGAGTGCAGTGCTGGTGGAGTGCACATACTGTAAGCTGTTAGCCATCTTCCTGATACAGTAAAGAGAGAGGAAGTGGAATGCCTCATAATCAATGCTGATCGTAAAAGCTGGTAATGGAAGGGAGGGACTTGCAGAAGCAGCCTCAGAGCATGTCATCTTTGTTTTACTGAACCTTGAATTAAATCCATAGTAAAACAGCAGAACAGATGAGTTTCACTCGGTTTTGATCTTATTGGCATTAAAAGCTTTTATAAGGGATGAAAAGATAACTGGTTTGATGCTGCTTCCATTAAAATGTTGCATCTTTAGGAGTTTAATCAAAGATTTTCCCTGAGTGTGACTGACATGGGTGACCAGTACAGGTTTATATGGGAATGTTGGAAACACGCTCCCATCAAGGAGATCTGTTTCCAGGAGGACCATGGATATTTCAACAGGACAATATCTGACCTCATCCTGCACATCTTCCAACAGCATGGCTTCATGTTGTGTGTGTGTGTGTGTGTGTGTGTGTGAGTGGTTGACCCGCTTCCCTGCACACCCACATCTGTCTCTGATTGAAAATTTATCGAGCATCATGTGGAGGAGAATCAGACAACAGCAACAACAGACGGTGGTGCAGCTGAAATCTCAGATTCAGAAAGAACGAAAACAAAATTCTCTGAAAACTCCAACAATTAGTGTCCTCACTTCCCATTTCTTAAATGTCTTTGTATTTTATAATTTTAATGAAGAAACACGGCAGATGTGTAGAAAAACATCTGCCTTTAAAATCAAAGTTTCACAGAAAGAATCATGATTTTGCTGTTTTTCCTTCAAATTTTCATTTGTTCATCTTATGCATCATAAATGTAGTTTTTATATCTTTTAAAGACCGTAAATATAGCTAAATTTAGCTATATTTGCTGTTTCAGTCTATCCTGCACATTTATGATATTATGCATTTTGCAACATGCACCATACTATATATCATACCACTCATCTCTTGCTGCGAGGTCTCTACTGCTGTCTGTAGTTGATGTAACCGCAGCGATAGGCACACGTCCTGGGGGAGGTGGAGCGCTAAAGTTTTCAGGTAGGATCAGGGAACGCTGTGTCGCGTTGCAGTGGTGGGATCAGCCGTTTGCGCTGCCTAAGCTGCACCCTTGTTTTTAAAGAAATAAAGATACAAAACTCCTGGATGAAAAATATAAATACTTTGCGGTCGTTTTAAAGTACAATTAACACTAATAGAAGGTTAAAAACTAAAAAAAAGCAAGACAAATGAAATGAACGTCTTACAGGAAGAAAAGTCGTTCTCTAGAAGGCAGAAGGGTCATTTCAAAGCTTCTTAAATGGTTCTATCATGGCTGTCCCATTAAAGAAAAAACCACCAGGGATTGTCTGGGGACACACATGGCAGCAAACTCCATGAGAAGGTCCGTCCACCCAAAGCAAGTTGGGGGTCTGGTCAGCTTTCATAAAGAAAATAAACATATATATGTATATATATTGCTGACGGAGTGAAAGAGTCTGTTTTTAGTTGTGGATTTGCAGACAGATGTGCAGAAATCCATCTAATGAGACAACAAACAGCATCTAAACCCCTTAAGGATTCTCTGTGTATCCGAGATTCCTCTAATGTTCTGTCAGCAGGCAGAGAGTGATGGGAGATAAAAGAGCAGGAGCTAAAACGCTTCCTAAGTATCTTCTTTAGGTTTTAATTTGCCTTTAACTTCTAAAAGGGAAAACAGGCTGTTTCTCCGCTCATTCTTGCTTTCCTTGTTAAGTTTTTAGCGTGTGCGGCCATGTTGTCCCTGCTCCGTCTGAGCTGTGGGATTGTGGAACTGTGCTGCTCAGACTGGTTTCATGTGAGGATGCAACACTTGGAAGTGCGAATGCTTCTCTTGAGAGCTGCTGACAACTTGCTTTGATGACACAATTAAGCTTTCTATCTTTATGGTTCTTTTGAAATTCTGTTTTTATAAAACTTCATTAACTTGAGTTAATTTGGAAGGAAATTTGATGTAGATAAGATAAAATCGATACACGCTCAGTCTAATTAGACTCTCTGTCATGTGGCATGGATGCTTCCTCAGTGCTGCCTTTCACTGTGTGAACAAACCTTAATGCATCTCTGGCAAACACAGTGCACATGTTGGATTATCTACCTCCATCATGCTTCTTCTGCTGCACTGCTGTCTGATGTCTTCTCCTCATCCTCACAAGGGCATCATTAGAAGAGTTTTGTTTGATCTACTTTGAACTAATCTCTTAAACTTTAAATAGAAGAGACATTTTGTGGCAAATATGTCTTTTGATTTCACAATATTTTGAATATCCCAGTAAGGAATGGTTTTATTTTATTTACTGCTCTCCTGATCTGAATAACGTCAAGTGTAAAAGCATAAGTGGTTTGTTGGCTGAGCTCAGTTTGTTGTTTCCAGTCGTATCATTTTTGGACAAATCATTCAGATTTTCTGCTTTGCTGAACCTTCACAAAGGAAATCCAACAAACCAAAGATACATTTCTCCTTTTTCCTGCCATATGATCGCAGTGCTGCCTTTAGCTTGATAGACAGGTTGCAAAAAGGAGCTTCTTCATGCAAACTGGGGGTCTCAGCATGATTTCAGGGGATTGTTTGATTATTGTATGAAAAGAAAAATATTGCCATTTATCAAATAAATTTAGGATTTTATGTGAGCTGTCCAAACAGATAATTCTGTCACATTGTGCACATTTAGATGAGACTTTTAATTCTAAATAAAAGTTAATTTAACTTTAAACAGATGAAAAGTAACCATCTAAACAGCTAATTCCAAATGAAAATGAAAATTCGTAATTAAACTTCATTCTGAATAAAGTAACTGTTTTATTCTCCTTTTATAAGGTGAATAAATAAATTCCTCTGCCGTGTAAACCTTTATTCTGCTCTGAGTTATTTCTGGTTGTTCTGCGAATACTCGTTACTTTTTCCTGCCGCATTGACGGACATGCAGTCTTCGCTATATTTGATATATTTGTATGATTTGGTATGCGTGATCTTCAACCATCACGTCAGGATTAAGAGAAGGCAAACGTGTTGCCATGGAAAGCTGTATTCCGAATTTATATTTTCATGTAAACTTGAAGAAAAATTATTTAATTCAAAATTATTTAATATGTAATTATTGATTCTGAATTAAAAAACGCCATGTAACCATACCTAATAAGATGTACATTTTTCAATGTTTTAATGTTAAAACAATTAAATTATTAATGGCATATTAAACATCTGAATGTGGAATTATATTCGTTACCCTTCATGAATTCTAATGTTTATTCAAGCTTTACATTCAGAATGTTTTATTTCTAGGTGTAATTTTTTAAAACATTATGTTGGGGGGTTGTGGATCAGGTTTTGTATGATTTAGATCAGTGTTACTCAGCAGTTTTTCCACGTATTCCCGCTTCAATACATCTGAATCAAATGAAACTGATCTAACGGCCTCTGGTTCTGAATAATGACTCATTAATCAGAGTCAGCTGTTGGAGCAGGGATACACGGAAAACCAGGAGGATTGAACTGAGTACTCCTGGTATAGATGTTCATAAGAACATGACCTGATTTATTACCTGAGCCGAGTTCTGCAGGAGGTTTTACCTTCCTGTTAAAAGGGAATTTTCCTTCCCACCTTCGCCTCATGCAGATTCGATGCAATCTCAAGATAACAAGATAAATCCAGTTATCCTGAGAAAATGGTTTTTGTTATCTCTAATGAGAAAATTCACTTGTTTTCTTGAGATAATTATTGAAAAAAGAAAGATGGTCATGGCTGTTCTCGGCTTCTGTAGTCTCATTGGACACACAGAAAAAATATATATATATATATATATGACTCTATATATATATGACTCTCCGATCATGTCTTTTATAAGTTCCAGATTTAAAGGTACAAAAAATATCAATTTATAATCATCATTTATCATAGATTACATAATCATAGATTACTACCACACCATGGGTTTATTCCCATCAGGATATCAATATTCTGATGATCAGTATCTGTATAGTGGGAGCTTTAGTAAACAGCCGTGTGTGTGTGTGTTGTGGGGGGTCATTGTGTGTGTCCTGATGTGAGGGATCATATTTAGCGGCTGATCATAATTTTGAGTTATTCTTGTGGTTTTACCGCCTGTTTTTCAGTCTCCCCACTTCTTTGTACAATGACTTCACCATCTTTCCTTGCATCCAAATTAAGCTGTTCAATCATGTGTTGCGTTATTGATTTAAAACATTTCAGTTCATTTTCCACATCAATGCTTCTGTATTCCTCATATATCCTGCTTTGGAGTCGTTCTTTTTATTTTCCTTTGTCTCCAGTTGTGTTCTTTCATCTTTATGGACTTCTGTGCTGCCATTTGTTTAATTTGAGTTGCTGATTCATACCTTGTGTGATGTATTGGGATTTTTTGGGACATTTGATGTTCTGGGTCTGTGGTTTTTCCCAGAAAAACAGAAAAACCTCCCAAATGATACTGACCACAGGTTAAAACACCAGCCTGGCACTGATTCACTGGTTTGCCATGTTTGACAAGCGCAAACTGTTTGATACTGTGCAGAAAAGCAGTTGTGCTGCTAAACAAACCGAACACACATTCTATGTAAACATGCTAATGAAAACACGGATTAAAGGATTTTTCACCATCCGTGATCTCAGGTCTTCAGAAAAGCAGGATCTCTGTTTGTTTTCTCAGAAATCGGTTTCATTTTGAAGTGTTTGCGTATTGACAGCATCTCAGATCAGCTGTTTTTCCCTCATCCTGCCTTTCGTTCCACCTCCTTTTACCTCTTGGTCTCGTTTTCTTGCCACCTCCCTCGGTCCCTTTTCCAATTCCACCCAAACCCTCCCGTTCCCACCTCATCGCACCTTTCTCTGTCAGAGTTAATTGTGTTCTGCATTTTCACTCCTTTGTGCCGTTTGTTTGATTGAATCGAGAGGACTTCTCATTGTCACAGCTGCAGGGGGTGCCAGGGGTAAGGTTGGCAAGCCAGAGGGTGACTCAGTCATCACCATTCCCTCTTGCACACACACACACACACACACACACACACATACATGCTGGATACATGCAGACATGCACTGGCAGAACAGTTCACAATCTAATGTGTTGTACTAAAGAAAAGAATGGATGCTTCATCACTGTTTGACCCTGAAATCTCTCTTGATGAACATACAAGATTGATACGTAGCTCAATAAAACACCACACACGCACGGGTGGCACCTCCACTGCAGACCCCCCCACCCACCCACTCCCCCCCTCAAACTTTAATCTGTTCTCCAAATGTTGTTTCCTTCCCTGCGGTGCAGAGCCAGTTTTTCTATTTATGGAGGGGTGTTGAGCTGATGTGAGATGATCGGAAAGCGCCTCGCTCCCATTGTGATTCTCCTTGAGGTGTGTGTGTCTCTCTGTGTGTGTAGACACTGGCATGCATACAAGTTAGCTTTTGGGATTGTCTGGGTGTGTACGCGCATTTGTGCTTGTTTTCTTTAGGTCCGTGAAGGTGTTTGTGCATCTGCCTGCGTGCCTGTGTGGCGGATGCTGGGATATAAAGCAGGAGTCGGCTCATTGAGAGCAGATGTGGCTTCAACAATGACGGAATAAAGATGCAGGGAGGCACCACCAGTCAGACTAATCAACACCTTTAAGAGCACAACTTTCCTAACAAAGAGGAGCGTGCATGTGCGCATGGGGCACAGGTGGAGGTTTGTGATTGAATACCTGCATCTGCTTTCGGTACCAGCACACAAACGCAGGAACTCCAGGGGTGTTGAAGATTGCTGCTCTGCTGGATACATGTGCACACACACTTAAAAGTATACTTATTTTGGCAATGCCACATTATTTTCTAAACACATACACACACAGAAGCAGGAAATATTCCCATCATTCTGCCTGCTTCTCCCGATGCATCATCATCCACAACCAATTCAGTAAATGTTTCATTTTCATCAGATGTTGTTTACTTTTGGACTCCAAGACCAATTAAATAAACAAGAGGGAGCTGTTGTATCATTTCACAGTGATGGCCTTGATCATGTTCTTGGCAAACAACCCGGGCAACTCTTCAAAATGTCTGAAGCATATCATGAAATGCTGCTTTTGTTTGGGAAGTGTGGGAACCAGATTTGAATATAATGAGTCTTTTTCAGGGCAGGATCATGAAGCCAGTGAGCTGAGGAGGTGATGAAAGATGCTGGAAAACTGAGTTTGGATGGAATCTATTTATGTTTCTTAAACACATTTGTGTACATAAACCAAAGGAAGTGTTAAAGGATTATTTACTGGTTAAAATCAACAAAGAATAAAAAGAAGTGTTAGCAGTTTACATTACAGTTCTGTATATGCTAATAGCGTATATGCTAATACATCAGAAATAACTGGGTAATACTTCTTAATGACCATAGTAGGAACTAGGTAATATCCTAGTAGTAATAGTGACATATTCTGACAACAACTGAAGTTAAAGGGAAATAAATTGCCTGTATCGTACAGCAAAAAGAGGAAAAACTATTTTGATGAGAAACTGAAACTAGTATTATAGTAATATTTTGGTAAATATCTGAAAATGTCTACAAATATCTATAAATCCTTAAATACTGACACTGAAAGGACAGGTACATGGTTATTTTACATGTTCTGTTAGTTCTGTTGTATTTTTTGTATCTAACTTTATTTGTTTAAATATTATATTTGAATATTTTGTACATTCTTTGTGTTTAAAAGATCTGGACTTCAGGAAGAGTAGTCTTCACTGTGATGACTTATTAAGGATCCATGATAAACATGGCTGATTCAGATAATCCCAGTGGTTCCAGTAAGTCATGTGGTAGAAGCTGAGACGTGATGACTGGGCAGCATGGGATTCAGATTGACACAATGAACATTTGTTTCTCCGTTAACATTAAATCTCCCAGTTTACAGGTACATCTCAGGAAATTAGAATATTATGAAAAGTTTAATATTCTTCAGTCATTTCAGAATGTGAAACCCATATATCATATTGATTCATTACACATAAAGTCAAACATTTTAACCATTCATTCCTTGAAATATTGATAATTGTGGCTTATAGATAACAAAAACCAAAATGGAGCCACTGAAGCCACTCCTGAACCAGAGACAACATCAGAAGCGCCTTACCTGGGCTAAGGAGAAAAAGAACTGGACTGTTGCTCAGTCCTCTTTTCAGATGAAAGCAAATTTTGCATTTCATTTGGAAATGAAGGTCCCAGAGTCTGGAGGAAGTGCGGAGAGGCACAGAATACACGTTGCTTGAAGTCCAGTGTGAAGTTTCCACAGTCAGTGATGATTTGGGGAGCCGTGTCATCTGCTGGTGTTGGTCCACTGTGTTTTCTGAAGGGCACAGTCAACACAGCCATCTAGCAGGAAACTTTAGAGCACTTCATGCTACCTTCTGCTGACAAGCTCTATGGAGATGCCCATTTCATTGTAGGCAGGACTTGGCACCTGCCCACACTGTCAAAAGAACCAAAAGGTGCTTCAGTGACCATGGTGTTACTGTGCAAACCCATCTGATCTGAACCATATAGAGAATCTGTGGGCTATTGTTGAGAGGAAGATGAGAGAGACCAGATCAATGTAGATGACCTGAAGGCTGCTATTAATGTAACCTGGGCTTCCATTACACTGACCGCTTCCATGCCACGCTGCATTGATGCAGTACAACCAAGTATTGAGTGGAAAAGAACATACCTTTCAGAAGCCTTACATTTCTGTTTAAAATATCCTTTTTTAAATTGATCCTATGTAATATTCTAATTTCATGAGGCACTGCATTTTGGTTTTTGTCATCTATACGCCACAATTATTAACATTTCAAGGAATGAATGGTTGAAATGGTTGACTCTATGTGTAATGAATCTATATGATATATGGGTTTCACATTCTGAAATGACTGATGAAGACAATTTAACTTTTTCATAATCTAAATTCCTGAGATGCACCTGTAAGCCCAGTTGTGTTGTTCCCTTACAGGTTGCTCCACAACACTTCAAAGAACTTTGCTTCCTGGTTGGACAGTAAGGCTTGAAGAAATGACCGAATAATAAGCAGCTTGCTTGTCATACTTGGATCTTATGGGGTCCTCGTGAGCTCCTCGCTCGTGGGATTTCATGCATTTGGCTGCAGTTTCTGTGTCAAAGTTTGACAAGAACAGATCCAAGATGAAAAAGTGACTTGTGAAATATATTTGAAAAGGCAAAACGTTACTAATTTGTCAATGTTTTTTAATATTCTTCATATATAATTGGAAAGACCAACTAGTAATTACGAAAAAAATACTATAATGGAGTTGCTTATTTCTTTACAAGGGTATATATTTAATTATCACACAGATAAGAACAGAAGTGTCTCACAGAGCTTCTTTTTTTCTTGCACTTGCAGCTTTTATCCGTATGTTCTTGAGCGGATGGTAAATATGAGCTGTTTAAAATGCAAAATATTCCATTCAGGGAAAATAAATTCATGCCTTAAATTCATCACATTAATGAATCTTTGAAGGAAAATGTGCTCATTACCAGATCTAATTGAAAGCACAGTGATAAGCCTTTGTTACACCATGCATCATCATCCTTATAGCTGTAACAGTTTGTACAAAGAAAATCTGTGAATTTGACTCATTGCAGCTGCAGGAAATTTACCAGATTAACAAGAAGTCTCACTTCACTTCATTATTGCTCTCACATTAATTGAAAAACACACAATTGATTTTGGTTTTCTTTCATGGCTCCACCGAACACAATGTCCTCTCAGTCCTTTTCACACTGCTATGCGACGGTCGGGCTAACGCTTCAGTTGGATACATCATGGTTTTGGTTCAACTTTAATTAGTCATGAAGCTGAGAAAACTGACCTTCTGTTGTGACCCTTCCTCTTCACCTTCCTCAGCATCTCTTCCTTTCTATGAACTGCCTGGACAACATAATGCCTGCTAAAGAAACACACTTTGTTCTCTTAATGGCGGTTTTTACTGATCCAGATGTACACAAACTAATTTGTTTGTGACTTAAGCTTTTAGACGGATTTGTTCTACAACAACTCCTGATGTCCAGCTTTTATTTATTTGCTTCTCATATTCTGGCAGAAGTCACAAACACGTTAGCCATTGTCTGGGACAAGCTAGCGTTAGTCAGAGCCACTAGCTCTTTCAACAGACCGAGTGACAACAAGGACAGTCACATGACAAAAAGCAAAAGAGCTGAACCATTCAGCATGAACTATTCATAGCACTGATCACTTTTTGCAGAACAGAGCAGTGCAGCACTGGTTTCTCACTGGTTTTCGAAAGGAAGATTATGGGGACCACTCAGGATTTGCCGGACACCCGTCCAAAACCTGCTCTCACGATTCTGCAGGATCAGGCAACTCCAGTCCACCTGTGGTGCTGGTTCTAATAAAATAGATCCAGCAGCTTGTCAAGTTCTACTGAGTGACACATTTTATTCTCAAAACTATTTTATATAGTGTATAAGTATTGTTCTCTCTTTGATGTACTGGAAAGCACTTTGGTCAGCGGAAGCTGTTTGTTATGTGCTATATAAATAAATTGAATTGAATTGAAAAAAAAAAGTACTTTGACTTTATTCTCATGATATCAACCTTATTCTTATTCTTCTCAAAGTAAGGAAGGGAGGGAAAAAAATTATCCTCCACATTTATTTTTCAGTGTGGCCCTAATACTCTGTTATAGTGATAATGAGCATATTTTCAGGGAAAAAAAGTAAATGAGAGGCCGACAGCGTGGGAGAAAATTGCTGAGAAAATGAATGCGTAATTTTTATATTTTATTTATACAAAAGGCAGCACCTCCAATGCACGCTCATCAAGATTATCAACATGCAGGTTAAAATACCGTTGAAACTAAAGATGCATGTTCTTCTAGATGCAATCCAATGGGGAAAAAGGACATGGCAACAACTTAAGATGAAGTATAAACATATAATGCAAACATTAAAGCGTGTGCGCGTTTTGTTTTATTGGTGATGTACAGCCAGATGAGAGCATGAATATATTTTGGAGACTGCAGTGAAAACCGGTAACGCTACAATAGATACGTTTCCGGGAATGAAAAAACGTCTAATCGGTGCCTAATTATGATCTCGTAGTGAATACCAAACTCCCTGCGACGAAGCACAGCCTCTTCATCAGTAGGGTCCTCAATAAATGGGCATGCCATGTTTGGGATGAATAGTTTCAGAGACAAAACGTTTTTCAGGTGTGCGCACCCCTGGTGGACAACCTGGAAATGATAAATGGGTCAAAATGGGACCAGTTCATCCTCTCTGTGTTATCTATGCATATGCACAACATGAAAATTCTAAATAGAATATTTTTCGTTAACAAGAAAGATATGTGGGTCCTTAAGCAAGGGCCTTAATCCCTCCCAGCTGTTCTCTGGCCTAGACATGGCAGCCCATTGCTCTTTAGTACACAAAAAGATGGGATAAATACAGACATAAACAACAAAACTGAATGTTTAACATGCTGTCTTTACGGTTACTGTAACACCTTAAATTTGTCATTTTTACATATTTGGGCTCATTTTCTGCCAGTAGGAGCAGAGCAGCAAGCAGGGTACCACAAACTGGCAACAGTCTTGTGCTGGGATGCAAATAAAAATCCAAAGCATTATGTTACTGGTAACCAAAGAGCATCATCTGGGTGTCAGAAGAAAGGGCAAGGAAGCGTGCCATGCTATTGGGTAACAGGAGATGTAATAATTAAAAATGAGATTAGATATAAAACAAACCAAACAGTGGTTGAGTGTTGGAGGTTTAAAGAAATGAAATGAACTACTGGGAAAAAAGAAAAGTGAAAGGAGGAGATATAAAATAGAGTGGTATTTTGGGAGGTATGAGAGAACATCCAGAGAGCTCTGTTTCAAGCTCTTTAATGTCTTTAATTAAAGCCAGCAGTATTATCTTCATGCTCCCTTGGAGTGTCATTAGCAAAGCAACACTATGCTTCAAAACCGACTGAAAGGGGGAAAGGGAGCCAGATAAAACATCTAATGATGGGGGGGAAGCAGCTTGAGAAGGACATACAACTGGAATGGGGGACTTATCAAGGCCAAAGGAAAGCTGGAGGTCAAGATGGACAGTGAGACGAGTTATCAAAGGTGAGAGAGAGCTGCAGCTGAACACAGGGACGCATGGGATGAAGGTGATGAGCAGGTTGAATGGACTACTGACAGGGGGAGGTGGAGATGAAGAGGGAAAGGCTTGGTGGGCATGGGGGATTCGTGAGATCTCAACTTCAAAAGGCCAAAGCCGGAGAGGAGGCAGGCTGCCGTGGAGAAAGAATTATGGAGCTAAATGTGTGGGCTGACTGATACATGATCGCATTAGGCCAGCAGCTTGTTTAATCAATCTGACTTCCCTGGTCTCTGGCCACAGGCATGTTCTCTCACATGGCCCTGCATCAGAGAGCGAGGAGACACGTTGACACAGCAGGAGCAAGCTGCTGCAAAGGTTTGTATCCGAACGTTTCAGTCACAAGCAAAGTGAAAAAAAATCCTGAAATGTCATCACACTTAGACTTTTCTTTGCTTCGTTGGGATGCTAGTAGCAAGGTGCTTCCTGGTTCCAATTAGGATGTAGCTGCAAAAGTACATTTGTTCTGGTGAGCAGTTATAGCTTAGTGAAAAGGTTTTGTATTTTGCATTCAAATTCTTAAATTACTACTTGTTACTGATGATATTTACAGTTGTTTTACTGGAAATAAAGGTGGACAACATGTTCTTTAACGTCATGGTTCCTTGCATGACGGTCTCTTGCATCGCTGTGGAGGAATTTTGTACCAACTTTCCTCAGTTCATCGAGATTTGCAGAGTTTGTTTGTGCCAAGCTCTCATGGGAACCAACCACAGTATTGAGATCTGAATTGTGACACCTTGGTTCTTTACTTTTTCCATGTGTTTCAGTTTCTCCACATTCTGACCAAGGTCATTGTTCCAGAAGTGTTCAGATTAAACACAGCAGAATATGAGCTGCCGTGTTCTTTCCTCTGGTAAATATTTCTACTGTCTTGTACTTTAAAATGTAACAAAGAAACAGAAGTGTGTGAAGTCTGAGAAGTAGCTCTTGGGTTTTTAAAAGTGCATCTGAGCAACGTGACCTCTGGCTGAACTTGATGGGATGTCCACTCCTGTGAAAAGATTGGCAGCTGTTTCAGGCTTTCAACTTTTGAATTATCTGTGTTTTTGTTGACCGATGGACTCCAATGGCTTTGGAAATGTCCTCGTGAGTCTTTCCAGATTGATGGATAGCAAAAGTTGCTTTTGAACATGATTGCTGATGTCTTTCCTCCTTGTTATTGTGTAGAAACTGCGGAACAGCACATTTCTGCTTTTATAGAGGTGATTGGTCACCTTGGTTACCATAAAAATGGAAGAAGCAGTCAGAAATGCTGGCTGCGTGCTGTTGTCTTAGAAATTAAACCTAAATAAAATGTCAGACAGCAACTGTTTGACAAGCTCCCACCACCACATAAACATCAGTTGCCTACTGAACACGGCTGGTGAAAGATGTGAAGCTTTGGGTAAATGCATCAAAAAGGAGCTCTTTCTTAAAATGTTTAGCTAGAAAAATAGAAAAAAAGGTTTTGGCTCTGTGAGCAGAAGTCTGTCACCTAGAAGCTGTTCTTCAGTCTTGACTCATGACAGTTACCTGCTAGATCAGTAAGTTTCCATCCATCCATTATCTACCACTTATTCCCATCCATTATTATACCGCTTAACAGGGTCGCAGGCGGGCTGGAGCCAATCCAAACTGACATTGGGCAAGAGCCGGGGTACACCCCGGACAGGTAACCAGTCCATCACAGGGCCAACACATACAGACAAACAACCACACACACACACACACACACACGTTTATTCCTATGGGCAATTTAGAGTCTCTAGTTAGCCTATCCCCAAGGTGCATGTCTTTGGACTGTGGGAGGAAACCGGAGTACCTGGAGAGAACCCACGCTAGAACAAGGCTTCAACCAGCAACCTCCTTGCTGTGAGGCTAACCAACTGCACCACCGTGCAACCCTTCAGTGAACTTTAAAATTCACAAAACTCCAATATGTCCACTGCTGTTAGCATGTTCACATTTGTTAGCATGTTAACCACTGTTAGTATGCTTACTGCTGTTAGGATTCATATTTGTTAGCATGTTCACCGCTCTTAGTATGTTTACTGCTGTTAGCATGTTCACATTTGTTAGTATGTTAACCAGTTTTAGTGTGTTTACTGCTGTTACGATTCATATTTGTTAGCATGTTCACCGTTCTTAGTATGTTTACTGCTGTTAGCATGTTCACATTTGTTAGTATGTTAACCACTTTTAGTGTGTTTACTGCTGTTAGGATTCATATTTCTTAGCATGTTCATCGCTCTTAGTATGTTGGACATACCTACAAGCTAGCTTCGAGTAGACGGGGTCACCAGCACGTTCATGTTTCTGTGAGCACTTTTCACCCCGTTTGTTCTGCATGTTGACACAGACACTAAGCTTTAGGTTTATTCACTAACATCCATTTTACTAATATGGGTTTACATATGTTGTTCATTCATGCTCCTGGCATCTGCTGGTTTCATCTTCCTTCAGGGCCCATGAGATATGCTTTATGTTCATGGTGTGGTGGATGGTATAGTGTCCTGGGCTCTGTTCATGCAACCGGACCTTTCTGCCGTATCCTAATGGTTTTCTAAATATCTAATTAATTCTGACAAAGCTTTTGTTTTCTGTTTACCATTCATATTGTTTTACACCACCTGCTCTGCTTCCTGCATCTTTCCCACTTTTCCACTCCCCCCACCTGATTCCACTTTGTCACAAAGCCCCTGTATACTACACTAGTTGATCACGCACAACTCAACAGATTGTCTTAGAGCTTTATGTCATCGCATTCCAGGTTTTCTGTCTTCAACCTGTTGCTGACCCTGCACTTAAAAGCTCCTACATATGCTTCATTTGGCTGTGTGCTACCTGCAGCCTTGTAAGAACAAGCTTCTTTGATCCTGGTAAGTTTTTTTCTACTTCAACACACTCGCTTTTATGTAGTACTTTGGGTATGTTTATTAGAGACATGATAAGCTTTTAAAAGATGTTGTGTAACTATAGTTTTCCATCCAAAAATATGCAAAGAAAAAGATGGCGAGAGGTATTAGTCATGTACAGAACAACCTGAATAAAAATGAGGAAACTACTATTTAGACTGTGTTGTTCTGTTTTGAAGTATTTTAAATGCAGTAAGTCCATCACATTTGAAAGGTGAGCTCAGAATTTGATGGAAACATAAAAGCATGGATCCATGCTGCCTTGGATCAACACATCTGTCATGGGTTGGACATGTTGGTATAGTCCAATTTATTTTGTAGCTTACCAGTTACCTTTGTTTCCTCCTGATCAGTTCAGCTGGTCTCAAACCATTCAATCTTTTTTGGTTTTTCTGTGTACTTACACTCTGGTTTTCTGTTCCTGCTGCCAGTCCATTGCTGTGTTCATTCCTGTGTTTGGCTTATTTGTTCTTTCAATTTAATTAAAATGAAGATTTACTGCATTCCACCTGCTTCTGATTCCTGCATTTGGGAGCATACCTCTGAATCTGTGACAGCATCAGTCTGCTGCTGGCGGTGTAATGGCGTGGGCAGGGGTGTTTTCATGAACCCTTAATACTAACGTGCTGGGTTTTACCTAGGGATGTGCGGTAAATTTGGATGTGGAGGAGCTTCTTATAAAAGATGTAGTGGGACCGGAGATTCTCTTCACGGATGAGATGAAATGAGAAATTCTCATGTATTTGGTGGAACGACAGATTCTCACCATTGACGTGCAGCAACTGTTTGACGTTATTGTGTTGAAATTCTCCGTAAAATGTTTCTGAAACTTTACTGAATCCACAGCACCAACAATAAGGGAAGTATTACTAGTAACAGTACATTAACTAAAAGGGTTCATAGATACAAAACAAAGTGTCATAGATTTTATATTTTGTCCTGCTTAGGTTCCAGTTGTGATGTTTCGCTCTCGTCCAATTCATCCCGTGACAGCTACGTGTCTTCGTAGTTAAACTCAGTAAACTCTTTCTGCCTCATTCAGCCATCTGCTTCCTGAAGTATGAATTATTTTCTGGTTAAAAACGGCGAATGAATGAAGTCCCGCTGTGCAGTACAAAGGAATTTAAATAAAATCTGTTTTGAAAGGATCAGAATGACTGTGTGTGTTTCTAATGTCTTATTAAGCTGAACTGAGGATTCTCATTCCAACGAAAAATATGATCACGAGAAGAAACAATGTTCTCGCTACAGTGAAGGTTTTGATGAGAATTAGAGGAAGAAATCGTGCTTGCTTTAATTTTAGCTTCTCTTCATTGGCTCCCTGTTAAATTCAGGGTAAATAAAATTTTCCCCACATATAAAACTATGTTACTAAGTTTCAATGGTTATTAAAATTCTCTTACTTCCATATTTTCCCAGCAGGACGCTTAACTCTCAGGCTGCAGGTTCACTTGTGGTTCCTTCAGTTTGTAATGCAGATTGTCAGATATCAAGTCCATCTCTGAGGACCCAGCTCCCAGTTTGGTACCAGGAAGCAGACATCCCCTCCGTGCTTAAACCTCTTCATTTTACAGAGCTTCCAGTTGAGATTAGGTTGGGTTGGTCTTAGCCACCCTTTAACGTTGCTCCACGCTTGGGTCAGATTGCTGGTCGACACCCCATAATGCACTGAGCACCTCTTCCACAGTCTTAAATACTGCATTGCTGTTGGTCATAGATGTCTTCTCTCTTTTCTGTATTTATGTTCCCTTTCTGTACATGAATAGTTGCGTGAATTGTTTTCAAATATCAGTGTCCACATACTGCTTTACATTAGCTAAACATTAGCCTGGTTGTTAGACAGTACATCCACTAGAGGGCAGTGCAGAGTCCAAAAGCCAATTCCGAAATCCAGTGTCAGTCTTAGCATCAGTAAAACAAGCCTGGTGATAGTTGTAGAGATCATGATGATGCACTTTCTCACATATGCAAAGAGGCAGCACAACAAAGAGTTCCCATCGAGGTTGCTGCGCACACATCTGTGGGACTTGTCCACCATTTTGGGGGAACAAACGTTCTGTTTAAAGGGGTTAAACACTCACATTTGTCATCTTTTCCATATTCAGAATTTAATCTTTCCACTGAGTTGTATTCGGCTGCAGCAAAAACAGATTAAACAACTAATTTTCTCATTTTTATCTTCGTTATGGGGATAGTTTGGACTTCATGTGCACAAAACAAAGATCTGTTTATACAAATTAGTTATGAAGAGAGTGAGAGATAACATGTTAAGGCGAGTTTATGTTCCAATCACGTACATAAACGGGGAACTTTATTTTAAACATTTTCATAGATCACTGCTCTCATACTTCCACGCATTTTTTACGTTACCATAGTAACCCATTCACCAGAAGCAGCGCTGAGTTTGGAGTTTATATTGTAATTTTGACACTGGTTGGTAGTGGTACATTACAGTTATTAAAATATTTACAAATATCCAACATCAGAAGAAGTAGAACAAAAATGTTATTGTAATTCTCAGCTTCTGCTGTGTCTTATGCTACTTTTTATTTGTCAATTCCTGTGTCATTTTCTTCTTCTTCTTTGGTATGTTCCTTTTACCAATTTCTATGTGGGCCTACTCAGTACTGACCTCACAATTTCCAGTAGTATTGCTGCCAAGTTATGGATCTGTAAGGACCCTGAAAATGCAACAAATTACAGTCATAACCGATGTATAAAATGGACGAAACTGGTTTTTCATCTGCAGATCCATCTTCTGCGTTCAGCATAAACGGGACTTAAGGTGGTACACCTGAGGCCTCGTGTAGAAAGTGCTGCTTTCAGTAAAATGGTACTGATCTGGATGAATCTCCAATCTGCAGATGAGAACACCATTTTCCTCCAGCAGGTTGTGATTGTTTAATGTTCTCCGATTAACGAGTCCATGTGTTCTGTCAGACATTCAGTCACATCCTAACAGAGTTACACTTTCAGACGGTAACTATGATGACATTCAGCAAAGTTTTGGGGTATTTTTTTATTGACCTTGTGAGAAATAAATTTACTTCTACATTTTTATTGCTGTCATATTATTACTAATCCTTTTTGCTTAAACAAAATGTCTTAAATTAATTATTTGAATTGTATCTTTTATATTTAGACACATTTTTCCCTTTAAGAATGATCAGATTACATTAATTTATCAGAAATAAATCGATGCAGATGAACTTATAATATATTTAAATGATCAGTATGATGGCAATTTGAAAGTGAAAATTTTTAGACTCACAGGTTTTCTTCCATCGGTTGGTAAAATGGCGGTATGTGTTTTTAATGTGTGGAATTTTTTCAGGTTATGAAAGGTACAACAGTGACGTAAACAACAAGCACAGGATGTTCTCTCCACTCTGAAGTAGGACTTATAGGAAGGTCGCTGATGACGATGATAAAGTAAAAGCTCTGACTTATGTTGCCAACACAGGACAAAAATGTATTCCCAGTTCTTCAAAATCAATTTTGCATTGGCTTCATTTTTCAGACCTTGAGGCTGCATTCATCTTTTATAGTCACGCTTTGATATTTATATATATTCTACGGTTTTACTTTACTTAAACAACTTTCACCTGTTGCACCAACAACTTTTATTTTTCACACTGATGTTCAGCAGCAACGCAGTTTAACAACTAGTTTTCCATTTTGCCTTGATGCAGCTGCTTCTATCTGTGTTTGTGTTTGTGCTCTGAGATGAGCCAGATAACAAAATAATTGCTGTTTGTGAGTTATGAATGAAAATGATCCATAAAGAATCCTTTATCTAAAAAAGACTTTATATAATGTGCCAACTTACAGAGCCTCTATATTATCTTATCTTAACTTGGTATGAGAAGTAAATGTTTGATCAGAATCTTTTTGCAATTTAAATTGTGCTTGTGCTGTTGCGAGGAAGTGTTGCAAACTGATTTTACAACTAGTAACATGAAATAAACTTTTATCAAAAGAAATGGGAAAGGTGAAATGAAGCAAAAATAATTGGCTGCAGTAAAAAGAGACGGAGCCAGTGGGTGGGTGTTTTTAATGGATTTCCAGTGGGAGGCAGCTGTCTGCTGGTAACTGCTGGAGGTGTTTCAGGTCAAATATAAGATACTGCAGGTTGCACAGGAAATGAAACATTGGACATTGAACTACCAAGCCTTAAGAGGTTGGCCTGAGGAACCTTTGACATGAGTGTCAAACATGGCTTTTAACAAAACACCAGCATTTCTTGGCTGAGAATGAGATGTACTCAGTGGAAATCAGCAGGACTCAAACTATTCGGCTTCAGGATCACAGATCTCACAGATTATGATGGTCTGTTAATGCTGACAAAAAGGTTTTGCAACTGGAACTTTAATCCTTCATGTTACTAATAATTCTAGCTCAATCTGGAAAAAAGCTCTGTGATTACATATATGGAACTATTTGTCTAATTGACCTTAAATCAAGTGCAAATGAAAGGTCATGACCTTTATTTATGGTTTCCCCACAAGGTGGTGCTTTATTCACGAAAAATCAGAATTTTACCTACATCTCTGGAACTATTTGTCTCATTGACTTCAAATCAAGTGCAAATACAAGGTCATGACCTCAGGATGCATCCTGTCCTGACGTCATACTGGGCTGGTTCAAAGTTTCTACATCAGGTGGAGTTTTGTGGCTGAACATTTGTATATATGTTATATTGTATTGTGTCTATTTGAGGCCTTGTTTAGATTATTAAAGTCCCCCATTCCCTCATCACAAATGAGCTTTAACTAAAGGTGCAATGAAGAAGACAAAACAGGGGTGGTGTGGGGGTGTTCCTTGTTCTCTAGCAACAACATGCTTTGTTTGTGCACACAATCATGCAGAAACTTTCCGTTGGAGCATCAGGACATTGTAAAGCCACATATTAATGCGAACTAGAAGAACATTGCTCGACATCTACACTCTAACAAACAAACAAGATGAAAGTGAGAGAATTTAAAGTTCCAGTAGAAACAAGAAGTTTTAAAGATGAGGAACGTGGATCCTTGTGACTTTTTCAAAATAAAACTTGAAAACCATCAAGGCGGCTTATATCTCCTTTATTCTCCAAGGAATTTATTTTCACCCTTATACTGGATACAAACACCAACTAGTTCTCTATCTGGCTCAGCAGAGTTTTTATTAATACAACTCATTACGACATTCTGTGGAGAGAATCTCTTTGATAAAACTCAAGACGATAATACGACTCATGGTTTTTTATTCAACACTGGGACAAACGTCCTTCTGTTGTACTTCCAACAAGCTGCAACGTCCCTGTAAGCAGGTGGAGGGCTACATCTAGCACATACTAATCTTTAAAAACCACGTGAGAGTGTTCAAGACCAACACATGACGACTGTGTCTCCTTCTGATTTGTATTCATTCCACTATTTTCATCTTTACATGCACCGGTTTAATCTTCAAATAGGTTCTATCGATCTGCATTAACAAATGACCCATGAGGTTGAGCCTGGGAAGAAAACTGCCTCCAGGTGCCATAACTGCACAACAGCTTGTTAAGCTTTGATGCTTACTAAGGTCATGTTATGTAGCATGCTAACAGCAGTTCACATATCATCATATACATATATATA
>JBAMHX010000019.1:22761191-22773858 GCA_037177515.1 Pseudomugil tenellus
ATAATAATGATGATGATGATGATGATGATGATGATGATGATGATGATGGTGAGCATTATCATCATCATCATCATCATCATTTTTAAAATAACAGCCTGTCATGCGCACTGCCAATCACCCCTTGCTCCATTTCACCTGTTGCTCATTAACCTGACAGCTGTTCTGAATCCCCTTGATAAGCACAGTCTGTATTTAAAGCGCTTTCTCTCAGCCAGCCATTGTTAGAACGTCTGCAAACCTCCAAAGCTTTCAGAGCCTGTCAGTCTTCGCTTCTTCCTGACTCTGAAAGAGCTGACACAACAGAACCCAGAACCTTAACCAGCCTGTTACCCCCGCCTGCTCCTCTGCTCCGGTTTTGTGACCAGAAAGCCTGGACCTTTCTCTTCCCACCTCCCTGCCAATTCTGCATCTCCTGACAATAATGAACTTTAAGAACATGACGCTATTGTGGTCCAGCTGTCTGATTCCTGACACAGCCATGAAAACATGATCATTTAATAGACAAAATGTTTTAAAGGTTTATTTTACTACCATTAACTGTTAAAATGTATTTTTTAGGGAAAAAAAGAATTTTTTTAGTTATTCTAATGAATCTTAAAGTTTTGAAGCAGAACTGCTGTAATCGTTACCATTTGCTTTGGTTTTATAATGTGAAAAATAAGTGTTATATATTATATATATATATTATAGTCTGACGCATTGATTATTCAACTATAATTACTGTATAACTTACTATTAATTTAACCTTTTTGGAACAAAAGAAACCAAAACATTGATTCATTTTATTGTTCAGGAAATGGAAATACTTCTTTTGTTCCTGCTGCCATTGCTATGCTCAATTAGTAGGGCTATTTTATGTTTTTCATGATTATTATTATACGGTTCTATATTTATTGTTATGTGTGTGAGTATGTTGATTGTTGTTTTTGCTGCATTGCAAACTGCCCCCCGGGGTCATAAAGACTGCTTTAAATCCTGATGTCTCTTGGTGAGGTTGGTAAAGAATTTGATTTAAATCAACTAAACTTTATTTTTCTAACATTCATTCACAAAACATTGCCATCACTGCATCTTTCACACATCATCATTGAAACCAGTTCAATGAAATTAAACACACACGAGTCCAATTTATAACAGCAGGCAAGTCAATCAATGCGTACTAAATAACTTGTGCAGCACTTTTACAGTTATGTTGACCACTAAGTGCTTTACAACACACACACACACACACCGACAGGCACATTTGGAGTTAATTGAAGTCTTCTTGCTTCAGAAAAAAAAAAGCGCAAAAAAAAAGTCATGAACCAGAAGTATTGTAAGATGTCTGACTGCTTGTTACATGAAATATTCTGACTGTAGCACAGATTTTGTGTATTTATACAAATAAAGTTTGTGAAGCAGGTTTTATTTGGTTATTTTATAATTAAGTCTCTGTATCTCAGGAAACAGCTTTTAAAGCTTTAAATATCATATATTGTACTTTAATGAAGTCCCTCTCCACCACACTGATACACATTCCTGTTTGTTTGTTCCTGCCATATATTCTTTCCTTCTCTGGAGTGCCGAGTTGCGCCGCACAGCGCGTATTACCCGAGTGGCTGAAAGTTTGTGCTGCCACAGAGGTGCAGCTTTAAATAAACTGAAATCCTGTAGGGATGCTGAGAAGAGAGACTTTGTGTAAAAAAATTCACGAGTTCAGCTCTTACAACAAAGCCCAACCCCCCTCCCAATGAGAGGGAGTATCACATCTGCACTCTTCCTCACATCTGTGCACTTCATGTCTCCTGCAATCAGACGTACCAGTTCTCCGTTCACAGCGATGCTTTGTTGCGATTCTTCTCTCAAACCAGTTAAACGGACCACCTTCAGAGAAAGTCATTGCAAAAGATATTTTAACAACTGGGTTGACGCATTTTGAGGTCATGGTCCCTGAAACAGCCAAGAAACACTAAATATTTTATTAACTTCATCAGGTGTGAATATGTTAGAGCCTAAATAAAAAATCTGTATGATGGACCGGCGACCTGTCCACGATGCTAACCGCTAGGATAGCTTAACTGCTTTCTGGTTTCAGTAAACTCTGTTTTGTCCACCTTAAAGAATTAATTTCCTTTGAAGGAATAAGAAAAAAGCATTTTAAGTAAAGAAATTTAAAGGAAAAAAGAGGCTGAAAATAAAAAAGTGTCCTGCTCATGATGGGTTTGGATCAGCTTTACTGCTGAACATGTAAATAGATGCACATTAACTGCTCTCCACAGGAGCAATTAGTGCTGGAAAATGTGCAATAACATCTTATTTATGCAATAAATGCTTTTTTATTCTATTAACACATATTTATTCCATTCTTACTGCTCAGTATTCTTGAGTCTGTCTCAGGTGTGTGTTTATGTAACCCTGCATTGTCTGCAGTGCATCTCATGTAATTTGCCTGAATGGAGCTGAATCTGGATATTCTTTACTCATTATTCACTTTCCACGCTGCTTGTTCAAGTCGCCCTCGCTACTTTCAGGTGACGGTTAAGGAATGTTGCTTGAGAAGCTGTCCTTCCACCTCAGCGCGCTTGGATGCGCGACACGTCTCACCACTTCAGATGTCTTGACTACAGGCTTACAAGGATGACTTGAAGGCAGCATTAAACCAGGGAACATGAAAGAGCTCAACTCTCCACAAAAACTTGGCACAGCAAATTCCTCCTACTCAGGGCTTTGGATTTGTAATAAATCATCTGCCACATCCTACACTGTGTTCTCCTCTCCTTCTCTGACGAATCAAACTGAAGCAACATGGGTTTCCATGAAACAAAAATAGTAGGCTTCCATTGCTTCATGTCAGCTTTGCTGCCAAGCTAGCTGGCATTTCCCACCGCCATTTGGCCAAAAACACAAAAAACCCCAGAAATGTTCCGAAACTTTTCCACATTTTTATGATGTAAGTCAGGAGGTCTGTGTGCTACTTTACAGCAACTTGGCTCCAACACTGGGAATGTGGTTTACAAGCTGTTTGGAGAGCTGTGATGGATATGTTAAGCTGGCCTCTTACAGCTTCAGAATATGGCGAGCTTAGGGAACAACAGAGATGCATTGAACATTTGAAATCTCAAGAATCGTATAGTTAAGTCTTTAAGATATGCACATATTGTTCTTTTGGAGCGGATGTGGTAATATCAAGCAATGTTAGCATACACAGCATATGTTTTGATAAAGATTTTTTTTTTACTCGTCTTGTCCACCATAAAGGCAGAATGAGGATGTGTCCACTACATCATGCTGAGCAAATTTATTCTGTCCTAAGGAACTATATGTACATATGTGTATATAAAGTTTCCCTTGAACTTTCTTGAACTTGAACCTCTATTCTTTCTTTATTTTATTTACATCTTAGTTCGACAGAGTTTCCATGTGTTTCTGGACACGACCGTAGGGGACAGAAAAAAAATGATAAAAAAAACAAGAGAAAAGTAAAGAACACAAATAGAACATAAAGTAAGAGACAGAATCACGCCATAAAGAATAAAACTCAATCTAACCACCCGATCAAAAGGTCTGAGGTCGGCCAGGAGAATCCCGAGACCCGGACACACGACAGCCAGTTCCAAACAAAGACCCCAGCTCCCCCACAGCCCAGAACCAGCCCACCGTCCGCCAAGGAGGCTGGAGAGGGAGGTCCCGCCAGAGACCCCTGTAGCCCGGGGGAACGGACCCCCGGCGGGCCCAGGCCGGCCATCGCGGATCCCGCCGGATGCCCAGAGCCACACAGACAGTAACAAAGACGAGGCGGAATACCAGTGGTAAAGTTCCAATAAAGTATTTATTTATATTCCTTCAGCCCAAAATCCCAGAAAACTCAGCGCCTCTCCTGAGGATCTCCCAGCCCTGTCCTGGGAGATGCCAGAGAGCAGACTGGTTGGTCTTTTAAAGAGGCAAAACATCACTGGGGCCAGGTGCAGCTCATGCTGCTAATAAGACGGCACCTGAAAAACAATTATGGCAAAGGGAAACAGTGCTGGAGCCTAATATCGTCTTGATAATATGGCCTGAGGAGAAGTCAGAGAACCATTTATTTTCCTGTTTACTTTCAGTCTTGCCTGCTGTTTTATTCACAATTGATCAAAATATCAGTCAATTTTATGATAAAATGAGAAAAATAAACCAAACAAAATGTAATACCAGGACAAGAACAATGACCAAACATATGGAGCCTTTTCAGCAACAAACAAATAAATATATTTGTCACAGACGTCAGACCCACTGTGATGGGCCGATGATCGGTCCAGCACTATTGAACTATGTCATTTTTGGCAAATTCTGCATCCATCTTG
The DNA here is from genome assembly GCA_037177515.1 of Pseudomugil tenellus. Classification (NCBI taxonomy): domain Eukaryota; kingdom Metazoa; phylum Chordata; class Actinopteri; order Atheriniformes; family Pseudomugilidae; genus Pseudomugil; species Pseudomugil tenellus. Next base: position 22,765,511 of record JBAMHX010000019.1, read on the forward strand.
CATCCCACCTGTACTCGGAGCGCTCACCCACCAGCAAAAGTCAGTATAATCTTGGGTCCTATTCAATTGTTTGTCAATTTCTCTTTGTTCTTCAATGTTTCCCCCTTGCATTTTTTAACAGCTCACACACGTTGATCCAAAATGGCCACTGTGTTGACATGTTGCTAAGATGTTTTACAGTTGTATAGAAAAACCCACCAGCCTTTAAATAACTGTAAAGTGGGGATTTGTAAGGAAACTACGCAGGAATGTGCATCTTGAATATCAGTGTCCCATAAAAATGAGTCAGAAGTGGAGCAATAATGTTAGAAACATGCAAAGTGTGGCCTCACTTCAGTTCAGTTTACTTAGCTTTGTTTAACTGATGTTCCGAACAAAGCACCTTGCAAATATTTGAAGTCAAATCAAACAAATCCAAGACGGTGCAGTTTTTAATAATTGTTTTTATTCATGTAAATTAAAATATGAAAATCTACTCAAAAGACAAAATCCTCCATCCTGAACATGCAGGGACCAGCAGTGGAAAGAGAAAAACTCCTTTGAACAGGAAGGAATGTATTAGCAAGGTTTTTATAACATTAACAGGTAGAACTGGGCTCAGAGAGGACGGCCATCTGCCTCGACCGGTTTGGGGTGGAGAGGACAGAAAAGAGCGGTTTACAAACACCATATAGACAGGCAGACATATCTGCTGAGAGCTTCATTTAGTCGTTTTGACTCCGGTTGGCAGTGATAATTTACAGTTGTGAAGTCATTTACATCCATCCAAAAAACACCAGAAGTAGTAGAACCAAGTTTTTTTTGTCATTCTCAGCTTCTCCTGTGTCTTTTTTATGCTACCTTTTATTTGGTCATGCTCCTCCCTCTCCTCTTCTTCTATGGTTTTTTCAATTCACTGGTTGTATGTGGGCATCTCAACACCGCCCCACAGTTTCCTGTGGTGCCATTCCATTTTCTCCTGATCTATAAGGACCCTGGAAATAAATAAAAAAAAAACACCTAACCTGCACAGAAGAAGATGGCTTTCCGTTTGAGTGTCCTTCTTCTGCGCTGAGCTTGGGCCTTTGGTGGTATTGTACTGGTACTGTACTGGTACAATATAATCACCTGTTTAGAAATGAACATTGAACATGATTAAAATGTTCATTGCATGATATGTTTTTTGATAACACACACATTCTGCCCTGAAATGGAACGTTATCAGACCAGGCAATTTTTTTCCTCTCTTCTGTTGTTTAGTCCGTGTGCAGATCCGACTCAGTTTGAGCTTCAGGACGTCATCCTACATGTCTGCATGCCTAAACGCATTGGGTTGCTGCCATGTGACTCACATCACAAGCAGCCAATCAGCTCTTCAATGAAGCTAGTTAATAAAGTCAAGAGCTTCGAGTCCTCCAGACAGAGGACAGATGCCTCCAGCTGCTTGCCTCTAAAAGAGGATGCTGTGGTTGTATGAGTGTATTTTTAGCTGTTTGTGAGAAAACACCTATCTGAAGGTCTATCATTCCTCCTGAACCTTCCCATGTTACTTCTCCCTCCCTCTGCAGACCCATAACCTCCGCTACCTCAGTGGGGGACTCCTCACAGTGACTGACAGACACCTCTAACCCTCTGTTCCTCTGTGTTTAGAGACTGAAAGATTACCCGCCATGCAGCTGCCTCCCTGCCTCCCTTTTCAGTGGACCCCCATCCATCTATCCATCCATCTGTCATTTCCCTTCCCGTTATAAAAATATACCAGTCCAAGCCCACACAAATCAAACCTACCGACTATATGGGTGCAAACAGATGTTAACTGAAGATGATGATGATGTCTATGTGTGTGTGTGTGCAAGTCCCTGTTGGCTTATAGCTTCCAGAATGAGATGGGGAAGGAGGTGATGGAAGTGTGTGTATTTAAAATTAACAAGCTGGCTGTGGAGGAAACAATAAGAGAAAAAGCTCACATGCTGCTTCCAGATCTAAACAGATTGTGTGTGTGTGTGTGTGTGTGTGTGTGTGTGTGTGTGTGTGTGTGTGTGTGTGTGTGTGTGTGTGTGTGTGTTTGCTCCTAAGTGACTTTGTCAGAGCGAATGCAAGTTCATTTGGATCCAGCAGTGGATCAGAGGCTCAGCAAAGTAAATAACTCAGTGGGAATTTGGGCCGGGCTTCAGACGGAGGCAGGAGATGATTTACATTACGCTCTGGTCTGACAGGCGGAGGAACTGAAGGGCAAGAGGTGTAGAGATAGAGAGAGATCAAAGAACGAGTAGATGGAGGGGGGAGAGGTGATTGAAGAGCCGAGGCCGGTGGGGATGGCCCGGTCCAATCTGTATACAACACAGAAGCATGAGCATAAAGAGACAGATGTTACGTGCGAGTGGGAGGAAGTGACTTGCTAAACCAAACATTTACAGCCCAGCAACATCTGACAGCTTCTTTTAACTCCCTCTTGAAAGCTGCAGTGTGAAAAGTCACCCACCTGCCGAGCATCTGCAGGCTGACCTGCGCTGAGCGGCTCGCTACAGGATTTTAGGTTCCAGCACTTTGTTCAAAGCTTATCAGGATTAATTTATGACGGAGGAGACAGTGTGACTTCTCCTCCACTGGGGCTGTTTGCCATCAGAAGCCCACTTGTCTCATGTTTAAACCAGCAGTTCCCAACTGTGTTAGCTTGTGAACACATACTTAAAAAGAAATGTGAACTTGTGACCCACTCATCGAAGTCGTGACGAGTGCAGCCAAAAAAAATGAGAATTTCTCTCAACAATTGCATAATTGAAATGCAAGCCTTGAGGGAAATGAACCATCAAAAAGCCTTAAATAAGGAAAAAGACCAGGAGAGGGTAAAAAATGAACTGGAGCCTTCTGCTGCAGAAGGTTCCCTTTTTCTTCCAGCTCTGTTAATCATTTGGTGGCCTCTGAGATTTATTGTGTAATACCTGTGTGGGTCCAGGTCCCCAGGCTTTGACAACTTGTTTAAGATACTGCAGGCAGAGTGAGGGTGTAAAAAAAGGTAATACATGAATTACTGGCTGAATCAATTCAAAAACACATCCAACGACTGCAGCAAGGTGTTGGAATAGAAATCTAAAGGAAAATCAAGTTTTCTCTGGCTCTTTTCCTCTGAATAGATAAACTGATAAAGTTCTTTGTATTGGAAAAAAAACCTTGCATCTCCCTGTTTTTATGCACCCATACTGCAATGACACTACATTTAAATAAGGTTGACTCCCTGCCTCAACTTGACTGAGATAAATTGTTTTAAATATACAGCACTTGGCATATAAGTTGACATAAAGCGATTCTGATTTTGTTTACAACATCATTATAGCAGGAGGAATTAATTTGCTCAGTTTGCTCTACAGGGCCAAACAGGCCTGGAGCCTGGGCTTACTCATTATTTATGTCACACAAATTTCTCCCAAATTGCCTTTATGTTGGCTTTTTGCATTTCCCTGCCAACAGAGATTACCTTCCGGCCGCATGAGGGTTTCAAATATGTATAAAAAATGTGTGTTTTCTTCCTGGCTTGAGCATATACGATACTAATGTTGGCACAGTGTCAGTAAATGTGCAGTGGCTGTGCTGTGGCTGCCCTCTTTATGCTCCACTGATAACTTCTATTCATTTAGCAGATGCTTTTACAAGCGAGGAATACAATGGAGGTGTTCAGTATCTAGCACAAGGACAAATCTACTCGTGCACAACTTCAGGCAAACGTAAAGGTTTATTATGCAAAAAAAGGAAAATAAATGCATGATGGTAACCTACACTGCATCTAAAGTCCCCACACTGCAGCAAACACCTGCAGTACATGCAATGTTGGCTTGGTTGGTTCGTATTAGCATAGCGGTGCAAAATGAAGCGGTGCAAAATGAAGAACTTGATCCAACCTGTTGGGTTGGATCAAGTTCTATGGTTGTGTTTTCTGTGTAAATCTGCGTCTACATGATGGAAAAACTAGTTTCTGAAAGAAAGAAAAGATAAAGAACGCCTCAGACCTTCGCTCTTTTCAAGATGTTAAATGGAAAATCCACCCCAACGCTCCATCAGAGCAGCGTCATGGTCTAAAGGTTCTGTTGGGCTTTTGCAATAAATATGTGAGACATATTCTGAGGTACAAGGACATTCATTTAAGAGAATCTGCAGCATCAATGCAAACCTCTATTTGTAACATAGCATTGCATTTTTTTCTTAAATTCCACTTTATTTAAAGCATCACAGCATGGTCATCTGAAGACATTTAACTGACATTCCAGTTAAATACAATGCACAGAACCGAGTCCGCCAGCTTGCTCAGCGATGAGGAAAACCAGTGATGGAACTGGGAAGCCAGCGTCAATGTAGCATGCTAGAGAAAATTCTTTTAAGCAAATAGAGTTTGGTTTGGCTGAAACCTTTTGAAATTCGGTTTTTATGCTGTTTAGTGAATGACCTCTTAGTGTTTGTGGAAATCATTTCCACATTCCTAATTGCAACATCTCCAGGATTAAGCATTTTATTTATTTAAACCAAATAAAGAACTAAAATAGGGCTGCTGGGCAGTATTATGGTTCCTGACGCCGCCTCGCAGTAAGAAGGTTGATGGTTTGAGTCTGGGATGAGGAGTGGCATTTCTGTTTACTCATGTAGCTTCTCTCTGGATAACCTTATAACCCTTAAAAATAAAACTGGATTGGTTTTAAGTACTAATGTAAAAAAACTGATGATAATTAAACTGGGTCAAACTAGAAAAGAAAAGATTCAGTTTGCATCAGGATTTCTAAGCAAATAAAGGTTGTGGCCCATTGTTTGAGTCCAGCTGAATCATTATTGATTTTAAAATACTGTCTGATATTCTGTTATTTAACAGAGATGTAATACATCAACATTACTGAACTCAAGCTTGTTTCCTCGTTGTATGTATGTTTTATTTGTCTTTTTTCTATCCTTAGCTTTGAGCTCAAAGTCCAGTTGGATTTTGGACTCCTTTACAATCTTCTTCTTCTAACTTTATTAGCAGTGTTACATTTACAACCGTAGCTTAAACATGTTTTCCACTTTTCTCCAGATAAAAACCAGCAAAGTCTCTCTGACCTGACGTCTTTATTTTGCTGAATGGAGGTATCAGGTAGATCTATGTAGGTGGCTACTAAATAAGCTAACACTGTACTAGCTGCCAGTTCGTGAGACCCAACTGGACCTCTTGTTGCAAGTTGCTGTGGAATAATGAGACAATTTCCCTTGTTGTCTCCGAGCATGCAGCGTCCTCCTCACATGGAGAGGAAGACAACCGTAATGAGATCACCTGTCAGGGCTGTCAGAAAAGTTGCACTCTGAACTGCTACCAGGCGAGGGGGATCACACATGACAGCAAATGCCTTGAGATTGTCAAGACAAGGCGTTTGGAAACTTCTCAGGTAAATATGTACCGCTTGTACGCAGCGTTCAGCTAACGGTCACAGACAAAAGAAAACTCTCCTTTCATTCATTTTTCCACCGGAATGGTTTTGTTTTATTTATTTAGCAAAGAACAAAAATACATAAATACAATGAAATCTGACTCAGCTGTGGACGCTGCGTGTTGTTTACTTGCTAACTGTCTATGCAATTTCATTCAACTTTATTTGTATGGCGCCATTTCACGACAATGTCATCTCAAGCCACTTCAGAGAGATTGGCCAATTAAAAAATTTAGCCTTATATAGGGAACCGGCTAGATTGCATCGAATCTTGACTTTGATCAAGATTCGATGCAATCTCCCATCCTGAGCAAGCATGGGGGGACAGTGGGAAGTAAAATTCCCTTGTAACAGGGAGGCAAAACCTCCGGCAGAACCCGGCTCAGGTAAGGCACCCATCTGCCTCGACTCGCTGGGGTCAGAGAGGACAGGAAAGACAGATTAATATACATTGCAGCTGCTATCCAGGAAAACCTGCAGATAATGGAAAATAAGTAGTAAGAATAAAATCTGCAATAAAAGAGAAATAAGAAACAAGACCTGCAGAAAAAATAAGAAATAGGTTAATGATGCCAGTACTGTCCGATACATGGAAAATAATCAACAGAGATAATAATTGACTATCAAGAGAAAATAATAAACTATCCCTAAATATATGATTTGTTGAAAAGGAAGATTTTAAGTTGATTTTAAAGGCAGAGAGGATGTCTGCCTCTCGGACCCACACTTAGAGCTGGTTCCATAAGAGCTCAGCTTGATAGCCGAACCCATTGTTTTCTTATAGACTCTGGGAACCACAAGTAGACCTGCACAACCTTATCTTTCATCATTACTTAAAAACTCAAGGTACCATACCATCCACTGGGTACCACCTCAGTGGAGACACCGCTCTTCTCTGAGAGGATTACAGTTTCACTCCTGTTACTGATATGAGATGCTTTTTATACTAAAATCACCAGATTTGCTATCTATTTTATCGTTCCCATGGGAGACTATATATCTAATCTTCCCTTCTGGCTTCTCATTTTTACATATATTGACACCAAACCCAGTCGTTTTCATATCCAACAGGCTTTTCGAGCTGTAAGAATACGCTATCGCTGCAAAAGAAGGAGTGCTATTGAGGATCCTTGAGATTTCTTTCCTTTTCACCCTTCTGGCAATATGACTCGATAAAACTCTCAAGTCTTTGGCTCTCAAAGCAGACTGATATGTAAGAAAGTGATGTCTCTCTCTCTAATGATGCTGCTTAGGAGGATGTTCCCCCGAGATCAGCCACTGTTACGAGTTTACTCCGGCGAATACAATGTGTCCAACCTGACAGCACGCTTTCTGCGCTCCACCCCTGCAGTCGCTGGCAGTTTAAGTTGACCATCAACTCAGCTGCTGTCAGTTTAAGTTGCTCTTGAGGGCATCTTCTAGTTTCAGGCCTGCCAAAGCAGCAGCAAGGCAGACATTATGGAAATGCGCCTCATGGGGATGTTAAGCAAGCGAAGAGAAAACCTGGACTGTAATCAAAACATCTCAGCTGTGTCTGAGGGGACGTGGAGCTCTTTTACAAAAAACTCCTGTTTCCAAAGCTGGTTTTGTTTATAAAAATGAGTGTGCTTCAAATGAATTCTCCCTGAAAGTAGAGTTTTGGAACACAACACCTACATACACATGCTGCTGAACAGCAGAGATGAGCGGAAAAATCATGAACCTTTTGAATACCAGTATCGAGGCATTACTATCAGGAGTCAACAGATGGCAGGATGTAGCTGGGTCATTTGTATGCACCAGCATGCCAGTACACACACACAAACACACACATCAGGGGCTAGCAGAATACATTGTGAGCCTACAGAGGACGGAGGATTCTCTGCTCTTCTGTGATTAATGGGTTGATTGAGGTTGGAGCCAAAATGGAGGTTGGGCCAGTTTGCAGCCCGCTAATGAGCTGATAATGGAGATGTGGGCGGCGGAGGCCACCACCCAGCAAAAAAGCAGTGAAAACATGATGGGAAAGGATTCACAGGCAGATGAAAAAGACACGTTTTTGTGAGATAAACAGCAAAGTTGCAGGGAGATCCTGAAACTCCTCTAGTAGCCTCAGTGCTATCATTTATTCTGCTAACAGTTTCTCAGTGCAAGCGTTCATCTCTGTGGAGAAGAATGAGATGGATATCTGACCCTTTTGGTGATCCACAAAAAGTTTTCCAAGCATGTATGTCCCATCCAGGAGGTTTAAAGCTCAGCAAAATACAATGTTTATTCACAGACTCCATGCTGATTCACAATAACAGGGTTGTTCAAACCAACAACAAAAAAAACAAAAATAAACAATGGTTTGTAGCTAGACTCCTGTAGGGTCAAATATGACATGAAAAGTGGGAAGGTTCTGCAGCTAAAAAGCTTTACTGAAACCCAGAATCATGTCTGATCATGTTGATTATAAACCATCTGTGGATGACATTGAATGTGTAAGCATGTCTGCTCTTCCAGATTCTCTGCAGACAGAGTTTAAAGTTTGAGAACACACAAGGCTTCTTCTCCAGCCAGGATTTTGGTACGTTTCTCTGAGACCACAATGATAAAGTTTTAGCTTAAACTAGCTGGTTATGAGCATTTTCCTGCTTCTGGAAATTGGAGGCTATCTGGTCCAGCCCAAATCTCCACCCACCAGCAGATGATACTGCTATGCTCTGTTAAGCACTTCTAATATTTGTGTAATTCAGCAGTAAATGTTTTAACCAGAAAGCTGTTTGCAAGGTGTAAAAGCTAAATTATACAAGGTCACATAATAGTGCTATTACCAACATGGTTATGTTTTCATTCTTATAATATTAGACATGCTCACCAGCTGGCTTTCATATCTATCTATCTATCTATCTATCTATCTATCTATCTATCTATCTATCTATCTATCTATCTATCTATCTATCT
>JBAMHX010000019.1:22794624-22809109 GCA_037177515.1 Pseudomugil tenellus
ATATATATATATATACATGATGAATCGATATGTTTTCAGATAAACTGCATTCGTTAAGACGTTTACATGCAGTAATAACGTTTTCTACGTGCATATCCAGGTTTTTATTTCAGCAGCTGCGATTTGAAAGCGAATGTAAGAAAAAAAACATTTAAACTTTCATTTCTGCTAAAAGTTGTTTTGCTCTTTTTTTAAACGTTACACTTTCAGCCATTTGGAGAATTTTCTAAACTCCATCTAAGAAAGTGATTTTCACCAAACTCGCAGCTCGCCTCCTCCTGCGTTGCTCCGGGTTACCTCAAAAAACTCGATTAAATTTCATTTAAAGCAAAAGCTGGATTGGAAAATAGAAAATGACACTTGCAGCAGGGCCTGTGACGCCCCCTCCCCTCATTTCCAGGTGCTGGGTTGTGTGTGTTTAATGGGAGGATTTCTCTCTGAACGAGGATGGAAGCTAAATGCTCCACATGATCCCGTTTCCAGCCATTCAAACGACCTGACGAGCGATAGACCCATCGCACGTTTAGCAGCCTGGAGCAGTAGAAATAGGTGTTTGATGTGTGTCTTCTCCTCTTCCCAGCATGCCTTGTGCTGACGCTGCGTGTGTTTAAGTTGGAATCGTTGCACGTAACTGTCCTCAAACTGAATGAAGAGTTATATGGCTTTGTAAGCATGCTGATGAGATGATTTGTTTGAAACCATCCAAAAAGGGATGAAGGACGGAGTGAGGAAGAGGACGACAGAGTGAGGAAGAGTACGGCAGAGTGAGGAAGAGGTTGACAGCGCTACTGGCTGAAACTGCTTCAGCAACAACCAGCCAGAGGAGCTGCTGGATGACGAACACGGAACCCTTTCAAATACAAATACTACAAATACAAATCAGAGTCCACATTTGTGCCTTTTCAATGTTGTTTATTCATTTATTTTGAAGAATTTAACGCGTTTAGCAAGACGTCTGGTCTGACACGGAAATCTCTTTAATCTGTGTTCAGAAATCCCACTTGACTAACAAAGACGTGAGTATTAAGGAGTGCCGAGCTGATGTGCATGTTTTCCCAACGTTCCCAAGCTTGTCATACATCATTTTAATTCATTTCTTCCCTCTAAAGCTGAACAAATACATTTCCTTATAAAACCAATTCTCAGGTGCTTTAAGAAAAACAAAGAATATTGAAGAGAAGCATAAATCCCTGATAACTGTGACATTAATAGTGAGACAGATGATTATAAAGCATTAAATGGGTTTATTTCCCAGTAATATTTCTATTTGATTTATCAGAGTTTCAGAAAGTTTGATGATCCATGATACGGAGCTGATCATTGTCAATGTGGAGATGAAGAACATGGGAGGGGGGGCATAGTGACCCCAGAAAGAATCAGCTTCCTTTGGTCACGTCCATCCAGTATAAAAGCATCAATCAGAACTTTACATGGACAAGTTGAGGTTTAAAACTTTTCCTTTTGCTTGCGAGCACCGTGCTCTTCATCTGAAGCCGATAAAAAGAAGAGGAAGCTTAATTATCTGATATAAATTTAATATCTCCGACAGATTTTTGTACCGTGAACAATTTTTAATGGAGAAAGTAATAAAAAAATCATTAAATGATTTGAAGTAAATGGACTAAAGAGTGATTAAAACCAAGTCGGAGCCTTTAAATCTTCACTGTGTCACTCTTAAGACTCTGCAATTGTTGGTAGCTTTTATGTGAAGAAAGTGGAATTATTTTGCAGCATTTGTGTCCTTCAGAGGAGGATGAAGATGACGAAGAGGATTATTTACCCAAGATGCAGCGGAGGAAAGCAAAAGGAGATGTGTATAAAAAGCAACAGGGTTAATATCCTTGTGGAATGGAAATGTGTGAAGCTTAACTTGATCCTGGTGAATTGCTTTCTGCAGAAGCCACTCACAGCGGCGAGCTCATCATCTCTCCACTCCTGCTCAGCTGATTTGGGATGATGGGGAGCATTGTGTAATTGCTTGTTAGAAGAAAATATGCAGCGGCCATGATGGGTTAAATGACAATTAACGCAGTTTGTGTGTTAGTGTGTGTGTGTGCGTCACACAGGGACGGCCATTTGCTCGCTGTAACGGGAAGCAGTTCGGCGCTCTGGGTTGTCTCTGTTTCTCTTGACAGGTCCCGCTGAAGCGTCATCCTGTTGCTTCTATTTTCTGTTCTTTTAAACTCTCTCTGGGATGCGGGGTTAGTATGCAGCGCGACCCCCCCACCTCTGCTCAGTGTCAGCTCACCAGCCTGTCTTCATGAAATGATGCAGAGTGAGTGAAGACAGGAGGGATGGGACATGTCAACCAGGACTGTGAGGGTCCTAACCCCCCCATCCCCCTCACCCCACCCTGTATCCTAGCTCCTCTTTACTGTTGCTCTCATGTTTAATTCTCCCAGCGTGACTGCTGGGGGGGAGGATTGCTGAGAGAGGCTGAAAGAAGGTGGTCATTCTTCAGAATTTACCGTGACACATCCATGCTCGTGCACAGGCACTCCAGCGATCCCAGCGCTGTCCGTTCTGCACATGGATTCTCTGGCACATATATGAAATAATTGCCACACACCCTCGCTTTCAGCCTGATGGCAGCACTCAGCGGCGGCCTCCTGACAGCTCTCCACTCGCAGTCTCTTTGCACAGATAAAACAGATAAAAGCTGTTTTTTAAGTCTTTTGCCGTGTCTTCTCTCTGCTGGCTGTGAGCTGTGGGCATTGGTGGGATGTCTGTCTGTGTGTATGCGTTTGCATGCATGCCGAGTATCAACACTTCCCATTTGTGCAGATGTTTGGATGATAGACAGAGAGGGATACTGACTAAACCATCCTGTAAGTATCTGCTGGAGTCCTTGGCTGCAGCAGTAAGACAGCTGAGCTCCGGGTAGTCGTCCATGAAAACCATGCATACATACACCCATGCTGGTGGCAGTTTAATCACACCTCTATAAAAACAGGACAATTCAATTAGAATTTTCTGACATTAAATCAGAATTATGTAGGAGTGTAACGGTCCTGTAAAGCCACTGTTCAGGTTATGATATCTGGATAATGAATGAAAATAAAGCCCATTAGCTTGGGCTGTTTGTTGTTCTCTGTTGTTCTACCTGAAACCATTAACTGCTGCAGCCACGACTGACTCAGAACCATCACTTTCTCCACCTACACACAAACACTTAATGAGCTTTAGGAAATGAGTAAAAGGAAAGGTTTAGTTAAACTCCTTTTTCATCTAAAAGTTGAGCTAATTAGCATCCTATAGTTTTTAGCATCACAGCTTCGCCTCATTCCACGTTGCTTGTCTGCATCTTCTCACAACTTCTACATGAATGGCAGGGTTGGTAAGATGGCCCAAATGTCGCAGGTCAGGTTTGGTTCCAGGCACCACACTGTTTACCACACTGTGATCATTATGGGATGGACATGGTCAGCAGCACGCTTACACAGGCTGCGGAGCTGAAACCAGGTTGGAAGGATTCATGTTTCCAAATAATTCTGACTCCATCATGTGAAAGGGGAGCTGAAATGGAAACCAGCAACGTTTTTCCATCTTCTATTGTCCAGTTCTGGTGAGTCTGTGGGAATTTTAGTTTCCTGTTTTTAACTGCAGGAGTGGAACCTGCTGCTGGAGAACATCTGCTTCACAGCTGGACATTTTGGGTGTTCAGAGATGATGTTCTTCATATCTGGTTTGGAACCAGAGCTTATTGGACCTCCATGACAACTAAACACTGCGGACTGAATGGGAGAGTACCAGTTTGCACATGACCGCGCTAGCTAGCTAGCAATGCGGTGTTAGCCATCACCGAAGGTGAGAGATGGTTGTGTATGAAAATCCCAGAAAATACAACAACCCTTCCTCGTCTTTCTGATGCTCATGCAGGCAAGTCATCTTCATCGTGGCTAAATGCATCTGGTTGCAGCCATCTGATTGGCTGATTAGCTATGATCGATCTAGCAAAGTAAATCGGTATGAATAAAACGAGTCTAAAGTGTTGAAAATCCTGTCAGATTATTGTTTATGATGATGTCGAGGTTATGTTCTTCATCACTGGACTGGCTTCCTGATTGGTGATTTTTTTTACATATATCCTTTTAGCACCAAAAGCAGCTAAACATTTAGCAGTAATGATGCTACATGGCTGTTTGGGGATCTTATGGGACTGAATGCAAATCCTGTGGAAGTGGGTGGCTTTATGATGGCTGCTGAAATGAAACCGAAATAACAGCTCAGTACTTTTTACTGCTCCTTTCTGTCATAACTTCACGGTATTTGTTCATGTCACTCTCAACCTCGGCTGATTTTCATAGCTACAGGCGACTGCTGCTTGCAGCAAAACTCTTCCACCATTAAGTTTTCTTTCACTTTGCTTTTGAGCACCTTTGATATTACTGCATGGCAGATAATGTGATCTGCTTACTGCCTTTTACTGACATTTATCCCTTAAAACACATTCTTTGTCTGTGTTTTGATGACTTATGTGCTGAAGTTAACCTTTTATTAAAGTACTAAAAGCAAAAAGCCCAATTCTTTCAGAAATGATGACATTTATCTTGGGTGCATTAGTGGCTTCGTGTTTTTGAGCCTTTCAAATGTTAATATGATAGTTTTTAAATGATTTATCATAGCTGAGTTTGCTGCTGTTTGCTAAACTAAATGTGTTATTTAAAGTATATCTTGGTGTTTAAAATACACTAATGGTTTGACACCCTTGTTCAAGCAGGATCGATGCAGATGTGTGCCTGCACCTCTGGCTAGCGTTTGTCACACAACTAGACACCCCAGTTTAACAGGCTGTGATCATGCTATCTACACCGTGCAGAGACGCCACAGTGGCTACTTTGACTCCATTCCAGCAGGATTTTGGTCATTATCTCATGTCCTCCTCTGTCCACGCGACTTTCCAGCAAGCTAAACAGTGCCATCAAAGCAATCTCTGAAAAACTGGCGTGGATGCTCTGCAGCCACAGCGTTGTAGCTGTTTTGGCAAAATGCCAAGTGGGCGACATTATCCTCTTTGTATGTTTTACTGGTTTATTAGTTAATTGGTAAGAGCATCACCAGTAGATAATTATCACACAAATTTGTCTGCCCACCCAGGCCTGGCTTCATCTGCCCTGCTGTATGATGGTCTAACGTAACCCCGAATGGATTAATTATGTTATTTTAATAAATCTGTTATCACCAACATAATACAGCGTCATCCAGACTGTTACAGACTGTTGCACAAATGATAACAATTATTCCTACAAAAAGCAAATCAGTGCTAAATTTTCTAAGTTAGCAGTTAGCTTTAGGAGTCTAACAACCATTTCAGCCAGTTATGAGACAAACTGGATCAGTATTGCAAAAGTTATTACATGAGATTAAAGTAAAGCTCCATCTGCTTGAGTTGCCGAGCTGCGACGTTTGCCTCCCAGTGACACTGAGCAGGTCGTGAAAAACAAAAGAGGTGGAACTCAGTGGCATCCACGTTCAAAGTTAATTAATCTGCTGCCATATTTCAAGCGATGAGGGACAAATGGAAAGAATTAACAAGAATGGGACAGACGGCAGCTGGTACCGAGTCCGATAAATGATTGTGTGTTATTAAAAAGTTCACACCGGCGGTGGGATTGAAGTCAGAGCCAGGCGTCAGGTGTGATTAATGAGAAACGTGATTAAGCAAGTCTGTTTCTAAAATGCAAACAGGGTGGAAAGTTGTACATCATTCTTAGGGATGCAGCTGGATTTTTGCCATGTAAAGGAAAGAAAACCCTTTTTTGCATGTTTTATGAACACATGAACATCCTGGATTTTAGTGTGAAACTGGGTCGTCTCTGACTCTGTTGACAGGAACTAATTTGTTCACATGAGATTTGAACTGCTTCCTGGTTGGCTCAACACTTGTGTTCTATTTTTAGGTTTGTGTTGACAGATTCTTCCCTCTGCAGGTGTAGCTACACAGGCGATACATTGAAACATATGACTTGTTTTCTCTAAAAGACACAGAATAAGTGAATTGGATGAACTTCTTGACGTTAAGGAGAAATTAAATTGGTGCAGAATAAATTATTGACCAAAATTAAACAAATAAAATGAAAAATAGACTAATTTTACTAAGTTTGTTACTAAGGAAAAGCATTTCTATATCCTGGAACCACTGGATGCCGTAGCTGTTTAGATGCTAACCCACAAACACAACCCAGTTTCCCAGATAACTTCAGGCAAACAATGATGCTGAAATCACTGAGATTATTCTTCAAACACACCACCACACGTGCAGATGTTAGCGTTGCAATGATGGCTAACACCACATTGCTTGCTAGCTAGCTAGCTAGCACCCTCATGTGCAAACTGGTACTTTCCCATTCAGTCCGCAGTGTTCAGTTGTCGTGGAAACCACATTGAGGATGTTTTCAGCAGTTCTGTTCTGCTGACAGGTCTGTGCATTTTCCAGTACATAATGACATGACCTGCGACGCTGCTGTGAGTGTAATCTGCGGTATGAGAAAGCTTTTTAACACTTTGTGAGTGTTAAAACGTTTCCTCAGTGCTGTGCTGATGATTTTATTCGATGATATGATGCGATCATGTATTGCATCACATTTTGGCGACATTGAAACTGGAGGCAAAAAGTGGGTCAAATCCAACTTTTTTACCCATTTTTTACCCAAACCTCATATTGTTCTGATGGTCTGAACGGTACTGATATGTGATACTCCATCACTTTTATCAGGTTTACCTATTCTCCACCAGGACACGTGGGATCCGGTATCCATGTTTACATCTATAAACACATTGTGTTCTGCTGCAAAGACAGGTCACTCCAGAGGTTACGCATGTAAGTCTGATGGTCACGTCATAATGTGAAAACGCAAAATTAGACGTCAGCACTAAAACCTGCTGATGAATGCAGCCACTGACTGCTGATTGGTGGATCTTCAGTTGGGTGTTTCATCCGTACGCCTGTTTGTTGTCATGGTGACTCATCACATACTAGCTTTACCTGGAAGAGTTGGAACAGGACATCAGCTGTTTGGCGATGGGCTCTGTTTGTAATGTTTATACTTCATTAGCATAAAATCACTCACACTGTGCCTTGGTGCAGCCATAGTGATGCTTATTGCGTTTTTTTATCGTACATTGAAACAGCCTTTTATTTATTATTATTATTATTTTAAATGGAACGACTGTAAAAATGTGGAAATCATTTCCCATCTGCTCTATTCTGTGTGCATTCATCCTCCTCTGCTCACTGCTCTGCATGCAGCTGGGTGGATGGCTGGCAGAAGAGTTCTGGAAAACCTTCCTACATTCATGTCTTGGTTTTACGCACAACACTAAATCTTCCATTTTCCTGATGTGTCCTCTTAAGTGCTCCAACTAATCAACTTTAATTGCCAGTGATCTGATGTTTCCCCTGCAAACTGAGGAAGAAATGCTCTAAATGCCTCTTTTCTCTTTCTTGCTCTTTTTAAAAAGAAGGTTTTTAGTTTAATTACTTTAAAAGCTCAATCAGTAGCGTGAAAATATCTCCTCCGTTGCCATGGTTTTACCATCCCTAAACATTAAAATGAATATATTTAATTTAAGCTGTAGAAGTGACAAAAATCCCACAAAACGAGCTAAATTTCTCCTTCTCTTACTTGACGGGAAAGAGCAGCAGCGTGAGGAAGCAGATGACTTCCACGACATGTCAGACTCGTGTGGAGAAGGTGTCGGTTAGCTGTGCAGCTAGCTCACCTTGTTCCTGCTTTTCTTAATGCCGTCTCTGCCTCGTCACCCTGCCAACTCATTTGCTGCTTGTCCCTTGATGGGACCACAGCTTGTGTGTGTTTGCTTCATCGCATTAAACTGGAAACCTGTTTGTTTCTGGTGTCTGAACTGGGATGAATGCAGGTTACAACAGTAGCAGGATTCCCACATTCCACTGCCATAAATGGGCAACAGTGCACATCGCACACTGCTGTCAGGCTGCAGGCTTGTTTAGAGGATCCCTCCTCCTCCTCCTCCTCTCCTCTCTGACTCACCTTCTCCTCCCCTTGTCATTCTGTCATTTTGCTTCCTCTTTTTCCCTATTAGATCATCTTTACCCTTCTCTCCTTTATATGCCACTCATCACCCTGACCCCCTGCTCTCTACTTTTCATCTTCACCCTCCTCTTCTTCATTTTCTTTTCTGCATTTCTTCCTCCTTTTTTGTTATTCTGCTAATTTCCTCTCACCTTTCCTCTCCTTCATTTTCCATTCATCACCTCTGCTCTCCTCCACCTCTCTGTATTTTTCCAGTCACTGCTCTTCCTCCTCCTGTCATCATATTTCGTACTGTCATTCATACCCCCCCCCCCCTCTGGACACCACGTCTAATCAATTCATCATATCAGCTTCCCTTATTGCTCCCACTTGACTTTGCTCTTTTTTCCAACCTTCCTTTTGTCCTCTAAACATGCTCAGATTCCAGCATATTTTCTCGTTTAGCAGGAAAAATTGAACTAAAGTCGGACTGAAGTGAAAGTGAGTCTGATACGCTTGATGTTTTCAGCCAACAAGCGTGTTTTGGGCCAAGGTTGCAATCAGACTGCAAGTGTTGGTGCTCAATTCCCATTTTTATTTAGTCAGATCCAGTTTCTTTGTATTTCTGTTCATGTTACCAGAGTATTTAGGGCCCTGAAGTGATCCGTATGCGCATAGATCAATGACAAGATGCTTCAAAAGTGCTCCACTTTGGGTTTTAAAGTATCCTATTCCATGTGTTCAGACTGTCATGAAGAAACTCACCTGAGTCACCCAAAACCAAGCAGACTCTTTATTCTGATATTAACTAACAAATAAAAAATCTCTATGTTCAGCTTTTATTTGGGAGTGATCCACTACAGCATTCTTTCCTTCTGAACAGAAAAACACTGGTTCCCAAATAAAGTATTTTTCCCTCAGTTTGCTTCGCTAATCGAGGTTTATATGTGCAGTTAATCAATCAGCCAATTGGGGGGAGCGTATCGTTTTATTGCCACAGTCATGGCTTCCGACGCTGGCATCACCAGATGAGCTCCAGGCCTGAATGGTTTTAAATCTTGTTCTGTGTATCATAACGATTGTGTACATTTACTTTTTAACAGTATGTTACTTTTTCCTACAGTCGCTCTGCTCTGTTGCGTTGCATCAACCACACTTGTCGACTCACTTGTTTATAACCAATGTTTTGCTACTGCGCTGTATCCTAGGGGTAGGGGTCTGATCAGCACTGCCGTTACTGGTTGGTTAACTTATGGGGTCCCAAGCCCTTTGGTGGTCCCCATGGCGGTTTCAGGGGTTGCGATTCTGATAGCATAGCTGACATTTATCAAATAAATATGGCATTTTAATCAAGGCTGTAGAATCTGTAGATTTTTTTAATGCATAAAAAACAAAGTTGGCAATGAATCTGACGTTTCTGGTCACCATGGCGATAGAAGCTGACTTTAGGTATGTAGGTGTTTTATTACAGAGGTGAAACAAATCCACTAAAACATATTTATTCTTCTAATTCATGAAGCTTCTGACAATTTCAAACCTTTTTTTGAGCATTGGATGTCAACAAACGATCTAAAAATACGAGCTATGTTAAAAATCTAAATGTGGCATCATCTCGACGACAGAAGCAAATTTTTGACGTGGGTAGTTTGTCACAACTGTGAAAATAATCCACAAAAAACCCCTTTGGTTTCTTTATTTCATAGCAAACTGACAAATTTCCAGCCTTACATTCTGAGGAGGATAACTCATTTGACTCATCAGACATGGGAGGGGTATGACATGCAAATTATGGCTGAAAAATGTCTTAAAGCTTTAAAAGAAGCTTTTTTTGCCTGATCTGGTCAGAAAAGAATTTGTGGGATCTGGATACATTTCTGTTTGTTCACCAGTTTGTGTCGTGTAAAGTCATGTTGTCATGAAAGAAAAGATTTAAGGATGCACTACATTTCTGAAAGTCTCCGGTACCCTGTCCCGTAGCAGCTGGAGATGTGCGGATGAGATGCAAGCAACCGAATTTGAGGTTGATCCAAGAAGCTGCAGGTGCACATACAATGTGCACATGCTTTCAAACTGCTGAAAATGAACTGAATTATAGCGTTAGCTTGAGTAAATGTGGAGCCGGTTGAACTTTTCAAAGCCAGACCAGAAGGCTCAGAAAGCTGCTGGTGCTCACATTCTTTTTTCTGGGACATAACTGGTGTGTAGGAACAGAATTCCGGACTAACAACCTAAAACGAGGCAGTCTGCCACTTATTGAAGCAGAATCTGAGTCTCTTTGGCCGCTGGTATGATTCCCCTCGCATACCTTGCAGTTACATGGCCAATTCAAACTATAATCATTTTTTTCTCGTTAATTGTGCATACAGATGTGGTGAGTCGCTGACATATGGCCTTTCTGTTTGAAGGCAAAGGTAATAATCTACATAGTGTCCAGGTTTAATGGCTCTTCCGCAGTCTTGGCCATTTACTGAAATTAGTTCTGATCTGTGGTAATGATGGTGGAGACCGAAACTAACCTTTTCCTCTTTTCTGACATGATGGGAACAGTGAAGGTTTTGCTTCTTTTAACCTTTTGTGACTCTTTCAAGCAGAAATTCAACGTTCAAGCACTCGGATATCATTGTGTTAAACTTGGAATGAAGTGAAACGTATAGCAAAGGAGCCACTCTGACATTGCCCCTGGCTTCCATTTGGCTTTTACCTAAGTCTGCTTCTTCTCTTTTTTGCAAGTTTTTGTAAAGAAAGAAGAGAAAATAGATGCTGGTTTAGCTAAAGAAAGCTGCTTTGTCTTGTGTTTGTTTGTCATTTGGTGGTAAATGCTTTGCAGCAAAACTTCTGATTTAGTGACAATTCTCAACAGACTCATTATTAAAGGACTCTTCTCACATTACATGCTCTCTGGATCAATTGCCAATATAAAAATATTGATCAGAGCAGCTTTGAAGACTCAATAAAATGGTAGCTTCCTTGTTGCGTTCGACACCAGGCTTGTAAAGCAGAGAGAGGAAAGCCAGAGATAATTGCTTTTCAAATCAGAGATTCCGTCTCTTGGTTTTGGTGCAAATTTTTCTTTAATTTTAAATGCATGAGAGGTCTGACACGCAGTAACCCCCCCCCCCAACCTGTGTGTACAGAAGCAGATGCACACACTCGTTACTCTGCAGGGGTTTGGCTGCCATTGATCAGTGCAGTTGTTTATATGCACCACCACGCCTGCAGCTTCAGTATAGTTGCTTATTGGCACTATGCGTGTGTATGTGTGTGTGTGTGTGGGGGGGGAATTGGGGGTACATGCAAGAAAACATGGCATGGGTGACCCAGACTGAGACAGGAGAAGGAAAAAGATGAGAGCAAATAAACAGGGGGGTGGGGGTGTAAGAAGGGCTTAACGGGAATGATTACCGGTGAAAGCTAAATTGGCAATCTGCCCCTTCTTGTCCATCTGTGGCTCCAGTTTTCCTTCCCAATCTTTTCCTTCTGTCCTGTCTTTAGCTAATTCTTTTTGTTTTTCTCTTCTCGCCTTCACTCCTTTCATATCTGTATCTTTCAGCATATTTATGTAACGGCCTCTCTTGCATCGCTGACGGTCTCTGCTCTTATTCTGTCTCTTATTGTTGTTGCTTTATGTGTTATGTTTGTCTGTTTTTTTTCTACCAAAAGCACCTTTTTGGAATTCATACTTGCGACAGATGAGTGTTTTTTGCTGGGTGATACTTGAAATGGTAAATATTTCAGATAACAGCTTTGGCAGGATGATTGCATTTAAAGAGGAGTGTCTGTGTTATTTAGTATTCCTGTAAATTTGCGGGTAGTGATGGAAAATGAAGCGTTTCAAACCTGCCGTGCTTGTTCCAGTTCAGACCAGAAAGCTGAGATGCTGCTTATCAAATGAATTTACCCAATAAATGTGATTATTTACTCATAAAAATACCATTTACACATGTGCAAAGTATTAGCTTCTGCGGCTAAAGTGTTGCCATCTTACAGCTTCGCTATCTTAGTTTCTTTTCTTTCCTAACTGTTTCATTTCCTCTCCCTTGCTCTCCTTCCTCCTCCTGCCTCCTCAGGCCTCCTCCTTCCTCCTCCTTCCTCCTCTTTCCTCCTCTTTCCTCCTCCTGCCTCCTCTCTGCTCCATCTCGCGTCCTTAAGGCTCCATAAGGTTAATCCTATGCTATGCAGTGGATCAGCCTCTCGGTTTCTTTCTTTTCTTTCATTTTGGATCCTGTTTTCTTTTCAACGTGTCTCTGTGAACTCGCTCAATCTGAGCTGACCCGGTTCCTGTTCTGCAGGCCAGGTTGGGTCATGTTTATTTTAGAGACTGTCTGTAGTGGAGATCTTTCACCTCTTACCTCACACCTCTGCGTTCCCTGATTCCTCCCTCTCCTTCCACTGAAGCCTCTCTTTATCTCTGGTTCCTGCTTTTTGACTGAAGGTTTTTGTAAGTCTCTCGCTCTCTCTCTCTTTCTCTTTGCTGCCTTCTTTCTTTAACTTATCACTCTATAGCTCTTCCATTTCATTGCTGCCTTTCAAAGGTCACATTCTTGTGCTGTGTTTTTAAAAAGAGATTTGTCAGCTGAGGTTTGAAATACAACACAAGAGCAGATAAAATAACTGAACATTGTGTCTGAAAAAACGTTTTTGTGTTTGGTGTTGGTGGGAAAAATGTGTCATGTCAAACTGTAAACCCCAATCAGTCAAACACAATGAAAAAAAAAATCACATTTAATTTGAACATTAATGCCATTAAACACATAGTTGTGTGTTTATTGTTTCCTTTATTGCAGGAGTTGGTGTTAATCCTGCATGTGAGACACACGCTGAATGTATTTCCTCCTGGTTCTGCTACTTACGTCCTGCTTTACAGTCTGCTGAGCCGTCCTCTACGATCACACCTTTGTCATTTCTTCCTAGCTAAAGAAATTTGACAAGGCTGATTTTAATCTTTGTGACTGGTGTGACTGGAGGGAATAATTCTCCCTGTGTTGTACTTTCCACTGAAACACAGATCAAAAACCCACGAGCAGCTTCTCGCAAATGCAGTTCCACCTTTTCATTCTGTGTCCAAGTTATGCTGAACTAGCGTCGAAGGGATGTCTTCAGTTAATTAATCATGGCTTTTAATAACATGATTAACGGTTAATATTTGTATTTTATTTGTATGTAACATACACCTGAACACAACTACATGTGGAAGACAAAAGCAGCTACTTGCATGCAGGTACAGCTTTAAAACTGGTAAAATGTCACATAAAGCAGCAGATCAGAAGAAATCGAGGAGAAGCAAATTATTAGAGACTGATTAAAGGTTTTTCTCTTCCTTATAAGAAGTTGTTGCTCTTCACGATTTGGATGCTACGCAGCAGGAGGACGGACTCAGCATAGGTCTCATTGCATTCATATGAAATCTTTCTGTTGTGTAAAAACACAACTGACTGGATCATTTTATCTATAATCTGTGTAAACGTGTCCTCTGGAATCTCACATCAGACTGATTTCAGTCCATTGACTATATAAATACTGGACTGAGCATACCATCACGTGACCCATTTGTTTCTGAAGAGCAGATTTGAATCCAATACGCGGTTCCTACCGTCGCCATCTTGGTGTTTCGTCATTACAGGAAAATCCATCAAACTGTTCTACCTGCTTATTACATCATATCTGTCAGGTATCACCTGTTTTTACCGAGGCAGGTACATCCAGTAAAACAATCTAATGGGTCTTTGCACCCTTGCTAGAGGAAGTGTAGTTATCTGGTGCAGATACGGACTTCCCGCCGTATGACCACCCTGCAGACGGCCAAAACAGCAGGGATGGCATTTAACTATCAGTTAATTATTTTCCTGCAGGACACAACAGGGCTTTAGCGTGAGCTGCCCGCCGGAGGAAACCGAGGAAGAGCCGTGAGAGACCGACAACTGATCCAAATATGAGTCAAATACTGGTGACAAGAAGAGTTCAGTTTTCTGGTTGTTCTTTAAAGGCTTCAGTAGTTATTTATAACTCGATATTTCAGCTTCATAGATTCCACAATAAAGCTTACAACATTTAAAAGACATAAAAAAGCTCCATCGTAAAGTTTGATGTGTCTGATTTATAGTTTAGACGAATATCAAAAGGTTGTTTTTCCATATTGAATTCCTGTTTTTTGTCAACTATGTTGGTTGTTAGCAAGTTGCTAACATATTTCCACATTTTCTCATGTATGTGCAGTTTAAACTCTTCTAGCTATTTTTACATTTCTAACTAATTAGACTTACTGGTTGGAATGAGAAGACAAACATCCTAAAAGGAAATCCAATTGCATTCATTCAAGCTGATAAGAGGAATTAAAACTGGCTTTTTTTTAAGCGACCAATATAAAGATTCATTTGTGGCTCATTCCAATCATTTGTCCTGACACAGTGTGTAGCTAACTGTTGGTGTGTGTGTGTGTGTGTGTGTGTGTGTGTGTGTGTGTGTGTGTGTGTGTGTGTGTGTGTGTGTGTGTGTGT
>JBAMHX010000019.1:22815538-22831717 GCA_037177515.1 Pseudomugil tenellus
GTGTGTGTGTGTGTGTGTGTGTGTGTGTGTGTGTGTGTGTGTGTGTGCGTGTGTGTGTGTGTGTGTGTGTGTGTGTGGTCTGTCTTTTAACTTTATTTTATTTTCTGTAATGAAGGCATTCCTGGCAGTACATGTACGTGCACTTTACATGCACTTTATGTGCACACCCAGCTCAGGGATTTATGATTACTCACTGTTGATATAAATACATGTATTTTTTAAAATTCTACTGATTTAGTTTATGCCAGTCTGGACGTCCTAAGTTGTCCTAAAAAGGTCTTAAATTTCCTGAATATAATGTGAAGACCTGCGGGAACCCTGTTATGTTTGGGACATATATTTTGGTCTAATAAAAACAGAACACAGAGGTTCTCCTGAAACTACTAAATATGTCCAAGAACACATGTTCGAGGTCATTTTGGCTTTTTATTTTCACTTCCTCTTGTAGTTATGATCTTGTGTTGCAGGGACGGTTGCAATTTTATGTAAACACATTTATAAAACATTCATGCATATTTTGTGTGAGTTCAGAGTAGATGTTGAATTTGACCTGAAGGCAGAAGAGCCTGAAAACAAAGTGCTCGCGTGAATGTTTTACAGCAGCGAGAGGAAGGATACTTCACCAAACTCATCACAGAAACAAGAAAAAAGTGCACGTAAAATCACTGCTCGTGAGACTAATGAGGCGTGCACGGACAATCTTCACACTTTAAAAGTCAACTTAACTTCTGAAAAAGATTATCAGAGGTTTATCAGCTGTATGGAAACAGGAAGTGCTCAACAAACAACGTTATGTAATCTGAAACCACCGCGACGTCTCAGAAATAAAAGAAAAACAAAAAAAAAATCAAAGATAAAAATCAGCGGACAGTGTTTTAGTTCCTTTAATTAAATATCTGTGTGAGAAAATAAATAAAATATGTTAAATAAAATTTTCAGAATAAATAATGATTAAAATATATCAATGTAAATATAAATATAAAATAAATTTAAGTTAAAAATAAGATTAAGTTAATAAAATCATATAAGAATAAAAAATTTAAAATACTAAAATAAAATAAGTTAAAATAAAACTACATTAAAGTAAAATAAAAAGCAATCCTTGTTAAGTGACTGATGGCTGAAATGTTCCAGAAGGATCCTTCAGAGATTCCTCTCTTTTTTTCCTTTCAGCTTGCACATGCTCATTAGATTTTAACTAAATCCTCATTTACGCTGTAGATTTTTGTGCAAAGGACCATAATGCATTGCAACTTATCACCTTTCCGTGAAGGAAAACATTCCAGGAAACCGAAGCAGGGAGGAGAAACATTCCCACTTTGGACCTGATGCGTTCCTCAGCCTGTAAACACTTCAGGAACTTTGTGCTACAACAACAAGCTTGTTATGCGGCTAGCGCTTCTGTTTTTATCCCAGTCAGCACCGCTGGAGCGCATCAGACTTATTAAATCTTCCATCAGCTCCTCGGTGTTGATTACGGTGCAATAAGAATCCAGGTCGGCACATGACAATGAAAGCGATGCCTGTTTGTTCTAAATTTAAATGCAGAGCTGCTGAATAGTTAAAATAAAGACGAGGTTGCTTTGTTTCAGCTGGAGACGGGAAGAAAAGCTTAAAGCGGAACTCACTATTAAACCAGCCTGCAGGTGTGTGAAAGCTCTTCCTATGTGGACTGGGTTGGACCCAGTTTGGAGCAACATGGCCTTTGGGATTGGGCAGAAAGCAGCTGTGAATAGTTGCCAGGCTGTGTGAACCAGAGAGCAGCGAGTTGCTGCTTTTCACTTTTGTTGTGAAGCTGCCAGATCCGATATGTCATGTTTCTGAAGGACAGCAGAGAATCTGATCCAATCAGCCTTCACGTTTTACCCCAAAGAGGTTTGATCCCGTTTGGCCAGGTGCCGGGATCCGCCGTGTGCTTTAACTTTAACGTGTTCTATTCTTTTTCTTTGCATGTGAAATGCCTTGAACAGGAAGCTGTGTGTGTTACGGTCTGCAGGTTTTTCTTTTCTCTTGCGTTCGCTTTGGGTGAGGACACAACCGGACTTGCATTGTCAACACCTCTTATGCATGAACATGTTCTTCTGAAACAGGAAGTTAATACAGGCCCCCCCATGCCTCTAGCTGGGGATAAGCTAATGTAATAAAATGATAAATGAAATCTTAGAATTTGGCCTTTTGGAGAGAAGCAACACAAACCACCTTTCAGCTGCGATATGCAGCGATGTCGCTGAGCAGATCATGAAGGCCGGTCTGATTGCAGGCAGAAACCCGGGGTGAGGAGGTGACTCACTGTATTAATCTTAAACGAGCAACAGATGAGCTTCCCCACGAAGCACTTAGAGGCCCCACCTGCGTCTCCCTCCCAGCGGTGCCCTGCCACCCTGCAGACTGCTTCCTTCCTGCTTAGATATCATACTTGTGGGGTAAACATCCACCTTTCAGAGCTGGTTTCTATGCTCTGGTCTCCCTGCAAAGCAGAATGCATCGCTGGAAGAAGAAAACTCCGCTACAGAAACATAAAGAAGCTGCTTCCTCCGCTGCATGGCTGTTCTATGACTTTGCATCTGTTTCCAGCCTTATTGATGCAAAGCTGTGCATGAATGGACTCAGCCGCTCATTTACATATTAATGTTCTCACTGCGTTTAGTTTTACTTTTGCTTTGACTGAATTTTGACAAACACAGTGAAATGTAAAAAAATAGACTTTAGTTTCAGCATTTTGGTGGCAGAAAGTGGTCATGGGGGTGTATCCGTAGACCTCGCTGGCTTCTGATGATCTTTCCCGCTTCCAGCTTTAGCAGCTGCAGCTGAACTGATTGGACCGACTGGGCTAAACTGGCCGCTGAAAGCGCCTAAATGCCACCGTGCGCCTCCCTGGGTGGAGGAGCACGGTGGCACGCGTTTTATTCCCAGCTGCTTCACACCATGTCGGCCTCTGCCATCATCAGACCTCCTCAGATTAGACAAACAAGCAGTGTAAATGTCAGGCGCACCGAATGCTCTTAAAAGCATCATTAACACTGTTTAGAAAGTTCAAATGGAAGACATTTGACATTCAAATCAGTAAATCTGTGCTGGCTGGAAGTGGTCACACTCGTGCTACTTTCAGCACCAGGCGCTCTGCAGACTTTGTGATTAGTCAGAATGAAATTGGTCTTTATACCTGATCATGTTTCCAACATTTCAATTTGTCGCCGCATGTGCTGCTAATACTGATGTAATAGCTGTTGCAGGGCTAAAAGTTGGCAACTTAATGTGCACTGCACTGCCTGTGTGAGCATGAATGACATAATGGGTAATGCACTGTTGACATTGTTGGTATGAAATGAACAAATTAGTTCCTGCTTAGCATTTAGACATGCCATCTGCTTGTCTAAATAGTATCACGACATGGTCAATTGATTTCCATAGAAGTGAGTCAGTGCTGGCGGCGCTCTGCGGGTTAAGGCGTAGTGCATCACTACTTTCAGCGCCATCGTATACTTACATACCAAACTATCACAGTAAAGCTAATTAAAGATTTCTTAGAAATGTCTCACAAAAGCTTGTTTGTCCATTCAAGAGCAGAAGCAACAAGCTCTAACTCTGCGGAGGTAATTACGCGTTGGGGGCTTTTAAATGGGAAATTATCATATAAAATGCATTTTGACCTTTTATTTATTCTGAATAGCTTGATTGAACGTGGCTGTTTTTTTTTTTCACCCCCCGACGTGATTAAAAATCCATTCAGCATATTCATACCTGCAAGCCAACCAGCTACAATGCGTATAATCATTATGGGCTCTTAATTACACAGTTTGAATGAACTTCATGAAAAGCTAATTAGGACCTTAGTATTTAACAGTTGTTGTTTATAAGGTGAAATACAGGAAATGAGCTGGAAAGCATATAAAGAGGAAAAACATTTGATCACTACATGCTTGAGGTCAATGTAGGGGGTAAAATATTCATATATTGAAGTGATTTGTTCCTTTGAATTGATCTAATTGATGCAGCAGCAGCACTAAAATCATCTTTTGCAGCCTTTTTATATTTTATCAGACTGTCTGTTGTCTATACTGCGTTTAAAAAAAAATTACCTTTATATGTTGTGACAGGTAGTTTTAAAATAAAAGGCAGCTGACACCCCGCAGACTGAAAAACCAATGTCAGCCTGCAGAGTGCTTCTCTTTGCATTAAGCAGCATTAGGCTCAGAGTGTGACTGGAGTTGAGGCTTTCCATCCACTTCTCAGCAGATTCTAATTGACTTGCATGTTTAAAAGGCACTGGCAGCTTGACAAAAGCATGCCCTCACCAATTACCATCAAATGACCTTTGAGCAAGATACTCAGCTCTCCTCAGCTGGCTGGAAGGAGGACGTAGCTGTTTCCACGCACAAATACAATGCTTGGCTGAAAATGGACAAAGATGCCTCCAAAGCTTTGTTCGGTGATGAGCGATTAATAATGCAAGCTGAATCCTTTTCTGTTGGGTTGAGGAGAACGTCTCCTGCAGTGAGGCGAGGCTGGAGCTGTGTGTGGCTGAGCTGTACAAAGCAGGTCAGGGCGTAATGGACAGGCGGAGCAGCAGCTCTACCCAAGCTATCAAACCCTGTCAGACCTATGTGACAGGTTGGTGCACAGGTCATTTCTCCACAGAGGCCGGCCAGTCGCAGGTGTGTTTGTTTCTGCCAGAAGACGGCTCTCAGGGGTGGAGGTTTAATTGTCACCTGGAATCTGAGTCTGCACCCGCTGAGCTAGCCGCTATAGTTTGGTTCCTCGTTTCTCTATTGCACTTTGCTGTGATGCTTTTAATGTTTTATGCGAATCACTTTGCATTGCTTTGTACATGGAATGTGCTATAGTAATGCTTCCTGTCTTCTCCTCCTAGCTTGTGCTAACTCAGCTTTAGCATCCACTAGCTTAACTTTTTATCAACTCCTTGCAGAAAATACAAAAAGTTTCATATTTGTGTGGGACAAACTTATGCTGTTGCAAAATTCATAGCAGAAATAATTAACTATAGCTCTGCAAACGTTCTCTAAAAAGATTTGCTTTGAAAACACGCAGTAAAATTTTTATGTGCATATAAACACGCTGCGTGTCTCCATTATATGGTCCTGTGGGACAACGTCCATCATCCATGGATGTGTTTCCATGGACACAAATCGAACCTTTGTGGAGTGAAATAGAAGTGATTACTGGTTAAATAATGCTCTATCATGTTTTATTTTGTTAAAGATTAGCTCTCCAAGTTCCAAAAGGCATTTAAAGTTCAGCTTTACAGATGCAGAGTTTATGGAATCTCATTCAATTAGGTTGTAGGTTTTCTGATGAGACTGGAGTTTTTTATGAGGCAGAAGATTAAAAATGTTTTTAAAAAAAGAGTATTATGTACACAGAAGATGGGAAGTTTTCCCGCACAGAGCAGCTAGCACTTGCTTCATAAAGTCCAATAAATGACATAAAGAATCATTTTGTCCTCCGTGCAGCTGCTTATTTGTGCTGCTGTTCTGTTTGTAAAACAGGAAAATGATTCTTTGTAGAGACGTGTTTCATTACTCTATCACATCGTTTTTCCTTCCAAGGCTGGACCTCTCAGAGAAACCGGCGACTTGATTTGATTGGGAGCTGAAAATAAAAATAAGAAGACGAGGAAGTGAGAAAATAAATGAAAGCAAGGAGATGTATATGATTTATTTGGGAAATAAATGAAATGAATCAAACTATGGGCAAGCTGTGTCAGTGGCGTGATCATGCTAACAGCGTTATGTAAGGGAGGATTTTTCTATCACTGCACTATTTGTATTTGTAGATTAAAAAGCTTGTAGGTTTCTTTAAGGCTCCCACACAGCTTGGTTATTACAACCACCAATTTACAAGAACATGTCCCTCAAGTGCAACACCATGGGATGAGCAGGGCTGAGTCATAACCTTGCTTATTTAAGATGAACTGATTGAAAAACAGGATAATAAAACAACTGTGAGGCTTCTTATCTTCAAATTATTCATCACATTTTTCATTTAGCATTAAAATTGATCAGTGAGTTTTTGTTTTATTTTATCAGCATTGCTTCCACTGGCGGCTCCATCATGCTACCAACGCTGTAGTTAGCCTGCTAGCTTCATGCATGTGGCTGATTTGGCTGCATGTTGATTGTTTTGGTTAATTAATCCGCAGATATTAATACTTTACAAACTGGAGTGTGTGGAATTTTACTTGGAATGTGATCAGAGGCTATGAAGCGTCCTTCAACCCGTCTAGTCACACAGGGCAGCTTCAGAGGAGGGGGCGGGGGTAAACATATGAGATCAGGATAATGCCATTGTGTGTCGGTTCCAGTTTAATCTCTACACATCGCAGCATTGAGCTTACATGCTGGGCTACCAGAGGTCAGAGTCTCGGACAGCAGAAATGGCTAATTAGCACATAAACATGCAGCAAAAGCTAACTGCTCATGCTAACTGTGGGCTAGTTGCATGGCTGCAGGTTCACATGCAAAAGTTTTGTAAACATACCTTCATTTGCCTGCATACATGACGTGACCTCTTTACTTTCCTGCCATGGCTGTAAGGTAATCCTGAGTGTGTAGGTGTGTGTGTGTGTGTGTAAGTGAGGGGGAAGTTACAGTCAAATGCACACTGTTGACTGCTCCTTGGCTGCAGAGCTGTGAACTACTGGCTGTGAGCAGAATTTGAATGAATTTCTCACATGATGTGACTCTCAGTCAGAACTTTCTTCATTTCCACCTTTTTTTTCGTTATTTACAGGATTTTTTCCCTTTTTATTTCCTTTGGGTTCAACTCCTGAGATTAAATGGAGATCAGTTTGTTATTGAGGTTTTTCTGGTTATGACGGTGACAAAGTGTCAGAATTCACATTAAACCGTCTCAAACCTTCACCCCAGCCGGTCAAAAAGAAACTATTTGCATGAAGTTTTAGATATTTTTTTTGCTCTTTTTGGGAAGAAAAACAAGCTAATTATACTGAAGCACTGAGTAATAGCTGAATTACTGTCACACTAAGTATGTGTGGCATTTCCACTGGAAATAATATTAAAATTACAGCTGTGTACCACGCTGTCAGCGACACCCGCTCGCTGCAGCAGAATGAATACACCAAGCTGTGAATTAGCAGTGAACTTTCTCTGCTCCTGAGGAGCTGCAGAGGATCTCTAAATGTCAACTTCAATCTGATTTTTGGGTTTCATTGTGTCTTAAACTCTCTTCTGCAGTTTACAGTAACTTAATGTATCTGCTTTCCCAAATACCTCTAAAAGGTTAGCCCTCTTTGCTTCGTTGCCAGGAGAGTAAAGGTCAAACTTAACTCAGCATTCAAACATTTAGAGCTGCGTTTGATCCAAACATCACCTCTGAGTCTTTATTTTCTTCATCCCATCTGTCATTTGAGCATCAGCTCCATAAGTTCAGCATTATGAGCTAGCTTTCGCTGACATTTACAAGCAGATGATAATGACACATGTAGCAGGAATGTTGCTGCATCCAGCCTGAAAAAATGCGACCGTCCCATGAGGTGTCCGACCACAACATGCAGAAAGTATTTGCTTCATTTCTAGCTTCTGTACTTTGTCCATTTTTAATAGTGACTTTAAACAAAGTCTTACCAAAGCTAGCATTTTTCAGCTGTCACTGGTAAAATTCTATCTGACTGCAGACATGGCGCCTCTGGCTGCTGCACATTGGTGCTCCTCGCTGTTTAAGGAATGATGTATGGACCTAGCGACCGCCCAGGAGTGTGTGCTGGTGCACTCCATCATAGCGGCGCCGGTGTTGCAGCTGGCCGAGCCGAAAGGTCTCGTGTGTTGTTATGTGAAATGCGCCGCTCGACCTGCACATCTCGTACCTTCGTACCTCGGCTCTGCTGCCATTTCCCAGCTCTTTATCTGAGCGGGTACAATGTAACACACACTTCATCACTCAGGTCACTCGCGGGCTGTGATGGAGCTCCGCTTCTTTGTCACCATCCGTTAAGGGATTCAGTGCGGGTGACCCTTTGTACCATTTCAAGTAGCAGCTCATTGACATTTGGTCCTTTTCATGGAGGATTTATGTGAAGATAAAAGGAGGGGCTCTGCTTTTTATAGCCAGTCTGGGAGATTTAATACAAGGAGACCAGAGTATAAAACAAATAAGGGTGAAGTCGGGTCAGAACTGGGCCAGGACTGATGTGGATTAGTGCGTATGTGATTTCAGGCAGGTAGGTGCTGCTAAGAGTCTCAGTATGAACTTATACGTATGGAAGGGTTGCTGGTTCTTTTATGCTGAAGTTGGGAGGGAAAAAATCTGAGGTTATGGAGACGGGAAGGTATGATGTGGCGAGAAAACAGAAACTTCCACAACAGGTTGTGACCTGCATACTAAGTCGTCCTGATGTCTCAAGCAGATCAGTATGCGTGTGAGTTAAGACTCCAGCATGTAGAGGAGAAAGCGGATGTGCACGACAGAAGCAGCTCCGTCAGTGCAGATGGGGTGAAAATGGAGTGATACAGAGGGAAGGATGGGAAGAGAGGAGAGAGCAGGGGCATGTAAAGGTAGATATGTATCTGTGAGTGTGCAGCTTGTTCGTCCCTGCTTGGCCAGTTTATCGTGCAGCTGCACATTTCTGCTGCTCCAGGAGCCCATTGGTGCATGTTGGAGAGATGACAGTGTGGAGTGATATGATGTCTGGGCGAAGAGAGGGACCACTGCTTCTTCCCCCACTCCCCAAGAAGCCCTGCGCTTTCCAACAACCCTCCAAAGCCTCCCCGTCTGACTCCACACCTCCTTTCCTTTGCAGTTTTGTTTGTGCCTGCATGCCCCACCGTGTATTTTCACCAGCTATTTGTCATGGCTGGATGTGAGCTTGGCGGCAGCAAAAGCCAGCATTGTTTTTCTTTTTTGGTAATGGGGAGGGTGGGTGAGAGCAGGGGAAGTGATTGAGAAGCAGAAGAAAAACAGGAGATTGTTGGAGACCTTGGGTCATTGTGTGAGTCACAATGTCCACGCTACAATTGTATTACAAGCATTGACAACATGGTAAAATAGCATTGTTCTGTTGGTTTTAGTTCAGAAGCCAGTGTTTACGTAGGTTTACAGTCACTATAAACAGGGTGCAAATCTCAGGAACCTTAAAATCAGCTCTGTAGAATCATGTATTCACAAAGAACTCTAATGCAGCAACACACAGATAATATGTGGACTAACTCTTCCAACATCACCTATGTGCAACATGTGGTCATACCTAAATCACTCTCCGACGAATGAATCAAATGTAATTATGGACTAATTTTCTGTAATGATTGAAATCTGTTGATCAATAGAGCCGTTTTAAGCAGGGGCGGAGCTAGAAGGGAGGGCCAGGGTGGCATTCATCACCTCTGATTTCTAATTGGCCACATCAGGTTAAGTTTAGGGTCCAGACTTAAATGATCATATCAAACTGAATGTTTCTAGAATAAACTTTTTTTTGTGCAAGTACAACTACTAATGATATGTAAGGGTATTAACCTAGTGTTAGCATAAAGCTATGTATCAATGCTAATCTAGTTCATCAGCAGTGGTAGTAGAAACCATGTTGTATATAAATAAACCACAATAACCCAGAAAGGTAATCTCTGCACCCCAGTTACGTAACGTTGGGTAAGCTAGCACAGCATGATCCAGCTAATTTAAACAAGAATCTAGCAAGGCTGTTAGTTGATTTATAAAGTAGATACAGCATAAAAACCTTCAACCTGTCTGATTTTCTATTAGGAGATTTAAAATGAAGTGAATGAGAGCAAACTCTGACATATCCCAGCTTGGAGCTAACCTAGACACAAAGATCCAGTCTACTGTTACGGGGAGAAGCCATCACTCCACCTGCCATATCAAATGCCACATAAATCACTGCAAATCAACCGGCTTACCTTTTTATGGCCCTTCTTTCTGATGTGACCACCATCATCCCAGCTATGTGTGCAAGGCTGTGTCCGAATGTGCACCTACGCCCTACATAATACCTTATATAGGGCTCACGCCATTTTGTAGGCGTGTTCGAATGTACTTTGGGAAAAAAGTAGTGCACTCAAAATTACCCACAATGCATCTTGAAAAGTAGTGAGCATTACTGGACGGGTCAATATAGACCACAATTCATTGCGAGCCGGAGCTTACAATGACGGAAATGATACAAACATCAAAAACGTTTAACAAAAAAACTATAAAGCATCATTTTTATCCCTTTTCTACTGAATAAATATGATACAAAGCAAGAATAAAATGCAATATAAGTAAATAAGAAATTTTCACTCAAAATTAGATTGGATTTGCAACGTCACCTTCAAGTCCGTTGTGGTTGCCATAGTTACAGCTGGTAGTTATGTGATGCACGACAGAGGAAAAGTAGTGAGCTTTGTGTCCGAATCACAATGAAATTGAGGGAACTATAAAGTGTACTATGTAGTGCAGCCCTATGTAGTGAATGAGGGGTTAGGGCATAGGGTGCACATTCGGACACAGCATGTGTATGTGGTAGGAGGAACATAAGGTTCTTTCTTGCTATATGGCCCCTCCTGGTAAAACCTTACCCTCCCTCTGGACTCTCGCTTTGTTGCTGATTTTCAAGCATAATCGCATCAGAAATGACAGGTGAATTTAGCATGTTTAGCCGTATGCCTTCCCCCAACGACATGCGATTCTCCGTACATCTCTTCAACATCTTCTCCAGCTTTTTAGAGTTTATAAAAGGTTTGTTGATATAATGAGGAAACTCTGAAAGCTATGTGGCCATTTTGATGACCCCAATGATTACTCTGAGTGCTCCAAGTTTTCTTATTCTCTTTCACATTTGGATTGAAGCTCCAAACTGGCCACACATTAAACATTCTTATAGTTTCCTGCATTGCTTTCTGTAATTGGAAAGAAAAACACCACATCAGACATCATTTGTCTGAACAATTCCAGGTTTCCTGAGCCTGTGGTCAGGATGATGTCCTACAGAAAGGTCAGTGTAAACAGTTATTCTTTCATTCTTTCAACATTGCTGGCTAAAGCTGTCTGTTAGCCAAACACAACAAAAATGCCGTATCTTTGTTTTGGATTCACATGTCTGAGATGAGTAAGATAGGAGGTTAAATGCACAATAAGCCATTTCACAGTTGGGTAACTTCCAGTTTGTCCCTGACTTTAAGCTACTGAGCCACAACTGGGCCAATCGTAGCAGCAGAACGAGGAGGATTTGTAAAACTGGCAGTGATTCATGCAGTTTTGGAACATATGCATTCTAGCTACTGGGGATAATATAAGTCTGTAATGATGAATTCATATGAGTGTTGAATATGCTTTTCTTTGAGATGCAAAGTCTGCTGTTGATGCAGACACAAAGGCATCTGGGAAAGCCATTCACTGGGTTGGAAATGTGGAACAAATGAAACATTTACATGGTTAGTTTTGTCTGGATAGTTTTCAGGTTACTTATGTTTTCTGTCAGCAGTGACTTTCTGCTACGAGCTGCGGGAATTGACTTGCATAATTACCTGGATAGCAGTCCTTGTAAAGCAATATATTAGAATATTTTATCATGAGGCTGTGTTTAAACTAACATCACCACTGGATAAACATTGTCTCTGGCAAAAGTGCAATCCATGAAAACAACAGCACAGTCTGAGAAAATCCTTTTTTTAAACATGGTTGTTTTAGGATTTCAGCTTTGAAATGACTGGATTCCCTTGTGTTTGTTTATTTCTGCAGGGAAGCACTCTCACAAGCTTTTGTTGAAATTTTAATGGTATTTACAGACCTGAAAAGCCTTCAGCTTGACCTGCAACTGCTTCAAAAAATTGTTCCTAAGTTTGCATTTGGCCCGAGGAGCTTAAACGCTTTAAGTTGAGGTTATCTTAAATAACCCCTGCTGCTGACCCAGCTGTCCGTTAAGCTGTTTTATAGCTTGAACTCTGGATAATGTCAAAACCTACTTCTCCGGGTATTGTCAGGTGTTCATGTGGTGCCCTTTTCACTCAACAGGGGATTTGGGTTTCTGTCAGAGTGGTTGCATCGGCTCAGACTCCCAGTTAAGGTGTGTTGTCTCGGACTTTATCATTTCACTGAGAAAGCTGCTGTATGCAGCTGTTATTTCATTGTTTGGAAATATTTCCAAATGAGAAAGGAAGACGTTTCTATGGATCAATAGTGAGGCTAACAGGGTCGATTAATTCATCTCTGGATGACATCCCAGTGCTACGATCAGAAATATGAGGTTTTGTGATTAGTTTTTAAAACGTTCCTTCTGGACTCTGCACATGTGAGTAAGTGCAAACTGAACTGTGCAAGAAAAAAAATGCTTGATTTTCAAATTTTAAAGGTTTAGTTTCTAATTTGATCAGCAGTTTTTGACCCAACCCCATGTCCACAACACCCTGCAGCAAATATTAGAAGTGTAAAAGAGTTTACTGGCTGTCGGCTGAAAGAAGGATCCAGGATTCACGTAGTTTTGATTCTGACCCTTTTAATATATGTAGGTGAGATCTGTGGAAAGATGCGGGTGTGACGGAGTCCTGATGACGACCTTAAATGAGTCGGATCAGATTTACAACCAGAAACCTGCAACGTGATCATGTAAAATTGTTTGTACCGACTGATCCTGAGCGTGATGAAGTTTGTTGATGCTGCCATACGACAATCATGACATACATGTTGTCTTTCCTGTTTTTATATATAAAACTTGTTTTGCTGTCTCGGCTTCGCTTTGACTGCTTTTCATATGATCCATTCAGCTTCCATGTTTGTGTTTTCTGATCAGTTCCACTAAAATACACATCCACAAATTTACCGTGTTTCCCGTTAAGTTTGGACATTGATTCAGTGCAAATGAAATGTGGATGGAAGTTCCAGGACCACTTCTCCCCCCTGCATCCATCTCATCTACTTTACATCTGTCTTGAATATTGGACCTCGTATGGAACATGGGGCTCCGGGTTAATGATTGGTTTTCCTAACAGTACAACCAGTCCAAAAAAAAAGAAAAAAGAAAAAAGAAACTTACATCTGGATCAAATGTTGCACTTTCCAGTGCCATAAATGAGCCGGAAGTGCCAAACGTAGCTGTTATTGGGCCCAAACATGGCTGCTACATGGTGTAGTGTTGACTATTTCATCAGTTTGGGAATGAAACCGCACGATTTGCTGGCTTCGTTCGGCTCACGCTCGTTGTCTCCTACAGTTTCTTCTGTGTTCTGTTGGCTGTTAGCTGCTGGATAGAGGTGGAAGCATAGCTGCCTCTGGAGATGGATCAAGTGAAAAAGTCTCAAATCGATGTGGTCTAGTTGCTGAAGCCTCTCGGCCTCGTCTCCATGCAGCTGCTCCTGAAACCTGTTTGACCATTTCAGCTCTTCCCATCAGATTTTCTGGAACCAGCCTTTGTCGTCTCCACCCTGTGATGTTGGTTCTGTTGTGGCTTTGCAGCTTTTCAATGAATCACGCTTTTTATCCGGCAGCCGACAGAGTTACGTCTTTATTTTGTCTGTTAACATCATTCCGCTCAGTGTTTCCTAATCTGACTAAACAGTGAAGAAAAATTCCGAAAAAGGGACAAAGATCCTAGATAGTGAACCGAACGCCTGCTGTTGGACACAGAGGGTGGGAAAGATGCTTTTTCAAGCTGCATTGTTGTTTAAAGGTTAACCGACGTCTTCCTCATGTGTCTCTGTGTCCTGCTTTGTAGCCAGCTTACCTGACGCAGGATTATAGCTTTTCAGATGTCAGTGGAATGAACTGAAGGAGGAGAAGAAACCAAAAGAGGGATGGAAGTGTGGAAATCCGTCCACCAATCCGCTTTCTGGCACTGCGGATGGAATACACACTTACACGTGTATTTACAGACAATGGCTTTGCCTTCCCGCCTGGCTCCCCCCCCCCCCTCCCCGCTCTGTTCTTCATCCCATGTGCTCTTTTCTTTTCACCTGTCACATTTTCTTTCTCCTTTCCTCCGTCTCCATCTACTTCTGCTCTCTTTGGGCCTCGTTTTGCCTCTTGACCTGCTTTGCTTCCTGCTGTTTCTCTTCACACTCCTCTTTTTCTCTTATGTTTCATTGATTCATTGTCATGCTTTATCTTGCACCACTTTATTCTTTCTCTCTCTTTTTGGTCCCTCACTTCGGTCCAGTCTTTTGTGTTTGGTCCTGTCAGCCTGCTTTCCGTCCAATGCTTCCTCCTTTCCACTTATTTCCACCTTTCTCCTCTTTTACTGCCTTTCGCTTCTCTCTGTCATTATTTTTTCCATCTTTATTTTGATTTGTCTTCCTGTTTCTCCTCACGCTCTGATGAGGCCTCTCCATCAGCTGATGGCTGGCGCTGCAGCACTCAGTCAGTGGTTTTCCTGATTGATCACCAGCAGTGGGAGAGAAGCGGCTTTATCTGCTGAACATTAGGTGAATTTTCAGCAGGTTGAACGGAAACGAAGCGCTCTGATGTTCTGTTCAGTGGAATTTCTCCTCTAACGTGTCACTTCTGGGTTCTTTTCATTCCCTTTAGGTGGGGATCACTTCTTTCTTTTCTGTCTTTGTTTCCAACATGTCGCTCTGCATAACTCCCAGAAATGTGTTCAGAGCAGAGTTTCACTCATAAAACACAAACTAAAAGAGAAGAAACCAAACCATTTATACCAAAATCAAACACATTAGTTGTTATTATCGGCCCACATCAATATGTAGATTATTTTTCTCTTCTCTTTTCTTCTCTCATCCTTTATCTTTCTTTTTCTCTTTGTTCTCATATCTTTACTTCCTCCTGCTTCTTTTTATTTTACTTACTTTGTCCTGCGTTCATTTTTCTTCTATTTGTTCTCATAATTTCTTTTCCTGCTTCTTCCTCCACCATCTCAATATTTTTCTCCATGTCACATGAACATGGGAAAAATTCCATTTTTAAGCTAAATAAAGAACTTTTGCAACAATATTGGACATAAATGCTTAATACTTGAATCACATGTTCAAACAGCCCAGACTAATCATTCAATCATATATTTATAGCACATTTAAAAAAACACACAGTTACCAAAGTGCCCTAAAAACATTTGAAACATAAATGCAGCAGATAGCGCTTTAATAATGGTTTGATGCATGCAGACCAATAAGCTGCATGTATGATGCATGTATGATGCATGCAGACCAATACGCTGCTTTTATGATGCATGTATGATGCATGCAGACCAATAAGCTGCATGTATGATCCATGTATGATGCATGCAGACCAATAAGCTGCATGTATGATGCATGTATGATGCATGCAGACCTATAAGCTGCATGTATGATCCATGTATGATGCATGCAGACCAATAAGCTGCATGTATGATCCATGTATGATGCATGTATGATGCATGTATGATGCATGCAGACCAATAAGCTGCATGTATGATGCATGTATGATGCATGCAGACCAATAAGCTGCATGTATGATCCATGTATGATGCATGCAGACCCATAAGCTGCGTGTATGATGCATGTATGATACATGCAGACCAATACGCTGCTTTTATGATGCATGTATGAGGCATGCAGACCCATAAGCTGCATGTATGATCCATGTATGATGCATGCAGACCCATAAGCTGCATGTATGATCCATGTATGATGCATGCAGACCCATAAGCTGCATGTATGATGCATGCAGACCAATAAACTGCATGTATGATACATGTATGATACATGCAGACCAATAAGCTGCATGTATGATGCATGCAGACCAATAAGCTGCATGTATGATCCATGTATGATGCATGCAGACCCATAAGCTGCATGTATGATGCATGCAGACCAATAAACTGCATGTATGATACATGTATGATACATGCAGACCAATAAGCTGCATGTATGATACATGCAGACCAATAAGCTGCATGTATGATGCATGCAGACCAATAAGCTGCATGTATGATGCCTGCAGACCAATAAGCTGCATGCATGGAGACCTTAGGCTGCACACCATCTGAAGAACTCGACTCATGCAGCCAAAACCATATGACATAAATTTCCATGGTTTTGAGATGGTTACTTTTTAAAATGATGGTAAACCCTGAAACATAAAACCAACCCATGGAGAAATGGGGTGAATAAAGCTGTGTGTGTGTGTGTGTGTGTGTGTGTGTGTGTTGGGGGGGGGGGGGGGGGTAACCCCCCCTCCTCACCACTTTTCAACCAGCCCCAACACGTGAACAAAAAGAAAACG
>JBAMHX010000019.1:22831817-22846697 GCA_037177515.1 Pseudomugil tenellus
CCCCCCCCCCCCCCCCCCCCCCCCCCCCCCCCCCCCCCCCCCCCCCCCCCCCCCCCCCCCCTCCTCTCTCCTTCCTCCCCCCCCCCCCCCCCCAACATCACGTCTTCACAAATGTTCAGGCAGCATCAACATGTGAGCAAAAATAAAACGGCTGAACTGCTGGAATGAGCAGAAATACATGAATGCATCAGCTTTGTGCTACTTATAGAGCAAAAGAAAAGAGAGAAAGGAAGGGTGTGGCGGAGGACAAAACGTACAGCTGATGGCGTAGATTTCCTTCTTTTCTGTGTTTTGCTTCTTTTGTCAACAAATCATCAGGTCGGCGTCGCAGCCTGACATGTGAACAAACTGATGCAGTCAGGTTTTCTTCGGTGTGTCCTGCAGCCACTGTGCAGGGTTGCTGTTATTGCTCGGCGTCTGAGTGAGAGATTTACGTCGCATACGAAGCAACAGTACGACCCAATAAGATCTCATGCTGCCAAACACAGCCAACAAAAAGACAAAAGAGTTAAAAAGGAGCTGATGGCGAGGATGAGTGTGGTGGCTGCTTTCAGGCTCACAGGAGCGATTTTCTCCCTCAATAGAAGTACTTAAGACTTTATGGAATATTAATGGCCTATCTCTGAGGAGCACCCACCACCACAAGCCATCTTCCTCCTCCTCTTCTTCCTCATGCCTTCCTTTCTTCTCCCTGCTTCATTTATCACCACTTTACTCCTTTTTGTTCCTCTTTCTGCATCTTTATTCATCTCTGCTTCTGTCTCCAAATTCCACTTTTTACATTTTTCTTCTGTTTTTACCTTTTAAGGCTCATTTATGGTCCCGTACGTACGGAACCGGGAGCATCCGCAGTAAATTACGTCACCACATTCACTTTTCCATGCATCAGTCAGTTCGTCCACTAGAGGGACAATCTTGACGTCACTGCTGTGTGTGTGCGATAACTCTTCGCTGTAAAGTTGTTTACAACGATCCAAAAACACCACAAGATGTAGAAGAACAAATTATTCTCAGCTTCTTCTTCATGGCTTTCCATTTAACAGT
This sequence comes from Pseudomugil tenellus, assembly GCA_037177515.1. Lineage (NCBI taxonomy): Eukaryota > Metazoa > Chordata > Actinopteri > Atheriniformes > Pseudomugilidae > Pseudomugil > Pseudomugil tenellus. The sequence goes on from JBAMHX010000019.1 coordinate 22,832,862, forward strand.
GTTCCGGTTGCTGGTTACAACTCCACGCTGCCTGATTTCAGGTTTGAATTGTAAGTAAGTATAATAATATAATAATTTTATTTATAGAGCACTTTTTAAAACAACGTAATCTGCTCCGTTTTCTGCACCAAACGGTGGCGAGAACCAAATTACTGGTGTAACCGAGGCAGGAAAACGTGCGAAACGCTCCATCCGTCCGCGTGCAGCATAGATAGGTGCGATGCAGAATGCAGGTTCCTTATTCCATTTCTAATTATTCACTACATCACACCTGAAAGCTGCACCTGACTCTCCAGCCTCTTCCTTGGGCGTGTCGCTATGAAATGACATTGTCACGCTTTGCTGCTCTGTTAATGAATTATAATAAGAGTTTTAATAGACTTTGCTGACATGCGTCCGTCAGAGTGGATTTATCAGCATTGTCCACCTTCTTTCTGCTGATGTCTTTTTAACGGCAGCGTTTTTCTGCATAAAAGACACGTGTGTGTACTGTATATGTGTAAGTTTGTTGCAACAGTTTGGTTTGTTTCCACGTAGAACTGTCATTCTGCTATCAGGCTGCACAAGATCAGCTCACTAATGGCCTGATGGGGTGTGAGGAATAGGAATTAGCTTTGGGACTGACAGTTTATTTTGCTATCCAGTGTTGTGTGTCATAGCTGAGACAACCAATTTTTGCTTCTGCTGTATTCCACGAGGCCCCGGTGGAAAAGCCGGAGGTGGTTTTTGCTTTTCTTGTCTTGTTTTACAACCAAACGTTGATATTCAAGACCCCCGAATCAGTCTGTGTTTCCTGTGTTTACGCATTCGGGATTGGGTGAGGTTCAGATTTGTATCTCTGCTTCAGGTTAAGTAAACACCAGGCTTTGAGCGAGTCAGCACCTGGTGTTAATTTTTAATAACAAAGCGCCAGACTTCTTTAATGATCCTTCTGCTTCCTGGCTTTATAGCCAATCTTTGGTCCAGACTAGATTTTTAAATCGTGGTTCTGTATTAGACGACTTTTAAGACTGTTTAGTGTTAATAGCAGCGGAATCGTAGAGCCAACAGCTGCTTTTGCTGCATCTCTCCTCAGATATTTAAGTCAGAATAAGTGTCCGCAGAGGGAACACGTTAAAACTGCAGTTTTTCTGTCATCAATGACCTCAACAAATGTTCAAGCAGCTTGGAATGAATTTTTATCATCACCAGTCTTATCATTTCTCATCTAACATCATCTCCGTTCCCAGTGAGGAATCCTACATGATTACAGGATATGTAAATGCGTAGCGATGGAGCCGCTGTGGCTCAGAAAGAGCTGGCTCCCAGACAAAGAGAATACTCTGCATTTCAGCTTATAAACATGGTGAATGGGTAAATGTGGCTTTTACAGTAGAAAGGTCAGGCTAGAAAAGCACCATCTGTGTTCCATTTACCATTTATATTACCTTCATAACGTCCAATAGAATGATCTGGATATTTTGATTAGAGTAGCAGCAAAATAATGTCATTGTAGCAACATATATCATTGGTTTTTATAGCGCAGAAACACTAGAGACCAGTGCTGGAACTGCAGGATTAATCATATGGATCACTGGTTTATGTCCGAAAGCAATACACATGAAATGCATATGAGTGTATTAATCTCTAGTATTACTACGGTATCAGAGTAATGTAATAAAGAGTAATAAACAACCATGTGGACTACAAAAAAGAGAAAATATAGCAAATAATGCAGCTTCTTGGCAACACAAACACTATTTTAAAGCAAATGCATTAAAATTCAGAGACCTGGTCAGATCTGGAACTTTTTAGAACTTTTCAGAAACATGCAAAACATTTAAATACAGTAAAGACATCTATTGTATATATATTGATAGATAGATAGTTAGATAGACATGGATATATATGGATAGATGGACAGACGGACAGACAGATAGACATGGATGGATGGATGGATAACTTTATTCATCACAAGGTTTATTATTATTCAATAAAATGATATTTAGTACTTTAATGTGGGAATAGCAGAATATGGTGAAACACCAATAAAACACGGATGAATGGGTTTCTGTTTCTGAGTATGAGGTGAATGAGTACGATAGCAAGCAACAGAACCTCCTCAGAAGCATATTTCCATTGTTTTGCCCTCTGTGTGTGCTTGGCCGTTCTGGCTCCCATTTAAAGTCAGAAATACTTGTGTTTTTTTTAACTTCCCTGGACAGCTAATTATTTGGCTGACAATCGGTCTGTAAAGTTCAGTTTCAGCATCTTCAGTTTCACCATTTTTCTTCCTTTTTTTTGACTGTTGTGTTTCTTCCTGCGTTTGGGATTAAGACCGTTCATGGCAAACTGTACATTCTTCCTGCTCTTGTTTTAATCTATAATGGTTCCGGCTGAATCCCATTTCAACCTTTCTGTTTTTTGCATTTACATTAGAGGAAGAACTCGTGTGATTATGTTTTGGATCAAGGTGAAAGGATCACACTGAGTTTCCAACATAAACTATGAACCTCCACCGCGTCACCATGCCATTTTAAGGGACAAGGAGTAGGGATCTTTTATAACACGCTATTTTTATCATCCGAGGATTCTGAGGTGATCCTGCTGAATAAATCTAAAACATTAGCTCAACTCCTGCGGCATTGTCTGGGGTGTTTTTATTCCACCATGAGCTTTAATGCATCCAAACCATCTGAAGCTAAATGATACACAAACGTGTCACTCAGTGCAACATTTTCTCTTTTTATAAAGTCTTCGTCTTACTTTCCCCTTTTTCTGACCTCATGAAGAACCCTGAAGTAACCGTTTCCTTGAATCTGTTTTCATTGTTTTCATCTGTTTTTTTTTTTGTTCAGCACTTTGAAACTGGGTTACAGGAAATGTGACAAAAGAAACCCCCAAACAATGCAGACATTTCCAGTAAGACCACCATGTTGTGCCCCCCAATGAGCTGGTTTACAACCACATGTTATCACAACTAAGGAGGGCATCAGAGGAATGTTTTGACATTTAAATTATTAAATTATTGCTGAAAAATTTTTAATATCATGAATTAGACAAAATCAGATTTTTCTATTATATTTGAATATGATCAGATTTTTTTATTAGCCCCCCCCCCATTTCGAAGCATTTTGTTTAGATCTGTTTTTTATATAACATTTCTGTATCTTCACAGAGAAAAAAAAGAACTTTGCTTTTTCTGTATTTCTACATTTTTAGTGGAGGTAAACATGAGGTTATGTTTTCTCTCCTCTGTTAGCGTTTGCTCTCACTTTTATGATTTTATTAACAGCTCTTTCTTTTTCCCTGTTTTGCTTGCTCTACCTCCACCCCGCTCAGCGACTCGGCCTGTCCATCCACTTTGCTTGTTTTCTCTAAGCCATCCCCTCCTTACCAGAGATGCTCTTAAGCTTCTTGTTTTCCTCCTCCTCCTCTTCACTGCCTTGCTTCCCATCGGAGCAAATCGCTTTGGACGATGCATCCAGGTTGGAGTGCCCTAGATTCCTCTGTCCTCTCTCTCGTCTTCTGGCCTTTACTCCTCTCCCATGCATTTATTTATTCAGATGGAGGAGTGAGTGAGGGAGCAGATCAGGGACGAGGATGAGAGGGTGGGAGTCAGAACAAATAAGAGGATAAGATGAGAGAAAATAGTCTTAAAGGACTTAAAATGGAGAGTCTGTCAATATGGCCTATTGACTGCTAAGGGAAGATTGGTGGCAGTCGGGTCTGCAAGCAGCAGCGCTGCTCAGCTCATTTTAGCAGCTGACAATGAGATATTTCCTCTATAGAAATATCAGTTTGAAAAATGTGCTGATGAGCAGATTTTTAGTTTCCAGCAGGTCTGTGGAAGGAGGAAGTGCTACTTCCTGTGTCCAGCTTGCATGGCTGCAGCTTCAGCATTTATAGATTTCTGTTTAATTTGAATAAAAGAGGTTGATCCAACAATCTGTGGTCATCAGGATATCTGATGAAGAAAGATCTTTCTGGAAGTTGGAAACTCCCTCTTACTGGAAAGTCCCCTGAACTGTTTCCTTGTAAACATCCTCATTTTGGAAAGTTGGTGTCATGAATGATCCATTAACTAGAAAACTGCTACGGAAACTGACTCGTTATGTCTTTTAAACTCATTTACAGTATTTTGTTGAGTTTAACGTTTCCTAACAAGCTACTTTTGTGCCCTGTCTTTTCTCCAAACCCTCTCCAGCCAGTAAAATTCAGTCTGATGTTGATTCATGTGTCCTCTCTCTCACATGCGTGTTGTTAAAACATCCCCGTGTGTTTTTTTTTTTTTCTGGTGACTCAGTCCTGGTGTAAAATGCGGTTTCTCAGCCTCGGGACGCCGCAGGGCAACAGTGACGTTTGAGGTTTACCTACTTTGTTTAGATGGCATCCCAGCTTGCACTTACCTGCAACATGAACCTATAAACATGTAAATTTATCTGGAATTTTTGTGTTTGGGTTTCATCCCAGAGGTACAGAAATCCAGGATGAGATGGGGATGAGCTCTGCTGGGAACGCTGGTGAGATATAAGGATGGATTATCTGCCACTAATAATCCACAATGCAAACTGGTTCATTATCATTTCCTTTCTCTGTTATATCTCATTATACAAACATGATGAAGTTCTCATTGAGATTCATCTGAAATACGTGGTTCTGATATGTTTTCCTTCTCTGTACTGGAAAGAAGAGACCTTCTGCAACACCTTAACCAGTATCACTGGTATTAATCTCCTCTTGGCTCCAGAGCTTTGCTTATTGAACCTGTTATCAGAAAGTATTTCTAGAAGTTTATTTGTGTTCCTCTCCTCGCCACATGGCTTTAGAAAGTCTGTGCAACTCTTGGAAAAGCTGCGTATGAGCAGAAGACATGATGCTTTCTGAGAATCTCGCAGCCTTGCTGGGATTAGGGGGCATTTCAGGTGTTTCATTTTAAAGGATTAAATAAATCTGTTCACGAAACTTTTTTTCCTTTTAAAAGGAAGATATTTTATTTAAATAAATGGTAAAAAACAAACAAACATGTAAATACGACGGTTGTAATGCTTACAAGTGTTGCAGAAGGGAAACAAAATATCCCTGCAGTTTAAATGATACTCTAAACAGCAAAATGATTTAATTTGATCTTAGGTTTGTCAGGTTTTACGGCCTGCATCGATCCCTTCCTGGTTTTGTGCTAAATGGTCAGCAACCCTTTAACGGTGGATTGTGCTGCAGAAATGAATCAGGGTGATGTAGAAACACTTTCCTATTACAGCCGTGATTCAGTGATTTTTAGAAATGGTGATTTTTAGAAATGGTAATGATTGTTTCATGATCTTCAACCTGCATGAATGAGTCATTCGTTCTGCTGAAATGGACACGTTCAATTTGGTTGCTTTAATATTGCTTTAATATAAGCAGTGTTTGTGTTACAATGCAACCTTTTCACACGAGAAGTCAGCTGCAGAAGCAGGAGTAACTGTCTGCTTGTTGTTCTCTGGACCTGTGGCACATCGGCAGTAAGTGATGTAAAATCTTAACTTGAGAGAATGTGGGGCACCTGCCATTTTAGCAAATTTCATTATCCTGTGTGAAAGAGTTTAATGAATGACAGAGGTTGGAGGGTAATTCATTAACACAGCAACAGGCGAGGTTTTACGAGGCAAAGCTTTCGGCTTATCAGTGGAAGTCCCAAATTGGGGCCATGGCAGAAAAAAGCCTCCCATTTCCACTAATTGGGGTGCTGCAGATTCAAATGGGGAAGCACAAGGACAGACTATGACATAGTTAAAAACTAAGTTGGTTAGTTAAATAAAAAGATAGTTTGGAGGAGTAAAAAATGAAGACTAATGTTCCCGGATGAGGAAGAGAAAGAGTGGAAAGTCATTTGGCAGAGTGGCGCGGGCTGTCTGAAGCTGATGATTGATTCTGCCATGCCGTTAATGTTTGCAGCAGTCAGCCTGCAGGGTTACAAAGAGTTAAACAGATTATTGAAGGTATTAGGTGCACAGCACAAGGCTGGGGCTGTGTTCATTCAGCAGTGAAAGGCCATCTCAGCAGGAAAGTGTTCACAGGAGGGGAAAAGGACAGCAACATCCTCTTTTTGCAGAAATACAAACTGTGGAGAGTAATGAGGGTCTGCTGTGTGCAATTAGAGCTTTTATCATTATACAAGCTGCTGCTAACGGAGAGCAGGGCAGGAACAGACCTGGATGCCAAATGAGAAACCCAGACTGCAGCGGCGAGTTCACAATCAAATAAAACGGGTGTTTATCCCTCTCCACTTATCTGCTTTTAATCAGTTTATTTTCTATCCTACAGGACAGTGCTGCTTGGGCAGGTTTTCCTTTTAGCTCCTGACACATATCAGCCTTCTTTGCAAAAAAACAAAAACAAACATGCTTTTGGCGACGCAATGTTGGCCGTTTTGCGAGAAGTTTGGTTTTTTTCCTGCAAAGACAACAGGGCTTTGTCAAGTAAAGCCGATTTGTGCATGTGTGGAAGTCTGAGAGTTGTTTTTTTAGTAGCAATCTCATAGTTTTCCATTGGCAGCGTTATTTAAACTATGCAGACCATGCAGTAAGCAGCTGGCTCAAAGCCTCTTTGGCCCAGTGCCCCAGTTGAACTGTAGTAAACCGCTATAGATGCACTAATTGTGCCCCAATTCAAGCCCAAGCAGAGCTTCATTATTAGCACTGAGGGTCTCTTGTGTCTAGTGGACTCTTTGGTTATAGCCGCCGTCGCCTGAGCAGCAACACGAACGTAGGTGCTGCTGTTGCTATGCAACTTCTGCAAACTTACTTTAAGAACATAGCTATTTTGGTTGAAGTTCAAATTAGTTTTAACTTCTACCACTCTGAGCATGCTCTGCTTTGAGAACCATCCTCTTCCTGTCCTTCAAAAAAAAAATAATGAGGAAAATAAAGCAGTGTTTAAAAAGAAGTCCCCAAACACATGGCCTTCCTTCATTATCGCTCAGGTCCTCGGCAACAACGTTGCTGCGGTTATTCTGTGAGTTCTGCTGCCAGAGAAAATGGCAGGTCAGTGGGGTGATGGCTTTGAAAAACACACAGTGTGCTGCAAATACTTTGATGTGGCCCCGGCTCCAGCTAATTCCCCCCCTTTGCCAGCCATATAGGCTGGAGGCTATTCTATTATACAGCATGTACTGTACTAAACTATGAGAGACCCCATTTCACAGAGTTTTTCTTGTCAATCTGTCCTGGCCAGAGGCGGCTGAAGTGTTATGTTGGTGACCTTGGGGTCCATTTGCATCGGCTTGGATTAAAGGCTGCCTCCAGTGGCCTCCTCTCCCCATTAATATTTCAACACTGCACTGAAAAGAGTCCATTTGTAAAAAATGATGTCCGATTATCTCCACCTCTCCTCATTCCAGTTATCCGAGGGCACGGAGCGGCAGTCTGAAGCGGCGAGGTGGCCGGATGTTTAACATTGACACCATAGCCATAAAAACATTTTCTGCTCTTTTGGACTCAGAAACTGCAATCAGAAGTGATTAAATCTGCATTTCTGGCTCATTGATTATTTCTATTTTTCTTGGCTTTACATGGGTTTACAGAAACGGTTAGAGACGCCTTTAAAAACGCAAGTTCTTCTGGCTCTTTTAATGCTTAATAACTGATTCAACATCCTGATGCTGAAGCTGAGTCTGTCCTCTCGGCCTGCACATTAGTAACTCAGTTAGGGAGTTTGCTGATCTCACACAGGGCGGAACAACGCTCGCCAATGGGACTTTTCCTGAAACATCATTTAAGGGAATGTGTCTGGATCATTTCCTCTCTGGAGGATTAATCCTCTGCTGTGCCCTTCTAAGCGTTGGGATATTTATTTTTGAGCTGGTGAGATGCAGAGGCTGTGCTTCTGCAGTGAAATGTATACTTCAGTCATCTCTCTGTTGTTGTTCTCACCATCTCGCGGTACTGTGAATTAACATGGAGGGGTTTTAGAGAAGTTGGATCCCTACAGGGCTTTAGTCAAACTCGGCACGCTGCAGATATATTTTGGAATCCTGCCTCAAGAGAAGGAGGCTTTACTTTCCTGTTAAACCGCAGAAGAGGCAGCTTTGACCTTGTGTGTGTTCTGCTCTGGCTTGCTAAAGCTCTACATACTGGCTAACGCTACGCTAATGATTGACTAATAGCGAGCGCATTGCTTATCAATCCTCATTAAAATTTACCTCTGAGTTTAAAACCAATGCAACTCATTAACTATTTTCCTATTTAAGCTTGGAAAGGATTAAATCCAACTAGAGTTTTTGTTTCCCACCATCAGGTTCTCAGTTTGCATCTGGTTGCAGGCAGATACACGTGTTTCTATGTTGTACAATGAAATATCGATTAGAGTGCTTTTCAAGGCTGACTGGAATGAATTAAGATTAAATGAGATTTAACCTTTATGAACTTCCACTGGATAAAAGAATAGTTGCATCTCTTCCGGAATTCTTTTCTTTTTCCTCATCAGGCATAGCTTGGATATGTCTCCAGCAGAGATCTTGGCACTGAAGTAGCATCCTGCAAACTGTTACTCTGAGATGCAGCATGTTTTAATGGCTGCAAGTAAAAACCTGCTCAGTGTTAATGGATTGCAGGTATTAACTTTTGTCCAGAGGGTTGTCTCGCTACATGCTGAGACTTGGTCGGAGCTTACTGTGCCAGTTTGAACCCTTCGGGTTGCCATTGTTTTCTTTATTTCCTATTGTGATCACCGTTGGACTCCAATACAAGCTGATACCTGTGTTTTGCCCTCCTATTGTCCCCAGAAGCAGAATATTTCTCTGTAATAATTATGATATAAATGGTAAAATTACATTCTGTTAAAGTTCCAAAACTCGAATTTTGAAGAGAGACTTTTCGTACCATTTTTTTTCTTGGATTGGCAAGAAAATGCTTATTTATTATGTATTTGAAACCTTAACATGACATCTTTTAACATTGTCCAAATGTTTTATTAATCCATCCATCTCTCCGGTGTCTGTGCCCACCTGTTCCAGTGCAGAGCTGTAGAGAGGTTGGAGCCCATCCCATCTGCTGCTGAGCGAGGAGCGGTGTACACGCTGCACAGATAAGAGCCAACGTAGACAAACCACACAAAGAATTAAAAATGTAACACATTTGTTCAACAAAAGCAGACCAAATAAGGAAAAGCTCCTCCTTAATGCCAGTTTATACTCGTAGTGGATCTGTGCTGGAGCGGGCCTGCGTAGCTGGGAGTGTGTGTGTGTGTGTGTGTGTGTGTGTGTGTGTGTGTGGGGGGGGGGGTTTACGCTCGAGCGTAGGGTCTGCAGATGCCAGATTCTAACTAGAACTAAGAGGTCTGAACACATCACACCAGTTTTAAAATCTTTACACTGGTTTCGAGTCAGTCACAGGATAGATTTTAAAACCCTGCTGGTTGTTTATAAATCCCAGAAAGGTTTAGGACCAGAATACATCTGTGATATGTTCAGAGAATATAAAGAATATAAAGAGCTCTTAGAATCAGAACTCTTAGATCCAAAGACTCAGGTCAACTAGTCCAGACCAGAGTCCAGACTAAACATGGAGAAGCAGCAAAACATCAGATTTCGTCATGAAGAGGACAAAACACCAAAAGCAACTAAGTTCAAAGTAGAGACGGCACCTGCTCTTCAAAATCTGGATCTTATATCTACAACACAAAGCAAATCTTTGTCTCGTGTCGGGCGTGTTTCCGGTCTTTTCCGCCATCCTGCCAATGCGAAGAGGAAATGGAAAAATAAATGCTTCCATGTTTTCACTCAGCAGCTGGATGCAGACATGTGCCTGCTCTTATTTTTCTCATTTACTTACTTTCTTCCTTTGTTTATCATTTCTTTTCTTGCCTTCTACTGTTATTGTGATCATTTCTATGATTGTGGCAGCAGACTCCTTTCATTTCTGCGCTCTCATCTCTATTATACGTTTCCTTTCTTCTGTCATTTTAAGCATTATGAGATTAGATTATGGCAGAGCAAAATGAAAACAAATAAAATACTGAAATAATTAAAAAGATTTGATAATAATGGCAGGCGTGTGTATGAGACGCCTCCAATAGCGAAACAAGTCTGTGCTGCACAGAACGCCGTTCTACATAATGTGAACAATCAAAGAAATGCAAGTCAGGAAGTATTTAAAGCTTTTTATCAATTAAAAAAAAATATTAAATATTTGCATACTATAAATGAACACAACAAAACTTAAAGCTAATGACTGACTTAATCCACATTTATGCATAAATGACTACAAAATACATTCAAATGTAGTTTAAGTTGCATGATTATATGTGTAGATTGATGTATATTGGAACAAAAATGTAATTGCACTTATTTCTGCTTTTTCATGAGCTGACCTCTAGGATCTAAAACAAAATACTGTCCACCCATCTGTCTAAACCTGCATTAGGGACACAATCTGTCCCACCTGTTCAATGTGTGTTCTGATCAGATTCAGATGCTCATTGACCTGTGAAAGTGCTGCTAAATAAAGAAATGAAAGAAAAGGTCATGAAAAGTTCTGCAGCACCGGCCGGGACTTTCAGCCATGTGTACAGTATCGCCACTTAAAACTGAATAAATATTAATGTTCCTCTCAGTGACGGAGCTCATTCATTCTTCTGCTTCCCGCTCTTCGGGGATAATGTTATCCAAGCTCTTTTTTAATACAGCAGACATCCTGCTTCCTTATTGAAGCTGATGGAGCCCAACGTGTCTCTGGCTGCAGGCTGTCTGTTCGGCTGGAAGAGCCCGATGTGAATAAATATGAGCCAACGTGACTTCAACACTCATTGACACCTAAATGCTAAACAGGTAGCACACATATCATCCCGCTGAGTGGAAGATTTAACCCCCAGAAGTCGCGACATGTGAGCTGCATGCTTTCTACAAGCTTAAACTGTGTGCTCTCCTCACACTGCGAGGACGAAGGGGACACATTGAATGTTTAAACTCATTGTACTGAAGGCCATATGGTCCAAAGAGGAGGCATTTTTTACCATATGTAGCCGAAGGGTCAGTCAGATGCTTCAAAGTGTGATGTTTCATCTTTTCTTCCCTGTGAGAAAAATAAATTCTGGAATCCAGAAGAAACCAAGTTTAACAGTCAGGCTGCAGTTTTCCTCTTTGTGTTGCAGCAGGGAGTAAAACTGTAAAATATTTATAGATCCCTGATGCTTCTGTGAAGTCCTATTTTCCCATCTGAATGCAAAGACCACAAAGCCAAACGTGTCCAGGAAGCAGTGAAGCCATGAAGCAGAGTCTGCTTTGCATGAGAGATGCGACTGTTGTCGTATCTTCAGCGGATTAGCTTCCGCTTTCTTGCAGGTTTTACTCTTGTCAGTTCTTCATCCCGCTCGGCTGAATGTCTGCGGCTTGTGGAGGCACATTGTCTCATTTCTGGGAGATGGAGGTCCCCCTGGGAGCACGGTGCAGGAAATCCTCTGGAATGCACCCAAGATTTAGGCGCAGTGATACATGACGCATCCTCATGTGTGTGTGTGTGTGTTTACTTTCATTTTTGGCTTTCATGATTAACAAAGTACATGAACTGTTTTGTTTGCAGAAGTAAACGCTGAAATGTCTCTGGAACGAATGCGGGTTTTACTGGAACAGTCCAGATTTTTGTATTGACTGAAACATAAGTGTGTTCTTTTTCTTTTTCTTTTTGTCAGATCAATAAAAATGTTTGTAGCCAGAATTTGTGAAACAGCTTTTTTTAATAAATGATTTTCTGCTTGTAACTCGTTATAAATATCGCTTCACATGGAGTAAAACTCATGTTAAACAGGATTTAACTGTGTGTTTCTGTTCATAATAAAACAGATTACTATTTAGCGTTTTATGACCTGAACTCTTTGCAGCACCTTTTGTGAAACGTAGCAAAAGTTTTGTTTTGTTGTGTTTTTCACCTGAATTTGCTAAAATATCAGCGATTAATGCAGGATCAGCAGTCTGTATGGAGCTTTGTATAAACTCAGCAGCTCTTCGGCCGGCAGGTTTTCCATGTTTCCTTGCTGCACCTGGTTTAAATAAAACAACTCTAAACAGCTTGTTAATAACTCATCAGTTGTGATGCAACAAGGAAACATCCAAATCCTTCAGGATCCTGGTTTTAGAGGTCAGCACTCTGTGACCCTTGTTTCAGACATTCTGGTGGTTTTTTACTGTAGTTTCCTCTGATTTTTTTTTTTCGCTCAAGAAACAGCATTTGTGTTGGTATCTGATTGCCAAGGTGTGGCATGGTGCTCATAAAGCAAAATGCAGTGGTCACATGATGCGTTATACAGGAAAAAGTTGTAAAATGCAACTTCTTCACCATCAAAACAGCCCTAATAATAAACTCCATTCCCCTTTAGTCATTTCCACATTCGCAGCCTGTTTGTTGTATTCAAAGCTCTTCTTCATAATTATGAAGCTAATTTTAAGTGATACTGTATTGCTTTCAGCTAATGACTCTCAGATTTGATCGTTCAGCATTAACTTGTATGCGGAGACCTGAAATGTGTGTGATCTTTCTGGTCCCACACCGAGCAGAGCAAAGGTGCCACAAAAATGAAGTTACAAAGCCTCCACAGCTGGAAGGTAAAGAGGACGCAGTGCCTGCAGACTCAGCTGCAGAGGTGCTTGTTGGGTTTAAAATAACATCATGTGCTGGTTAATTACCTGCCAGAGAAGCTGCTAACATTGCAGGAGTTTTACATCAGTCATCTGCATCAGCTGACAGGAGGGATGCACTTTACCTTTATTTAGATTTTCCTCCTCTCAGCTATCTCCAGGTTGGAGTTTCTCTCTCAGTAAACCTGGCAGCTAAAAAGTGAGTCAGAGAACAGCGAATAGAGTTTTAGGAACAGATGCTAATTAAAGGCGCTAACGCTTTTTCAGCACATTTTGGCAAAATACTGCAATTGTTCAAGTTTTTGACATTTATTAGCAAAAGAAATGATGCTAGATGAATATTTTAGGAACGATGTGGTTGTGGTGTTGGCTTTCTCAGATTCCTAAAACAATGCAGAACATGAAAGCAGGGGGGCTGGAGTTCCACCATCCTGCAGCTTTTTGGTGCAATCCTTCTCCAACCCAGCTGAGTCAGATGAATGACTCGTTGAGCTGGTTGACCTGCAAACGAGGGAATTCAGCCGTTTGGTTCAGGTGTGGTGGAGAGGGATGCATCTGACCCCCCATTACAGTTTCACAAAGAAATTCTGAATAGCAGGGTCGGTAATGACGTCTGAACATTAGATGTTGTTCTTTAGCCTGCTGCTAAACGGACGCTTCAGTCGTGTACAGAATCAGGATTTCTACTTTTGCTCCTGCTAACAAGCCAGCATGTATCTTCATCCTGTCTCTTCTCTGAGCTCTGTCCAGCCAGGAAATGTCTATCCCATGTTGACTCCTGTCATATGTCTTGCTTTGCCATTTAATCCCATCATCTGATGATATTTTATGTTTCTGTACTAAAAAACAATGAGTTGGAAGCATTAAGTTTAATTAGAAACTTATATTAAATCTCACTAATATTTAGTATGGCTCTCATCCTCTACACAGGCAAGCAGGTTTATTTGTACAGCACCTTTCATTCAGTTCAAAGAGCTTTACATAAAAACATTAAAAGCATTACAGATGTTGAAACAGAAAAAAACAATAAAAACAGAACAAGAATCATAATAAAATAATAAATTAAAATCATTAAGATGAACATTATTAAAAAGTTACTGTGCAAACTTTATTAATTTTATCTCTACTGGTGTTTGTTCCACTTGTTTGCAGCATAACAGTTAAATGTTACTTCTCCATGTTTAGTCTGGATTCTGGTCTGGACTAGTTGACCTGAGTCTTTGGATCTAAGAGCTCTGATTGGTTTA
>JBAMHX010000019.1:22847135-22864485 GCA_037177515.1 Pseudomugil tenellus
TTTATATTCTCTGAACATATCACAGATGTATTCTGGTCCTAAACCGTTCTGGGATTTATAAACAATCAGCAGGTTTTTTAAATCTATCCTGTGACTGACTGGAAACCAGTATAAAGATTTTAAAAGTGGTGTGATATGTTCAGATCTCTTGGTTCTAGTTAAAGCTCTAGCAGCAGCATCTGGATAAGCTGCAGGTATATTGTTAAGCACATAGCCAGTATGCATGGTTGGGGATTCCATATTTTATTGTCTTGTCACGTAAATGCTAGCAGCTACACAATTCCTTGTCCTTGAATTGTCACATCTGTGTTTTTAAGAAGCCTTTTCTCTCATTTTCTGGTCAGATGGACCCTCTCACTGTGCTGTAGGCTGCAGGTTGAGGAAAAATGTTATGGAAAGGTCAAGGTTGGTGCTCAAATGTACCAATCCAATCCATTGTGTCTCTTCTCACCAACAATCATTACTCATTTCTTCTCAAAAGAAAAAGATAAAAAAAACATTTTGCAGGTTTCTTTTAGGTTCGACGTTGCAATTCCTGCATTTTTGAATGTAAGTTATTTCAATTACATCAAGGGGTTTTAATAAATCCTGCAGAATTTATTCATTAAAGTAAAGCAATGGAGTGTTTTTGGTCTAATTGGGTGAACCACCAAACAAGTGCCATCGTTTCAGCATACCAGCTGCGAATCTCTTTGTCTCCAACGCGGTGAAGCACAAGCAGCTGCAGTCAGAGTGCATGTGTATTGTCTGCTGGCTCATTCGACTCCCTGCAGTCGACAGAAGAGCAAGTGTTTATCGAGCGAGGAAGGCAGACCTCAGACAGTGGAGGAATAACACACACTGACTTGTCTATTAGGCCTGGTGACTATTCTTTAGCTTGTTAGACAGAAGGTCGGTCGGTGCGGGTTCTGTTAGCACTCGGGTTGTAGGAAAGGTTACGTTGGGGTGAATTCCTCTCATTTAGGGATAAAAAACACGCTCACATAATAAACGTCATGCTTTAATGTTGGAGAAAAGCAAGTCGAGGGTTGGACTGTTGACTTCGACGCTGGCGTTGACATAACGAGCAGCTGTGGGAGGAAATGGGACACCGGCAGGTGATTTACGGAGGCTTAAGGTCACATCTTACATGTCAACTACATGTTGTGCAGGTTCTACAACCAACATGTTCACTGTCTCAGGTTGGAAACATGGCAGCACATGTTGGTCTTCGATGAGACTTAGAGCAGGAAAACCCAAGTCCGGTCCTCCATCTACCATCCTGCAGCGTTTAGATGCATCACACCTGCACCAAACACACCTACCTGTGTCATCCGGCTCTGCGAACAAGACATTCATTCGATTCAGGTGCTGGAGAAGCGAATGCGAGGCTCGGACTCAGACACTCCAGCTTTACAGTAGAGCAAAGATTTATTGTTGGTATGAAATGCTTTGACAAAACTGCAAAGACATTTTCAGATCAAATGGAACAAGCAGAGGTGTTGATGAGGGCTGAATTCCAATTAGTGGAGCTGGACATAGAACAACATCCTGCATGTCAACACAAGGTTCTCCAACTAGCATCATCTCAGATCCATTAGATCCTGCTGAAGTGATAAAAACAAGATTGTTATTTCAGTTTATTGCAACTATATTTAGATGTAAAACAGCAAAACACTGGTGCTAACAGCTACAAGCTACAAGATAACAGCACGTGCTCCTGTTAATAAACCTGACATTAGCATCTTATATATTTATCTGTTGAAAGTCATATTGTTTAAGCACTTGTCATGTAAAATTTTGCATTTAGCACATTGTCCTAACTTCTACATTGTTGTTAAAAATGAGGAATCTGTTTTGCTTCTTCTAGCTCTGAAACTTCAATATGTCTTCCTTGGAAATAATGTTACACTTAACACACTTTGGATGCGAATCATTTGCAAAGTGAGTTTATTTCAATCAGCTTTTGCATTAAATTAACAAAAGAATCAAAAGATGAACCCATCCATATAAAATCTCTGCCCCTGCTTTGTGTGTCTTTTAAAGCTTCATGAATGATGCTCTTCACGACGGCACGGAGATACATTTATTTAAAAAAAGTGTGTGTACTTGTGTGAAATAAATTCTAAATCCTGCTCGCTGTGCTTGTGTAGTGTTGCGGTGGCAGGGGAGCACACAGGAATGGCTGTTGACAAGTCGCTAATTAGCAATCAGAACAAGATGCCTGTGCTGGAAAAGAGATTGTTGTTTCATAGTGACACACACACACACACACACACACATTCTGTGTCTGTTTTCCCATGTCGCAAGGCGCTCCTGAGTTCTTTGGGGACCTGCTGTCGCTGATGTGGAATCTGTATTTAGAGTGTCACACTGAGCTATGGCAAAGGTTAGACCACACACACACACACACACACACACACACACACACACACACACACACACACACACACACACATGTGCACATGCTGTGGGGAGCCAGTGATGATGATGGTGATCGCTGCTGAAACAGCTTAAAGATGCCTGTCGCCTGACTTCAGCTGTGATAATAACACCCAGGTGGGTATTCTAACGAGGTCTTATTGATTTTGCTGTTTTGGTAAATTGGTGGGAGAAACGCAGGCAGTTTGCGACTCAAATGAAGCGTAGTTATGTGTAAAAACAAAGCAATAACCAGCTGATATGTTTTATCATAATTAAACTCGATGATTGACTTGTCTGCAGCCACACGGTTTGGCTGTCGGGCTTTGTAGCTTTGTGAAAAAAATAAAGAGACAAATAAATGAAAAAACGCTCAGATATAAGATAGATTCATATATTTGTTTTTTTTTCTCTGTGATGTAGAAGAAATCTGCACAATGACAGTGCTTTACAGAGTGCAATAATAAATACATTTAAATAAACTTTAAACAATAATTTAAAAAAATATAATTAAAAAAAATATAATTAAAACTAGAAACATAACAACCAGTGTAATGGTCCTTTTTTCTGTCAAGGACGAGGACACTGGTTTCTTAGATTGAGAAGAATATAAATTAAATAATGAAGAATAAAAGAAGTTGAACATACATTAAACATTAAAACATGGAGTGAGATAATACATGAAAGACAGACAAGGTACCAGGTTATAACCCGGGGAAAATCCCTCCAGAGATCTGTTGTCACACAGAATGCGAAGCTATTCTTTCCAGACACTTAGAGACTCTTTCGTTTAAGCACTTTGGTTGTGTGCGTCAGTTTGAAGCCTGTTTTTATGATATGACAGATAAAACGGAGGTCTCATCCAAACATTTTCCTGATGGAAGGACGCCGGCCTTGCAGATTGTTTACTAAGGTCAGAATGTTTAGTCAGAATGTTTATGGTTGGACCTTTCAGCTAGACGTTAATTAAGAGCAAGGTAATTAATCCATCCATCCATTTTCTACCGCTTATTCCCAAACGGGGTTGCGGGGGGGCTGGAGCCAATCCCAGTAGACAACGGGCGAGAGGCGGGGTACACCTTGGACAGGTCGCCAGTCTATCACAGGGCCACACACATAGATTAACAACCACACACACACACACACCTATGGGCAATTTAGAGTCTCCAATCAGCCTGTCCCCAAGGTGTAATTAATCTAATATATGAAATTTCCTCAACACCAGGTCAACCGAAAGCTTGTCTGAATATCCCCCTTTCTTCAGATTTTACTCAGATTGAAGTGTTTTAGTAGAACTGAGGCCTGAGGTTCTCATTATGATGGAGATGATGAAGATGAGGTAGCTAAATGTGAAAAGATGTACAATAAATACCTTTTCAAAGGTTTTTCTGTTTTTGCTTCTATTTCTGAATGAAGACAGTATGTTTTAGATGATGCAGAAATCTATATTGATGTTTCTGTTCTATGGTCAATGAACCAACAGCAAGAATAAAAAAACATGTCTAGCGTTTACTTTAGCAGGTCATTTGTAGGTCATTTTGCTTCTGTCTTTTTCTGGTCCCAGAGGTCCCTCAGCAATGTGCAGGACCGTAACATCTGACTGAGGGTCACATTTACACTTCAGATCTGTCAAGTTCTCTTTTTATTGATATTTAATCACCAGAACAACTAGAACTAGAAGAACTTTGAGCTTTAAAACTGCTGTACCAGCTTTGTTTAAACGCTTTTAGCGTTCAGTTTGCTCTACGCAGCGCTTTACACGCACCATAGAAGAAGACATAAAGACACGCTGTTACCTGTAGCGCTTTCATCGCTGCACCTGAGGCCACACGATTCTCTCACAGATGAGACGCCTTCGTTTGGAGGGATTTTGGCCACTAACGGCCACCGTCAGTTCACAACTTTACTTTGTGTTTGAAGCATATTTCTATGCTCATCTTTTCCACTAGGTGTCAGTATTTCCTACACGCTTTAGGAACAGCACGTGATGTCGTCTTGCATCCATCGCTGACTCCTGAATCAGAATCAGAGTTGCAGAATTTCTCATATCAGCAAACATCCCACTGCATTAGCGTATCTTGGTCAAAGGTGTCGGTAAGTTTTCAGATGAAGATGCACTTAGTTGAATCACTGTATTAGAAGTGAAGATGCTTAAAACCACCATCTGCATGTTTGGCCTTATGTTAGACATTTTCCAGCTTACAGATGTGAAAATTCCACAATAAGCTATGAAATCGTCCCTATTCGATAGAATATGGTCAATTTGGGTTCACGTCCTTTAAAATTCAGAACTCTCCTCTTATAGGATGAAAAGATCACAGCTGCTGCAGAGAATGCCTAAAAGGTTGGAAAAAAAAATCAGCATTCTTCTTTTTCTCCCCCAAAAGATCACTGTAACACCAGTAATATAAAAGCTGAAACCTGAAATAAAATAATTTTCCTTTAATTAACATCTTTGTGTGTAAACTCGGCTTCCCTGTGGATTCATTTTAGCCACACACATGTGGAAGAGGCCTCACCATGTAAACAAGGAAATTAAAAGCAGAAAAGCCCTCCAGCAGCTCGGCCACAGGGATGGGTCTGCTCGCATCTCTGTCTGGTTTGAAGCAATTTTAATGTTATTGATCTCCACGGTGCGATCCTCGTTTCCTTCATCTGGGTTTTTAAAATGCAGAGATGCTGAAAAACATCGGCAACAACCAGCTTGATGGAATGAAAATGGAAACAAGGAGACAAAATGGGAAGCAGGAAATGAGATGAGGAAGCTGAACAAATCAGAGTCGGGAGAGATCCTCCACCTGGCTGAGGAAGCCAGCTGCTGGGTTCACTGTCAATGAGGAGGCTGTCCATCACAGAGGAGGAGGAGGAGGAAGAGGAGGATGGGAAACTAAGAGAATGAAGAGGAAGAAAGAAATGTGTTCAGTCTGCAGGCTCTAAATGAGAATCATGAAGTGATGGACGGAGGAAGTGAATCAGTACACAATGAAGTCCTAATAAAGTCGACGCGGCTGCTTTTTCCACCTTGTTAGCTGCATCTTCTAATGTTGTGTCTTTATTTTAATTTAGCAGAATCACATTTCATTCAGGCTAAATGAGATGTTTCACAGCAAACCAGAACATCTGAATCTCACAGCAAATGGTTTTTTTTCAGGGAAAATCAGTTTCCAAACCTTCATTTGGTTTGTTTCTACAGAAAGCTGCACCCCCTCCCCGCCTCCCCCTCCCATCCGGCAATCCAACACATGCACACACTGATGTGCGAAGCTAAATGACACATTATCAGTGTCGCTTTCCAGTCATCTCCTCGTTGCATTAAAAACCAAACGTCTTCGCTTGACTCTGTCCAGCGACGGCATCGCGTGTGGTGTTCCTGGCAGGCTGAAGGGGACGGAGGCTGTCTCCACCCAGGTGCTGAATGGGGGAACACGCAGGCCAAACTAGCCTGATTTCCTGAAGTGAGCATCATCATCTGCAGAATTAGTCTTTTTTTCATTGTGGAGCATGTCGATGATGCAGGCGTGCAGTACGGACAGATCATGCTGTTTTGCTGTTTGTGTGGACAGAATGACTTCCCATTGGTTGATTCAGAGCCTTGCATCCGGTTAGACCATATGGGGGGCGGGGGCTGTGTGCTGCTACGTGGCTGCGATCAATAACTTTTCTCCAGAGATGAGTGAAGTTTTGTCTTAACAGGCTTCACCATCAGTACGAAGTTAAGTTCTATAGAAATGAATAGAAATTTTGGCTTGTGATGAGTCCCTGAACGCATCATCAGCACTGCAATCTGTTAATAATCAGTTATTAATAATCAGCATTTTAACGTAGCTTTCTGTAAATCTGTTGCTCAGTAACTCAGTGGAGGGTTTGGATGTATTTCCACGTCTTTGAGCCGAGCTGATGTGGTTGTTTCTGTCTCCAGCTTTGCTAAATGTCCCCTCAGTCCACATACACCAGTTCATTTAAAGCCCAACCGTTGAACTGGGGAGAAGAGGTGTTACTGGTGATCCCTGTGGTTTTAAAAGGGTTAAAAACCGGCTCCTAACACGCTATGCTTCTTTCAAGCGTTTCTACAGAAATGTAAATGCCCTCATTTCTCTGGTTTTAATGGACTTTATTTAAATCCTTTAGAGTCGGTCTGGGATTTTTTTAATCTGAAACGTTTCCTTTTATAGGGTTAAATTTTAAAAACTAGTAAAAGAACAGACTTCCCCTCAGACTCCATGAGAGTGAAAGTGAAGTCCTGCTTTTTGTTGGTTCCAGCAGCAAAACGCACCTGATGGGCTTTGTGTTTAAAAGGAAGTAAGTTCCACTCAGAACTTATCCTGATGACTTTTCACCGTTTCACAAAAACATCCCAAAATGGGATTTTTTTGTTTTAAATACACAATTTATTCTTTTAAATAAATATTTTATTAGATGTTTTCTAAGTGTAAACCATTTTTTCATGTAGCACCTCGTTGAGCTGTTGGTACCAGCCAGAAAATTTGCATAGGGAAGGCCTACAGACAATAGTATAGACAACAGCTTTTTCCACAACAAATTGATTACTTGTCAGAAAATCTGGCATCTAACAAGAATCTCATTCTGCCTCTATTTATTGTATAAAAAGCAAATCTACAATAACTTGAAATAACAATCCAGATGTTTTTTTCTTTGAATGTTTTAGATCTTTTCAGAATCATATATGGCTCCGGCCCTGGTTGGTACCAGTTGAGCTGTTGGGGGTGGGGATGACAGACATGTTTATTTACTTCCTGTTTGTTCCGCAGGCGACTGAATGTTTTTATTTTCGTGTTGGAGCTTTTAATTAATCGTCTGCAGTCGGATGTGAAGAGGATTTAAAGTAAAAAATGCTCCTGGACAACGTCTCCCACTTTGCCGTCCAAATCTCTCCCTAAAATCTAAACGAATGGGGAAAAATTAACAAACCCCATAAAAGTATGATTAGAAAATGTTTATGGAACGCTTCAGATGTCTCGTATCTTCGCAGCTCTTATTATTTCTTGGCAAATGTTATGATGCAAAGTCGCATTAATCTCATGCCTGCAAAGTTCTTTCTCATCCATCTGTCCAGACTTTTACTTTTAGTTAGTGTTTTCTTTTTTATTTGCTTTTTGCCAACCTGCAAAGCCAGATTTAAGTAGATTCAAAGATCAATCCGAACCATTTTACTAAACACTGCAGAACTTCACATTTTATGCCAACAGTTTAATCTCACCAGGTGGCATTTCTTCCTGATACAGTGAAACAAATTATCAGGATCAAAGTGTCTTTGTGATGAGAGAACCGTGTGAAAAACATGTCCATTAGAGGAAACAAGACAGAAGCAGAAACATTTGCAGATATGAAGTTGACAGAAAAGGGAATAGTGTTAGAAAGCGAAGAGGAAATGTGCAGGAAGGGGGGGAATAAACCGCCTGGAAGGAGGTCAGAGTGGTCATGCTGGTAATGAGAGAGCGGAGCTTCAGCTGGAGGTGAGAAGCAAAAAAAGAGACAAAGTTATGTGGAAGGTGTCAACAATTTTCCTTAATGAGGCAAAGAGATGAAATTCCAGAGAAGTGGAAGGATGAGGCAGCGCTTAGAGAGACAGGGAGGGCGAGCGAGCAATGCCTGGACATCAGAGATGGTAACAGAAACCAGACAGGCGAAGAAAACCTGAAAAGATGCAGAGAAAGGAGAGTTTGGGGCTTTCCTCTTCAGGAGTGTGTGCTTTGTGTCTGCGAGAAGATGACAGGTTCCCCGCCGTACATCAAACGTTGCGTAGCAGCTCCGGTTCTGCTGCTTCATTACGTCTATTTCTGCTCTGAAACTGCGTCTTTGGTTTCATATTGAAATAGAACTAAAGCGGTGGAGGCAAGAGGAGCTGATGGAAGCTAATAGCTTCCATTTCAGTGATGTTTCCCTGCCAGTGGTTTTTAGGTGGTCCGTTCGCCTGATCTCTGCTCCGTTTGCTGCCTTAGATGCTGCAAACAGAACAGAAAACACAGATTGGTTTGGACTGAGCTGCAGTTGTCCTTTAAACTGAAGCGAAATGGGAGAAATGCTGCTAATAAATCTTATTTGCCGTGCATGATTGAGACGCTTCTTCGCTTTTTCACTGATGCAATCGAATTAAATGCAGATTGAAGAGGCCGGTGTCGCTTCGCAGGATTGGCTACAACACAAAAAGTCTGAGATTACTGTCTGTTGGCTCAAACGTTGTTATAATACAAAGGAATAAAATAAAATATCAGGAGTGTATTGTTTGGGGAGGTCTCTGATGAAGTCAGCCAAGGCGAACTGCACAGGCCAGGGATTGATTTCACTCCTACTTCATCTGATAAGACGTCAGTATGTGCAATAAGTGTGTCTTCAATAACACCTAACAGCTGTATTAACAGCGGATGTTTGGCGTCCAGGCCTCGGTTATCTGATGAGTAACTGTACATTTTAGGAGAATCACGGCGACTTTCTCTTTTATTCCCTTTTTTTATACCTCGGTTTTCTCTGAAACAAGTGTAAGAAGTCTGCGGGGAGCGGGATCTTTGGACAAATATTATCCTGTGATGGCTCCAGTTTGATGAGAGATTGTGGAAAGCAAAGCTTTAGAGGAGCTCCTAAACAAGGACTGCTATTTCAGCTGTACATGAATCTGTTGTGCAGCTCAATACAATCAGACCCCGTATTGTTGGACCGAGCTCATTTGCATCGCATCCGGGCCGCTCCAGCATTTCCATTTGGTACCTCGAGCATGAACATGTGCTTCCTTCTGTTAAACAGACTAAATGTTTATCATGCTCATTGTCTTAGATGCTAATTTATCTTATGGAAACAGGCTCTAAATGAACTTTTCTAATTTAGCTGTGAGATTCATCTGGTTACCCGCCAGTCTGAATGTTTACTGGCCAGGGAAAAGATTCACACATGCACATACTGTACATACATCTTCCCAACAGTCTTATTTTAGCAAAGAAAGAAAGGATTTAACAGCAGTTGTTAACCAGGCAGAGTGTGTAGGAGTTGCTGTCTTTCAGCCGCATTGTGTTCAGTAACTCAGCAGTCGTCGTTTCCGAACAACACCTTTCGAGGTGTTACCTTCCCCGAACGGTTCTCCAGCTGTAACGCTCTGGTCTCGCTTCACACTGACTTCTTTGTCCATTCAGACGCACCAAAGAATCAATTGTGGCCCAAATACGGCAGCTTCCACAGAAAAATGAGATGCCAGTAGAACATTTCCATTTTATCTGTGATTGACCTTTTCATTTTCTTACACAGTAAAAGTAGAAAAGCAGAGTGAGGCTACACCTCCTCCAAGCAGCTTGTTTCCACCCATATCATGATTTCCATCCTGCTCTAGTTCTACATTCATTTACACTGATGATGAATCCAGTGTCTTGGATATGTTCTGGTGTTCGTTGCTTGTTCGTATCATCATTTGTTCTCCTGCAGTGAAAGTTTTTTCCTGTTCTGGGTGGCAGCATCTTTGCATTGCTGTGCCGTGCCGTGTCGTGCCGTGCTGTGCCGTGCCTTGCATTGCATCCAGAATGCTGCATGGATCCACATCCTTGATACCTCATGAAACCTGTTGGGAACTTCTTCTGGATTTTCTGACTATTTATTGTTGAGTTATATGCAGATATCCTGAAATTGTCCCAATCTCTAAATGAAAACGAACTCTTCCACATTCTTTGACCCAGACGTTGAACCTGATCACTCCCAACCACTCCCTTTACACATCAGCTCTGTCAAGTCAACGGGAACTTTTGTGGCTTTGTGAGATTTATTTTATCCATCTGAGGTAAAACTTTTCCTAATATTCACATCTGACTGATACAGAATCAACCTAAACTTCCTGCCCGTCCTATGGAACCCCCATTCGGTCCGTCTCTCCATGCTTTTGTTTTGCAGTGAAACTATCAGTAAAGCAGGTGCAGGACGACGTTCCTTCTCCGATATGGTGGGAAATAACAAACGCCTCCCTACAGGGAATCGGTTCAGTTCACAGTGAAGAACTGTTCTAAAGGTTCAGTTCGCTGGTGAACGTCGCATCACCACAAAGTAGAAAACCCCACATTAGGCAGACAGTGTGGACAAGGAGCTTCCCGAATGACTCAACATGCGTTTCAGTGCAGAGGAAAAAGTGCTTTTGTCATGGTGCATCTGTGAGTTTGCAGTTAAACATGATGAGTTGTTTTTCTCTCGGTTAACATCCATGTGACCCGACAGGATTCACAAGCGCTGAACGGTGAACCGTCTCAGCTGTTCCGCAAGCCGAGCCTGCTAGCTGCTAACGTGCAAAACCGAGTTGACGCGGCGAGATTTTCTGTCACGCTGGGTTTATCCCGCGCGAGCGCAGCGGGGGTGGGGGCACACCAACCTCACCTGACTGATCTGTATCAAGCAGCTCCTGCTGCCATGCAGACGCGTCTCTCTTGTCGTTAATGTTGCGTCAGGATGCAAGCAGCTTGTGGTGATTCTCACCTGGGTTTGAAGAGAAGTGACAGCTTCCCTCCTTTCTTCTCATTCTGCCTCTCCAGTCTGTCAGGATGTTGCATGCTGGCATCCGGAAGGCATGGCTGCTCCCTGAATTCAACGCACATTCCGTTATTTCTGCTGCTTGTTTTCCTTTTCCAGGCTCCCCGCTGACCTCATGCCCCCTGACACTCTGTCTTGTGCTCTCATTGGCTGCAGCTCTTCTCTCACTAACACGACGGCTGCCGCATATCAAGCAGGCTGGAGGTTTGACCGGAGACGGGGATGAGCCAACAAGCTCCCACACATCGGATTCTGGAAGGGGTCACATACTGAGCAGAAACCGGTTACAGCTGATTAAACTTTGGCTTGCTTCAGATCTGGGGCTCACCAGTCGAGCATCAAAACTTAAATCAAATGGCGTGAACCTCAGAGTTTGTGTTTAGGTGCAGAGAGGACGCTGTCAGAGGCAGGAAACAGCTGTTAGGGCTGGAAAGAAGGCAAAGTATAGAGAAATGAGTGTTACAAGGTGAAATGTTGTCATGGCGACATGCAGAATAAGTCAATCTTTGCCTATTTGTCCAGATAAATCTGACATTTCAGTTGTAATTTAATCTGAAGCAGCGTCGTCTCAGAGTCCTGAACAATCATACAAACAGATTAATTAAAACTAGAATACATAATAAAACATAAAATCTACTTTAGTGTAGCTGCTCAACACAAAATAACATGTTTGTTTACCTGAAATCTGTACTTGTATTAGTTGAGCTTAAATATAGAAATAAATAATAAAGCTGATGATCAAACCTGTGAGATTAAGTTTTACATTCTGCTGTAGTTTGATCATTTTTTCTCCTATTTTGTAAAACTACAATGCATTTTAATCCATGTCCTGCTATAATCTGCTAACGGGCTCATTCAGGCCTGCACACGACGTCTTAGCCGTTTCCGTTTTCATTCAATGAAAAATGCAACAACTTTGCTTAAAAACAAATGTATCTTTTATCCGAGAGACTGATTAACGAGAGGCTTGAAAGGCTTCGTGTTCCTGTTCAGCTGCTCTCTGTAGTTTCCTGATGATGAAACGTGTGAAGGTATCAGAAAGATTTTAGTTTTAGATTTCACAGAGCATCCAGGAATCTCCGAATTCTGCTCATTGTGCTGTAAAGAAATTGGAATTTTCATTGATTTAAAGAGCTGATGTGATAAACAAGCTGTCAAAAGATTTCTTTTCTTTTATTTGCCTCATATCCAGTGGGGTCACATGGAAACACACGCACCTCCAACAGATGTTTATCTCATAAACGTCTATTTTGGCTCTTTCACTGAAACTGTCGTCTCTCATTCGCGTCGATTGAAATGAATCAAAACAACCCCCCCTTGAGTGCGTCTGCTCATCTCAGGGTGCTTTTACACTCTGAGAATATTAATAGAATCTCAGCAGAGCTAATGCAGTCAGCCAGCAGCAGATCAAACTGGCAATCGATGCGTTTAAGTTGCACACCAGTCTGGACCTGATCACAGCAAATACGGTCCAAACGTATGCGGCTTTAAAATCTTTCATTTAACTTCAAGATCAGAGCTGTGTGTGGATGTTTATCTGGACTGAAGTTTCCATTAAAAACAAAAAGCCTTCATCAGATACTGGACTCATCATCATCATCTCTTTGTTTTACTAATATCATGATGTACTGCCTGTGCAGCAGCACATCTGCATCCGGAGCATCATCGGCCTTCAGTAATGCAACACAGCACTCCGCCTTAATGAGATTTACTTTATAATTCTAAACCCCATGGCTAATTTAATGTTCGACACAACAAATCCCATCATATGAATAATACAAAGTGAAAACAGTTGTGGATTCATTTTCAGCTTTTTGTTTTGTCTTCTCTGTAATTTAATCACGTTTTTTGTCAACAACATGGAAATGAGTCAAACAGCTGCACGTTTATCTGCTGTAGGTTTTAAAAAGAGGAACTTGGTTGTTCTGATCTGTTCTACCATAAACAGCTGCTTTCAGGATTAATATCAACAGTTTGTTTTTATTATTTTGCTGTGAATAATGAAGCGAAATGTCAAGCTTTTGTGTTGTGACCTTCACCAGATCCAATCAGCTCTGGGGCCAGATGTGGCCTGATGTGGCTCCGGGCTGCTTGACTGCGAGGTCGCCGCTGAATGTGTTTAAAGCTGAACTTTAACCCACAACTCAACACTTCAGACTTTGTGATCACAGAGGATGTGCTCTGCTTCGACCCAGCAGCAAAGCCAAAGTGTGTGAGCAACACAAAGACGAGCTGGAATGGTGCAATAAGCGTTACATCAGATAATGTAGAGGAAACTCGGAGGGGGGGTCTGCCTCCAGCTATTTTTCTATTGATGCAATGCAGCTCAGAGTTGCACTTTAACCAAAACATTGTGTAATAGCTACGACGGTCTGCATGCCAAAAAGCCAAACCAGATTCTGTTATCTAATCGTAGCCATGCGGAGATGTAAGAGCCCCCACTAACTACGGCTAAGGACGACTTATCTTTTTGCTTCTTTAACTGTTTTCTGCCACTTTTGCGTGATGCAACAGGTAGCATGTTATGGTTTTAAAAAGCTAACAGAGGTCTGCAATTTCATCTTCTGCTAATTTTGGCTCCTGTTTGAGCTCCAGTCCAAGCAGCCAGTCTGCAGCTGCAGCACAATGCAGGATGGGAAGAGTTTGAGTCTTGTTTGTTTATCACACATCAGAGAAGTCAGTGGTGTAATGATGGAGGTCCACAACACCAGTGACCCCAGAGTCTGTCTGTCGGTCAGTATGTAGGTGATGGAAGTGACTCGGACTTCTTTTTAGCTTTTTCATTTTAAGACTTTTGGATTATTTAAAATGCAGTTTGATTTCTATTTTTCCCTGTTCGATAAGATCAGCTGATCATATAATAGAGCAGCCTGTTTATGCAGCTCCCTGTAACTTTGCTGACATAAGACAGAAATCCTTCATATTATGTCCCATATTTTGCTATATTTTCTGTTTCACAGTCTATCCTGCACATTTATGATAATATTATGCATTTTGCAACATGTGCTATACTATAATTTTGCTATATAACTCATTTCTAAGGCCTCTACCTGGAACTGGGAACAGCTGACTATGGCTTGCTCCCAGCTCCTCTCGCTCACACCCTTCATTTCAAAGCAATAAAGCTACAAAATGCAAACATTAAACTATTCCGGGGATTGTTTTAAGGTACAACTATCAGGGTTAAAAGCTCCTAAAAGTTCATTTTGCATAATGTGGGGCATTTAAAGTTAAAACCACTGAGTGTAAAGTATCAGAAATGAAGATCATTTTTATTTAAAGCAGCCTTAATTGTGTTTCTGACATTAAAACTGTGTTTCAGACTAATTTAGACACACTGGCATTCATTATATACAATCCTGGAGCTGTCATTGCTCTGCAGCGTCCTCAGCCTGACAAAGTGCACTTAGCAACTTTTATTTCCCGCCAGGAGCGTCCCGCCAGGAGCGTCCCGCCAGGAGCGTCCCGCCAAAGCTGCGTTTCGCTTTACAGCACAGCATGTCAGCCGCTGGCTTTCTGAATGTGCAAAGAAACGTTTAAAGAGGAAGAGAAGAAAAGAGAGGAACTGATGCAGGTATTAAACTGACTTTTACCTGCCTCAGAAAGCTCAGAGAAGAGACAGGCAGCAAAACAGATGCAGGGTGATAATCAGCCTTTAATGAAATCAGTAGAAATGTTTTTTTTTCTATATCATGTTTTAGATCAAGGCTACGTCATGTGGTCCAACACAGTCCAGTGTAGGACGGTGGCCCCCATGTGTCCCACGGGGGCCACCGTCCTGCAGGTTTCAGTCCATCTCTGGTTCATTTCTGACTCAAAAGACATGGATTCAACAGGTTGGTGTTTATGCTAAAACCTGCAGGACGGTGGCCCTTGGGGGCCACATTGAACAGCGCTGGTGTGTGCTGTAGTGCAGTGTTTGCTGCTTTTTAAGGACCACCGTCCTACCGACTCCTGCACATCTCATGCAGATTACCTGAACTGCTCGTAGCGCTCTATGCTTGCATAAGTCAGGTGTGTTTTTAAAATACAGACACCTGTAAAACCAGATGTATTGGTCCTTTATGACCAGGATTTAGTGAAATCGTGTGGCAAAAATGACACAATGCAACCAAATGAACCTTTCTGCAATTCTGTCTGAATAAAACGACAAATTCCAGGTCAAGTGGATCATTTTATTCCCTCGGTGATGATAACATGAGACAGGTGTAGAGAAGAAAAGACCGGAAGAAAAAGCCACACGGGAGTTAATCTCCTCCTTATGGGGTCGGGAGGGGGGGATTCAGCCCTAACGCGACAAATCAACCAGAAATCTGTAGTCTTATACCACCGGAATGAAATGGCGACATCTCTCTCTCTCCCTTTCTTTCGCTCTCTCTCTCTCTCTGTCTCTCTCTCTTTCGCATTGTGGTGCTTTCTCTTATTTCTTTCTTGATTTGCGTGGCAGACAGGCTGGTTGGAGTGTTTCAGAAACAGTTGTAGATTTTACTATCTGCAGTTGGCAGCCACCCTGCAGTGACTCAGATAACCTCCTTTTACAACTGCGGTGGACAGAATGACATCTCAGAATGCACAACACGTCCCGCCTTGAGGCAGATGGGTTACAACTTCAGCAGGACCGCGTCATGTTCCGCTCCTGCCAGCCAAGAACAAAAATGTGAGGCTACAGTGGGCTCCGGCTCGCCAAGCTGACAGTTGAAGGCTGTTGGAAAAAAAAATGCTTTCAGCTCAAACACACAGATGGTGGTCTCAGATGGAGTTTTTATCACCAATCAATCCACGTTTTAAGTGTTGAAATGGATCTGATTTTGCAGGCCTCATGCGTCAAGCTAAGCTTACAATTTACCCAACTTGTAACGGCTACTAAGTGCAACACGTTCCAGCCCCCAACACAGGGTCACGCTGACACTGCGGGACTGGATTTGACTCCAGAAATGAGTGTTTAGATGAGTTTCTGTGGGGAGGAGACCGTTTGGAGCAGAATCACTCAGAGAGCTGAAGATGGAACATGTGTTTCTCTGGTCAGGAGCAGCGATGAAGGTGAAAACGGTAAACTGATGTTTGATGTCTCCTTAGTTCCCTGAAGAGGTGCAACAGGCCATAAATCAGGCCTGAGAATGGTTGAGGAGAACTACTTTATAG
The DNA here is from genome assembly GCA_037177515.1 of Pseudomugil tenellus. NCBI lineage: Eukaryota > Metazoa > Chordata > Actinopteri > Atheriniformes > Pseudomugilidae > Pseudomugil > Pseudomugil tenellus. Next base: position 22,863,192 of record JBAMHX010000019.1, read on the forward strand.
TTAGCGAGTATTGATGGTAAATATAAGGAATATAATCTTATTTCTTCTTCAGCTCCTGCTGTAAGCAAAATGTCTGGTGTGTGTGTGTGTGTGTGTGTGTGTGTGTGTGTGTGTGTTTGTAGAAGGGAGGAAATCCTGTTGTAGTCAGGATGGATGACCTCAGTTGTTTTAGCAGAAGAGGTGAAGCGAACACACAGACGCCACAGCTGGTCAGTTAGGCTGGTGTGTCAGGAAAGAATGGGGAGAGAGGAAATGGGGTGGGGGTAAATGGGAGGTGGTGGTGGGGGGGGGGGGGGCTACAGCTTGGCACAGCCTTTAAATACTGCCAGATTTATTGCAGCATGTCATATATGTGCACACACAGCCAGACCCATGCTTGTGCAGCACGTCAGGGCCAGTTGGAGGAAGATAGACCAGGTTGAGCTACACACACACACACACACACACACACAGTGTGTTTGTATAAATGGTTTTATACAAGACAAGCCTTCTCCGCTCTTTCTTTACTGCTAAAACATCTCAAGCCCTGTATTTCCACCATTTAAGTTGCGTTTATATGCATGTTGGTGTCGGAAGGAGATTCAAAACTTTATCATGTATTTTGTGATTTATTTAAAATTTAATTTAATTTATTCTTTTTAAAAACATTTTATTAAAAAACAATAAAAATGTATTTTTTATTTTGCTTTATTTTTAAGCCACTATTTATCTGAATCATGCAACTTTTAAACCTTATGATCTACAGCAGCAGTGTTTCCTGCTATCATCAGGGGGGCGACTTGCCCTCCCCGGGAAGATCAAGTTAATGTGTTTTTTTTTTTTTTTTCCGCATGAAATGGTCTCACTGCTAAAAAAAAAGAAAACATACATTTTCTACAATACCTTCTAGTTTGTTGTAACAACAGAGCAGTGAATGTTTGTGTTGGCGAATCAGTTAGCCTGGCCATAATGTTCTAGTATGTGACAGGATTCATGATACACACTTGTCCTTCTCAAAGACATAAATTACATCAAATTCATCTCCAATTAACCTGAAGGAGAAAAAATTAAGTATAAAAGCAAAAAAAAGTTAACAAAATGAAGGAATATCCAGACTGGCTTGACAGATGATGTGATCTAAACTGGATTTTTTCCCAATTTGCATTAATATGACAGCTGACTGGATAAATACATTTAGAAATGCACGCTGAAGTTTAAGAAATATTAAATACATTTATTTATTATTATTCTTTTTTGTGTTTTTCTTTTTTCGTGACCTCGATTGCTTGTATAATCGATTGCTGGATATATATAA
>JBAMHX010000019.1:22913139-22938873 GCA_037177515.1 Pseudomugil tenellus
GTTGCCGGGAAGATCAGAGCCTAGTGGTCTAGATGGATCAGGTCCTAGTGGTCTTGGCGGATCAGGTCCTAGTGGTCTGGATGGATCAGGTCCGTGTTGCCGGGAAGATCAGAGCCTAGTGGTCTAGATGGATCAGGTCCTAGTGGTCTTGGCGGATCAGGTCCTAGTGGTCCGGATGGATCAGGTCCCAGTGGTCTTGATGGATAAGGTCCTAGTGGTCCGGGCGGATCAGGTCCGTGTTGCCGGGAAGATCAGAGCCTAGTGGTCCGGATGGATCAGGTCCTAGTTGTCTGGATGAATCCAGTTTCTTTCAGGACTTTTACCAACTTCTCCATCCAGAGCTGTTTATCGTCTTAAACGCAAGTATATTTCATTGCTTACCCACGATGCCTTGCGCTGAACCCACAATGCACTCCGTTTCGTAGTCCACGTCCTGTATTTTTCCACTTGGAAGGAACTGATACCTGGATCGGATTAGGTTGCTGAATTTGGACATTCAAACCAAAACAACGCGACTTTCCCAACAAACTAATACGGATTTGAATTAAATAAAATGTTTCGTATTTGACAGCAAACTGTTTCCATCACATTCTGGATTCAGCAAGTGATCCGATGCGACGCCGTTTGTACAGCGTAGAGGAGAATAAATGACTCGTTCAGCCTGCTGGGCTTCTTCGGGATAAAATAAAAAGCCAACAAACCTTTTCTTCTGCTAAAGGTTTACTTTGTTTTACATTCAGTCTTATTATAACAGAACAACCACAAGAATAATCAGCTTTATTTGACATATGATTAACGTCACTTTCATGAATGTAAAAATGAAAATTTTTACATTTTTAACACATAATTAAACATAATGTCTCCTCAGATTTTCTGCTTTTGTAATGTGGGTTTGAATGATGGATATTCCTCTTTTTGGAATTAATTTGCACCATTGTTGTTAAAAAATTAATAATAAAACCCTCCTGTAGAGACGCCAGGAGCTGCAGAGTGCCAGCGTCTAACTGTTCCTCCTATTAAGCCAAATCCTTATGACAACTAATCTCCTCTTTCCTTTCCCTGCACCTCATTGTTGATCACTGTCCTGTTCCTAAAAAGCTGCTGCAAAATGCTGATTATGAGCTGTCAAATGGCAGTAATGGCTAATTCAGCTCTGCTGTGCGTGGTTGTGACATGCACTCACCGCCAGCCTTCCAACATCCTTCTTTTCTAATCTGAACATAACAAATGGGAGATTTTTTTTTTACTATCCTGTATTTAAGACACGCGAGCCTTTTGCTTCAGCTGTCTCTTGCATTGAATATAAAGAATGAAACTAAGAAGAATGACTGGCTGAAAAGTTTCACATTAAAGATGCATCATATACACATGTAGGCACCTAAATACTGCAGATGAGGTTTGACTCATATTTGTCATCTTTACATTCATTCCCTTCTTCACGTCCATTTGATTTACTTACAGGTGAACATAGACATGACTTTAAAATAGTTTGTATTATTTCTTTAACTATTGGATTGCATTGTTTTATTTTTTGACCTGCCTCGTGGATGCAAATGAGCACATCTGTTGCTACCGATGTTCATTAATATGAATTATTCATGTCAAATAATCCAGTAAGTGCAAAAAGAAATGAAATTTCGACTTTTTTACAACACCTTAAAATTCTTTTTTCCGGTTTGTTTACGTGAAGAATAACTAATCATACATGTACCTACTACCTTAATATATAAATGTGATTCTTCTAAAAGAAAACTGACTCTGTAGAACAGAGGGGTCAAACTCTGGTCCTGGAGGGCTGCTGTCCTGCAGGTTCTACATGTTTTTAAATCAAACGGACCCAACACCTTGTTAAGTCCTGAACAATGTCCTTTTATTGCAGTCAGGTGTGTTGAAGCAGGAAGACGTGTGAAAAGCTGCAGGATGGCAGCTGCAGCTCGACACTCCTGCTGTCGAAGCTTTGCAGAGGAGAAATTTTACAAAGCAAAAACACACTGCTGGGTTGAGAATTTCCATCCTGTTTTAGCTCTTTGGATCAAAGTGGCGGCAGACACATGCTCACTCAAGCTCAGACTCAGGGTTCAAATTCTCCCAGCTTCCTTCTGGAGGTAAAGATGAAGCTGCACGTTGGGGCTCTTGGTGAGTCATCCTCTGTCTTGTAGGCAGGAACACACAACCAAGCAACTCTGTTTGTGATGCAAAGAATGTAGTGCGATAGACTTTAATGCAGGACTGAACTCTACAACAGCAAATGACCGAAAAAAAAGAAAACAAAAGAAAAGGAAAAAACAAGATGGCACCGTTTGGCCAAGTCACCTGACTTGCACTCAATTATTCCAGTCCATGCAGCAAAGAAGCAACTAAAAGTTTCATCACAAACAACATATGAATAAAAAAAGTCTGTTATTTAAATCTAAGAAGTTAATGTTGATACATGTGATTAACTTAAGAGACTTTTTTCTAGTCATTTTTCCTCTAAGTGACACTGCAGCAGGTCGTACTCTGTCTTTTGTAAAGACGAGCTGACACAGTCTGTTGAAGTAAATCTTCCATAAATACAAATCTTCCATAGCTTTCGCTGTTCAAATGCATGAAATTCATCCAATTTTATCATCTGACAGCTGCTGGCAATCACCCAGATAAAAGCTGACAGCTGACATCATGACAGCCTGACAAAATGGGGGAAAAAAGCTGAAAACAAAACAGCTGTGCTTCATTGCTTTTTATTAGTATGTGATTTGGATGTTAATGTGGATGAGTGAGCACCATCAGCATATTCCTCCTGTTTACACTGCATGTCTGTCTACATGGGGAAGCACAGCGTAAACAGGCAAATGCCACAAGCCTCTAAATGTCAATTAACTGTGATTCATCTCTCTGGAGCTTTGGAAGGAAAGCAGAGTGTGGCCATTCATTTAACCGCCTCCCCTCTTTGACTTTCCATTACGCTCAGCTGATGCTCCAGTGTGCAACAGCAGAATAAGTGGCAAATTGTGGGATCATTGGGGTTGCAAGCGTATAATAGAAAGAACTGAATAGATGAGGCTGTTCGTGGTGCATTGACACTAATTTCCCCAACAGCACGATGTGCACATGTTTAATACGCAGCCAGGAGCCTTTTCTGGTTAAATGGCATTTTATTGGAAAGACAGTTTGCTTCTGGTAATTGTCTTTATAGGAACATGTTCTTCAAAATTTGTTAAAGTGAAGCCAATAAAAATCCCCCCCCTCCCATCTCGTCCTGGTGGGGTGGGGGCTGTTCACCTCCAGCTCGGGTTCTCCATCAGAGTCCTGAACAGCATCTTAGCTGTTCCTACGATGGAGCTGTTCTGGATGAGATGTCTGATGTTTCTCCTGGTATCTGTTGCAGCCACTTCTCCAGTTTCTTATATTTATATTCCTAAATGTGGAGTGTCTGGGAATATTATGGTTTTGCCCCGACCGTCACCGCCACATCCGCCGCTCCCGCCGCCGCATCAGCCGCCGTCGGTTATTCTTCGTGTGAGCACGGAACTCAAACAATTTTTACAATTTCTTATACTCTGTATACCCTTTTAGGGCCCCAAAGATGAATTTCACAATTATCGGATTTATGGTTTCCCCACCAGGTGGCGCTTTATGCACGGAAAATCATATTTTTGGTGTATCTCTGGAACTATATGTTTCATTGACCTCAAATCCAGTAGCATTAAAAAAGTCATGACCTGAAAATGCATCCTGTGCTGACGTCATAGCGGACTGGTTCAAAGTGACTGAACATATGCAGCTTAATATTATTGTGTGTATTTGAGGATTAGGAAGAGGAGGATTGGGGGCGTTTGGGGATATACCCCTATCCGTTGCTTCTGTTGGCATAGACCTTGTCTATCTGATGTTTCCATCGTTTAAAACCACATCCATGACTACAGCTGTCCTCTGCTGCTTATCCAACATGTCTGGCTGGTTTTTGTGTCAGTCTGTACCTGGAAGTCTTACAGGACCTTTGGGTCTCTCATCCCCACGCCACCTTAAGGCCCGCTGTCTAGATGTTTCTGCACTGTACCAGCTACTTGGTCACAGCGTTTCATGCATTCTTTCCTTGCCAGTATCTTGCACCCTGCTGTTAGGTGCTGATTGTTTCTCTACAGACTCTGAAGTATATCTCAGATGGAGATGGGTGGAAAAAAATGACTCTTAAGACAAAAAGCTACACACACAGCAGCTTGATGAGTAGTAATGTTAAAAAAAGTCTGATTATTCAAGCTAGTAGCAGAAATCCCAGTAATCATATGTAGCAGCTCCTCTTGCACAGAACACACACACACACATCTGGACATGCAAGAGATATAACACAGAATGGAATGATGTTACCCTAAACAAGACCAGACCAGCAGAACTGAAGGTGCTTCATACATCTAGATGTGGTCATCATGTCCATGTGAGGGAAGATTGCAGACCTGTGATCCTGCCTAGTGTCCCGCTGGAGGAAAAACCAGTAATCAGGATGACTTTCTTCTGAAATACCCAGTGCTCCATGTGAAGCTGATCTTTAAACACACTGGGTCGACTCGCTGCATCAGTCCCACTGTTCATACTAACTTCATCCACTGGTCCAGTCAGCCAGAAGGAATTAAACACCAACTCATTAACATGTTAACTTTACCAGTTTAAATGTGTCGCTCAAAGATGCACAAAAGAATCAAACTGGTGGGAGTGACTGCAGACAGGCAAAGTTCTTCATCATCCTGAGCCGTCAGCTCGGTGTCCATGGGGCCTTTTGGAGTCAGACTGTGAGGAAATGAATCATTTCTGATGATGGCTCACTCCCTTCTATCTTCTTTGCTCTCCTACAAGAGATTACTTTCTGACCGTTTTCCGGCTTCTTGGTTTGGTCCTCCATCCTACCGTCGCTCTGCTGCCTGCAGGCTCTCGCTGCTGTACTCAGCCTTTTAGCGCCTTTATATCATAAATCCTTTTCCAAAGTTTCTCTCTTTGGTATTATTTTCTGCTGCATCCATCCTTCTCCATAAACTGTTTGACCGTTTTCCTCCAGCTTCTTTTCACTTTCCACGTCTCCTTCTGTTTTTTACTCCCCTGCTTGTTTCCTCCGACCACATCTTTTCTCTTCCTCCTGTTTTCTGCTTCCCACACATCACAGATAAGATTCCATTGACCACTATGAATAAGGCAGATGTGCATGTGGGCTTCTGGCTCTGCATGTGCATTTTGTGATTAGTGGAATAAGAGTGTTAGTGCATTTAATTAGAACAAGAGAACGGAGTGGGTGGAGAAGCAAAAACATCTTTGTTCTTTTTGGTTGCTTGTCTTATTGCTACGTTATAGAAAAAAACAGCCTGACCATATGTGCGTGCATCTGAGTTAGCGGTGGATGTGCAACCCGTGTGACAGCCGGCTAGCACCCTCAGGGTGCAGACTTTGGTTCACTGGCTGATTCAGTCTCGTAAACAGTGGCGTAACAATGAGATGCAGTGATTTCTGCATCAGCTCCGACACACGCTAATCCCACACACACATGCTCAGCAGCATGCGTATGACTTTGCACTAAAAAGTCATTCTTGCGCGCATTCATGGTCATGTGAATACATGCTGTAAATCCACAGCAAACCTCCAACACACACACACACACAGGTCTGATTTGCAGAGTAAATCCCAGTCAGCCCATTCACCTCCATGCAGCCGCATGTAACGTATTGTCCTAATCAATCCCTCGCACACTAAGAGGCTTTTTCAGCGGAACCACCCGGGGCTAGCTAGCAGTTAGCGAGTGCTTATCCCCTCTTCTTGTGGGGAGACTAAGAGGCTGCCTCCCCACAAGAGTTTTATCTTTACATGCATAGAGGCAAGCTTAGAGGGGAGGTAGAGGAGGAGAGACCTTGGTCTGAGGTGATGATGGGTCAGTGGATGGTTGATGGCAGAGACGTTGATCAACGCCCTGGTTATTAGTCAAAAGCATGGAGCAAGTGAAGAAAGAGGATTAAAAAGAAAAGATGGTTAAACAGACTAAATTAGGCAACAAAAGGTTTGATGTTGAGGCTCATTGTGGGGACATGATTTGATCTGAAGCCACAAACAATAAAAGACTCTTTAAAAATGTCACTTTCAGCCTCGTGTGATTGTTTTTGTGGATGCTGCCAAACACATTGAGCTGCTGGATTCGGACCAGATTGCATTATGAAAGGATTACAAGTTCCACATTTTTTCTTCTTCTCTCTGATCCTCTTTTTTTTCTTTTCTTTTCTTCTCCAGTTTGAGCTATTTTCTTTCTCCCACTCATGATTACAAGCATTACAAGTTCATTACAGTCTGTTAATCTTCCGAATACAGCAAGCGAGATTTGTTTGCTGCACACATTCCCATCTTCAGTGCGTACTGTCACCAGCCAGGGACAATTCCCGTCAGCTTTAATGAATCTTTGTTTGCGCGGACTGATAACCGCACAGCACCAGACACTTTAAAACCTGATTTACGATTACTTTTGTAAACATGTCGTTTTGCAAAAGTAAGAATTTCTCATTCCTTTTACAAGATTCTGTCAGCAGAATGAAATGAATTTTCTGCTACATTGGTTTTTGTCTCTCAAATCAGTCCATAATTGAATGGAAGCTTCTGTCTCCAGGAGTATTTGAATGTAGATACTTGACAGAATGGCAGCAACATAGAGCTCATTGTATATAAGAAAGTGGGCATTACAGCAGTCGAGAGATACATAAGAGAAACAGACTCCAAACACCACGCTGAGGTAGCCGACTGTACAACAGGAGATGAATTTTAGGAAAATTGTATTGTGAGAAATCCTGCAGCTTAGCAGGTTCTTCGTGGCTCTGACCCAAAGCCAGAGCGAACTCAGCGCTTCTGGTTTGCTTTAACATGCTACAGGTGCTTTCTGCTGATTCCTAAACGGATAAAAGGAGCTGCAACCTGATTGGCTGTGCCGTTCCTGGAAGCTCGCCCCCTAGTGACGGCTCACAGTAGATGCACTTTCATGTGATGAGAAGGAACGTGATGAAAGAAAGCTGGCTAAGACTCTGCCTGAGGCTTTATCACAGACTGATGATTCTCATTTTTGTTCTTCCTCTTTAATGAACCGTCTTCTCTTCTTGGTGAACAAAACTAAAGAAGGTGCAAAGAAGACATTCAGCCCAGTCGATTTATTTAATAACACTTGATTATGAACATGTTTCTGTTGCCTTTCTGATTCTAGCATGCTCATCTCTGCTTTCCTGGACGGTTGCATAACCTCGTCTCCTTCTTGTCTCCTTTCTTCCACAGGTATTGTTGCTCAGAAAGTGCGTGTCTTGGAGGAGGTGGAGGCATATCCCACGGAGTCGGTTATTCTGCGATGCGAATTTATCGATAGGAAAGACACCAAGCTCACACAGGTTGGCAGATAAAACATCCTTTTTCTGTTTGCTGAGTAGTTGTGGAAGCGCAGAATGTGGAATTAAAGCTGCTGTGCGGAAAAGGCTACCAGAGTGAATTCCTGCAGATTGCGGGTTTATTTGCAGGTACATTGTGTCAGATTGTTTTGCAAAATCTTTAAAAGTTAAAAGGCAGAAATCAAAACAGGAGTAAGGTTACTGTGCGACCTTGGCTTTCCAGGGGAGCAGCGATTTGAGGCTTTTTCTGGAAACTTGAGCAGAGTGCAAAGCACAATAGGCCAGATGAAAAGTGACCACATCATCACAAGGAGAGACTGAATAGTTGCGCTTTCATGGTTGATGACTGGGAAAAAAAATCTTTTGTATTGTGGAATTACATTTGATGTTTATGCCAGAAACTTTTTTTAAAAAAAATACACTGTAAAAAAAATGTGTCGGCTTAGTTTTAAAAAGTACAGCAAAATTAACAACATGTGTAAAAATGAAACCTTTTATTAAAGTAACTAAACAAAAGATTAAGGTCCTCGTTTTATCCAAAAGCTTTTCTCTGAAACAAAAGTGCGTTATTTTCTGGCACCATGAAACATTTTGTCAGATAACTGGGAGTGTTTTCTTGCGATGCCGGACATTTAGATTCATCAGCTCATCCTGAAGGTTTTCTTTTGGTTTTAGCTCAATTAATTATCAGCCAAATATTTTGTGGACATTTGGATGTGCAGGCCTCATTTCATCTCTTTATTTGAACTCACCTGCAGAACCTGTTTGGTTTTCTTTTAGTGTTAACTGGTATTTGATGCAAACACTGAATCATCCAGGTTAATGTGGCAAACTGTGCTTTATTTAAACTAGCTGAATGAAATGGACCCAGCTTGAATGCATGCTGTCAAAAAGGTGAAAAAAAGGAAATGAAGAAAGGTATTAATAACACAAACACCTTTTCTACAGCTTTATTTTTCATTCTTCGTTGAAGGCTGATGCTGTCATGAAATATGAAAATACTGCAAAGTGTCACATTCACACTTTGGTGTTAAACGTGCACAGTTCCGTTCACATTTAAGTAATCTAAACTATATACGTATAATTTATGCATAAAAATCAGTTATGTTAGGAATGTTAAAGTGAATTTATCAGTTAAATCTTCCAAATTAAAATTTCTCCACCTCAGTTTATTAAAGTGACACGGTTTGACCCAAACATCAATGTTAGTAATAATGATGATCTCTGGGTTTAGTATCCCGTTCTTCATGCGTGTTGGTGCACCGAGGAGGCTGTCCCTTTCAGACACCAGATATTGTAACTTTGCATGAGCAGATTCGTCTCTCATGAGATCATGTGACCTGCATCACCCCCCTCTCCCCTCCCTCCTAGGGGACCTTTAAGTTCCACTTGACAAAGCAACGTTACCCATCACAACACAGCATACTGCTTGCTTTAATGTTGGACAAAACATGTATGTAAAAAAAATATGGCCACAGAGGCTCTGCTTTGTGCTACTTTTACCTCTTTTAACCAAAGTTTGTCAGGTTGAACGAAGTAAGAAGATGAAAACAGTGTCTGAGGAGGCAGAAAACAGGAAAGGGATGGTCCAGAGGAAAGACACCAGTCCGACTCTGTAAAGATCTAAAACTTTCTCTCTGTTTGCTTTGGTATTATTAGACAGCTAACTTATCTCTGCCTGATCTGCAAATGTATTAAAATACATTTTCACGTCTTTGATTCAAAACAATAGCAGTGTGTGATGAGCTGCAGAGCGTTGCAGGAAACGTCTGAGTCTTTTACTGGTTAGTAGAAGGACATCATGGACACCCCGGGTTAGAGGGTTCTCACTTCACATGGAACTTTTTGTCCCTTCACTCGCACTGTAGTAAAAATAGTAGCACAATTAAAGCAAGTCAGTAGGTCTTTGTAGAGAATAAAAACTACAGTTGTTTTAGTAAAGTAATGATATGGCAACAGAAACAGTTTTAATGAATATAGTATTTTTTTCTGTCATTGATATTTTTAGTTGCATCTTTATAGGCAGAATCTTTGTCGTCCACTTGTGTAGTAAAGCTGATATGCATGAATCAGTTTGATGTTTATTTTTTAGCTGATTAATCAAGAATGATTGGCCGTTTGAGGGTTTGCTGGAATCTGTGGCGAATGTTCTGCGTTGCTCCTGCTGTCGTTTTTAAAATGAGAACCTTCATCGTGCTTTGAAACCAGCCATCAGCAGGCTAGCGAGCCTGTTTCTACTAAATTACACACACACAGACATCGCAACACAAACTGTCCCGCATTCCTCCAGATCCAGGCAGTCACACCAACTGCCAGGTACACGCTCGTCCAGGGGAACTATTGTGCTCTGCTTTTAAGATAAATGGAGAGAAAACAAGCACAGGACTCATTAGCATATTAATACATGCAGTTCTCTAAATGCTATTCCTCAACCTGCAGTTCCACACATGGCATTTAAACCAACTCAGCATGCTTTTAAATAAATAAATGACTAAACTAAATGCTCAGACAGACAGGCCGGCTGATAAACATCCCGGAATTTAGCTGCAGTAATGAAACTATTTATTGCCACCGAGGTTTATCTTCATAAGCCTGCTTCTTGATGCCCAACGCGACATCGTAGGGCGTGAACTCCCCAGCAGTGTGGGCTTAGTGAGCGCACACAAAAGGTGAAATGTTTGCATGGAAACATACGTTGTTATGCTCTCAGACAGAACACATTTCCCAATCGCGTGTCTTTGAAGACACCGTGCTGCTTCTTCTTGTTGCGTACAAAGAGAAAGCTGAGAAATAAGGACGGAATTCAAATCATCCCTCGTCTCGTTTCTCCTTGCTGGAAAATTGACTTGTCAGTTTGGGGAAGTTTCATAGTTGGAAACGCCAATAATTACTCAGCTTATTTTGAAGTAAGCAAAGTGTCCAGAAAGTTTAATTTGCTTATTAGCTGTTATTACTGGACCTTTCTGCCTTCGCCAAACGGACAGATACTGTTTCTGGGGGTTGGGACAACCTCGCTGGTTCTCCAAAGATCAGTTACAGAAACATTTAATATGTCATTAACCCTATCACGCCCAACGTTACCTCTTTAATACATATAGTTTCTGTGATATTTTACGTGACTTTGTGGTGATTTTGCTCAAAATCCTGTTTAGCACAGTCGGATACTTGTTTTCTGCCTCCCAATAAATGCCAGGAGGCAGAAGGTTACACCTTAATAACTTGGACATATCAAATAAACACATCGATGGGGGGATTTAAAGGGCAAAAACTTAGTTCTTATTATCTTATCACTCTAGTTGAATAAATATAATGCTTTATGCTCTTAAAATGACTCATTTTTATCCGTTTGCAGTGACTCTACATACATGGTAGCGGGCATTGTTGCACCACTATTTTTACTTCGTTGTCTCTGATTGGACCAACAGCACCATTCTGTTGGACAGTATGTCGTCACGATGACGTATTTACCATGGCAACCAAAGGCGCCATATTTGTCATAGGTGGGAAAAACTCGTTAGTCTCATTCAGTTATATGTGTTTGACTCACTGTAGGTTGGTTTAAATGGCCTAAATATGGATTTACTTATTCCACATGACTTTCTCATATCATGTACCAGAAAATGAAATCACATGATATAAGGACGTTACAGAAGCGTTTGGCCGTCACAACCATTAAAAGATATTGGACCAGTTTCTCATTTTAATGAAAAACATATCTCATTATAATGTGACAGATTCTTGATATAACAAGATATTAATCTCATTAAATCGAGAAACTTTAGAAGATGGTTTCTTATTATAACAAGATGTGTAACCCTAACCCTAGTTTCAACCAGGTTAATATAATGAGTTATCTTTTTTCCTGTGAGGAAATGCGTTCTTACGACAGATTTCGACTTATTAAAACATCACCCCTCTTCATGTTCTCACTGTTTCCTCCGGACCAGAATCAAAAGTTCCCTGAGAAGCGATGTTACGGTTAAAAACATCACGTTATAACGAGATAACTGTGTCACTTAGATGAGGAAATATATGGTATATAGTTGTACGATCCATTAGTGGAAAACTCCGATCAGAGTTCATCTAAGATGCACAGCCAGATGTGTAGCGGACCACAAACGTGATTTTACCATATCACCTCTGTAGTGTCGCTAGAGTCAAAATGTCCCGGATGTCCGTCTAAGAGAATGTGTAAAGAGAAAAGCGCCTGAGCTTTAAACTGCAGCACCAGCTTATGCAGCCAAAAGACAGAACACATGTACACAGTTATAAAACTTGTGCTGCAGTCTTCTACTCGCAGATGAAAATATGGTCATGACCTCAGGATAAAAATATATTTAAAATTTTTTAATTTTTTAAATTTTAAGAATTTTGGCCGCTAGCAGCCACCATACCTTTAGAATTTTGTTTGGCGTTTGAATTCATTTCTTTGCCCATATTTACCACTAGATGTCAGTAATTATAACACACCGTTCCTTCAAAGCAGAATATTCTAAATAAAATAAAAACTTTTTGATAGGTTGTGACTGGTTGGTTCATTAATGCACGTTGCAGAGTAACCGTAGTGATCTCTAACTTTATTTATAAACCATTATAATACACTGACAACAGTGTCAACAAGCTTCTAAAAAGGTTCTGCATGCTAGCCAACCTTCTGTGATGTACTGAAATAAAAGCTGCTTTAAAAACAGCAACATGGCAGCTTTTATAATCCTGCATGTACCCAGCAGTAGAAAAGTTGCTTAAAAAATTAATTGGCTGATTTATCTTTTGTCGCCACATCACATGCTGTTGAGAGGCAAAGTAAATATGCACCTGTTGTGACAATGACTATTCAGAGGGGAAAAGTATCAGTTGAGGAGAGCGTTTGTGGCTAAATTTATGGACAAAAACATGTAAACATTTTTTGTTTGCAACCTTTATTAAATGTGATTCATTTGCAGACATCACAGCTTCAGACTGCAGCCATCACAAAGCTCCCGACTTCTTCTTTATTGTGCTCAAGCATGTGTGTGTCAGTCTGCAAAACACTTGAAGGTCCTCATTAACTTCATGTGGTTCTGGAAAAGCACTTCTTCTAATTTCCACCTGCCTCTTTCACATTTCCTCACTTTATCAGCAGCAATCACAAAGATGTTTGTTAAAGGCTCCTCTTGGGAATGATTAGCACATCTTGCCTCCAAAGGTGCCTTTTTTGTCATTACCAAGTTTGTTTGAGTTTCCATCCATATCTTATTAAAACTCATCTCAACTCATCTATATGGGACTAAAGTTATGTTGTACGATTCTCTGCAGGTCAAACTTAATTTGATACATTTTTTAGATAGTAGTAGATAATAGTAGAAGAAAGCAAAACTATACACTGTTTGAAAATTCAGGTTTGATCTCTGCACAATAGACTTAAGCAGGGCCGCTGCCAGCAATCCGGGGGCCCTAAGCACAGCTGCCCCCGTTTTCTTCTCCTCCTCAGCTGTTCAAAAAAGTGAAGTAGTGTACCTGTGATGAGCTAGTAAATGTAATCAAAGGCTAGAAACAGGAAGTGGTTTCTGTATTTCCAGTATACTTGAGTGTGTCATGCTCGCCTTCATGTCAGAACTAAGACCAGACAATAAAAACGTGTTAATAAATTTTGGAATTGATATTTTCATTTAAAGCTGAAGAAGAAGAATTAAATTGGAATTAATAATTTTTAATTATGTAATGTAACCCATCAATGTAACCCATTGATGCATAGTTTGATGTTCCAGTAGAAATCCAGATTTTAGCCAGTAGCACCAGTGTCATAACATCCCACTGCAGAACTGTAACATAAAATAAAATAAATCATGAAAGCAACATTTGCTTTCGTGTAATACCATCAAATTGTAAATAGAAAAATGAAAGATAAAATGGCCACAATCTTTGCTGTCTTTGCTAAACATGTTCAGTAAATAACAATCAAAATATTACTTTTGTTTATTTGGGTCAACATAATTACAAGCAACTGTCATGTTTAGTTTGTTACCGTTCTAATAAAACCACTTCAGCTTGATAAAAATGATCCGTTACCGGTGTTGTTAAATTTACCGTGTCCTTTTATCATGTCGGTCTCTTAATCTGTGATTGGCTGGAACTTAAAGCAGGCGGTTGTGCATCAGCAGTTTGTTTGCATGGAAGCAGCAGCTCCAGGTTTAATGTTTTTTTTTCTTTAAAAGAGTTTTGAGCTCCAGTGGCCTTTATTCAACAACAGCCTGACAGGAAAGGGGGCTAAAACTACCGGGGGCTGATACTTTGCAGGGTGACTCATAATGTTTCTCCTCCAATCAAACCTGAAGAGAGATCCTCTGAGCTCCTGCTCCTCCTCAAGGTGTCATTCATTTAATAGATGTTTGCCAAACGTGTATCGAGCTATATTGCTTCTCCGTTCTGGTCTGCCACTTTACCCAGTATCGGCTGTCAATTAGAAAACAGCAGAGAAAACTAAAATCAATCTGGTATCACATCACAGAATTTTCCCGTGGGGCAGAGTCTCATACAGCTACAGCACATATTGATCTTTTTTTACAGATCAGAAATCTAACAGAAGCAAATCTTAGATTTAATCTTGTAAAATATTCTGTTTCTTTAACTTCAACCATCTTGCCTTTTGAGCAGCATTTCTTCTTTTTATCAGTCCATTCATTCATCTGTTTATTCATCTGTTTACATATTTGTTCATTTAAGCTACAGATTGAAGACATTTCAATAAACAAGTTTTCTTGCATTAAAATATATTTTTAACTTGGGAATAAATGACCCACCAGCAAAATATTACTGGTGTTGTTGAAGTGATTGCATCATTCAGAATCAGAATCATTCATGGTTGTCGTTTAATCTGCAGTAAAGCAAAAATAAAATAAATAAATACATTTATAACTAGCCTAATGTATTAGTTAAAAATTAGGTAAATATAATATTATTTATAATACATTTTATTTAAAAAGCACCTTTTAGGTCACTCAAGGTCACTTTAAAAGCAAGAAATAAAACGATAAGAAAAAATATTAAAATTACAATATAAAACTGTTGGACAGAGAATTTTATTTATATTTGTAAAAATAAAAAACAATGAAATAAAAATATAGCAGCAATGTGTGAAGAATAATTCAGCAGCTTGAAGCTTCTTTTAGCAGCAAAAAGGTTTGTAGCTAAAATTAATGAGTCATTGTGCAGAACTCTGTGGGCTGATGGATGTGTTTAACTGGAGTCATGTGTGTTGGTGCAGGGAAACACTGAAAACCAGTAATCAATGCTGAATATCCATTTAAAAACTATTTGGAAAATGTGTCATGAAAGAAGCGTTAGCTGTTCAGAGACCTTGTTTGTGTTCTTTAAATGTGCTGAAAACTCTTCTTATCAGGTGTCTTGGATCTGGGAACCTACTGAAGGCCAAAGGGACAACATTGCTGTGTTCCATCCAACCTATGGAGAGAGTTTTCCCAACCCTGTCTTCAAGGATCGAGTTAAGTTTCTGCACCAAAGTCTGGAGCGCCCGTCCATAAGGATTACCAACCTGACGATGAACGACGCCGGCCGCTACACCTGCGAATATGCCACATACCCGTCTGGAAACGAACAAGGGTCAACCACTCTCGTCATGCTCGGTGAGTTGAGACGTATCCACGTAGCACAATGCAGACGGCAAAGCAGATCTGAATGAATCGTTTTCAGCTCCACATGTGAAGGAGGGGTTGATGTTCAAAAAGCTTCACAGGATTGTGGCTTCTCTGAAAGCAGAAGAAGTCCTTGAAGTAGACTTTTAAAAACAGCTCTGCTAACTGCTCAGCCTTCACAGGCGCCTTCCCAGCCATCTGCTTATCACTGCTTTCTATAAAACAAGTTCCCAATGGGCCTTCAGTCTAAGAAGAAGTCATTTAAAGCATTGGCAAGTATTCTCAGGGTATCTCCTTGTTAGATGTGGCATGAAAAACAAGAACGATCTCCTAAAAAGATTCCCGACTTGGATGTGGCACAGCATGTATCGGCTTCTTTGTAAAGACAGCATAGTTAATTTAGATAAATGTGATGATGGGATTTGATCAGAGCGCAGTCTGCAAACTGAGATAAACTGGAGGTGTGTTTTCCACTAGCTACTGCTTAGGTTGGGCCTCTAAGTGGGCTTTGGCACCAGTTCAGTAAGTATTTAATTACAACCTTGTTTTTTAAATGATGAGACGGTAAAATGTATTTATACATATAAAAAATGTATTTTGAACTTGATATCAGCAACATTTTTGAAAAGAGGTTCACACTCTGGCTTTGGATCACCTCTTTTTTATGATTCCCTTCTGAAGGTTAATAAATGGAGACTAAATGGTAGTTTTAAATTTAAAATATGTCCCCACTCCTGCTTTAAGTTTTTGTTCCAGAGGATTTGATTGAGTGAGATACTGGACGTAGACCAGTTTCGAACCTGATCACTGTACAAGCCACAGTGTTGAAATATGTGCAGAAGAAGGTTTTTTTGGCTGAAATAATAATAATAATAGAAACTTTATTATTCCTCTATAATATAGAAACCAGTACAGTCCAGTACAGTCAAAACCAAACAGGTAATGACTATTCTGAAGCAGCAGCCTTTGAAGTGAGCACGGTCTTCCTTTAGCTGGTTGTCTGAGTGACGCAACCCCCCCCCTACCAATCAACGGCTAATTCGTCTTCCATGCTGCATCTCTCTTCCACCACAAATGTGTGGTGTACAAATCTTTGTACAAAGAATTTTTCCTCAAGAATTTGCTGTCTAGCTAACTAGATGTCTTGCTAGTTTTTGTAACTAGCAACTATTTAGATGTAGGACAAAACATCCATCACTTTTAATTTGTCAACATATTCACACTATACTGCTCAAACTTTAATTTCCTTTTTTTAAAAAAAAAAAAAAAAAGAAAATTAGGATCACTCTGAGGGGCTGAAGATTACTGACATTCGGTATCAGTTTTCTGCCTTGTCATGAACCTGTACACATCTCTTCTTCTTGGCTTTGTGCTTTACATTATAAAAACAATGTATAGATATTAAACGACTTTTTTCAAACACAATCATTCATACACAAAAATGCATCACATGTACCACCCCATTAGCCACAGCTACCCTATGTTGCATAAGCTGAAAATAGTCTCTTAACTGAATATAGCTATGAAGATATTGATATAGTACACATCTGGCCATCAAAACAGCTTTTCTTTTTAATTCTGGAGAAGCTGTAATAGCAAGAGGTTGCTATTAAATTATCAAGATACATGGAATCTTCTAGCTATCTACGTAGATAGGACTCAACATTCCTTTTTTTATATAATACCATAATCACATCATGATCATCATCACTGCACTCACATCCTGTAGATGGTATTTAAAACCAATCAGCCTTTTTTTCCAGAACAAAAACAGAAATAAACCATTCTAAAGGGCTTTATTTTCTGTGTTGTCATAACAGCAACCTTCTACACATCACTGTCTCTAAAAGACTAAAACGTTCCTTTAAATAATATTTACTTTAAGAAATATTTCTGCCCTTTTAACATTGAACATGAATAATTTAGACACAACTTACTATTTTCATTTTCACTGACTTTCCCTGAATTTCTTGCACCTGTTTAAACTTCTCAGAAATTTAACTTTTGATATTTCTTTCTTTTGTGCTAGTTTTGAATAATATAAGCATCTTGTTGTTGAAAGAATATTTATTTCTCTTACTTCCATCACAGCAACATGCTTTTATTACGCATGGTTACTAAACAGAAACATATTTGGCTTTTTTAGCTTTAGACATTATGTTTGAAATATTTAGAGTAAATATTGCAGTTGTGCTGCATATTTTAGGTTTGTTTTGGGAATGAAAGTAAAGATGATTCAGAAAAAATATGGAAATAAGGAGGATTCAGAAAGAATGTTGCAATGGAAATCTCTAAACCAAGGAACAGTGCAATAATGTCTTTATTTAAGTTGACATGTCCTTAATGTACTGTTCAAAAAGCCCATGCGTAGTGGCAAGTGCCTTCTTCAGGGCATTACGCTCACAGCATTTAGCAATCCATTTAGAATATGTCAGCTCAAATAAAGCCATTTATACTTGTAAAATGCTTCAGTTTAGATTCACTCCCCATCTTTTCTCTGAGTAAATATGAGTATTGTAGATTTATTGGTTATCAGAATTTAGAAAGACGTGAAAATAATTCAGCACAATAAAATATTAGTTTTTTTTTTCCTTCAGATCACCTGTTTGGTCATCGTTTTACTGTAATGTGTTTTCATTATCAGATATAGTTTATAGTAACATACCAGCGGGTTGCTATTTCTGTGCATCATCCCACCACCCGGACCAACCTCTGCTCCAACCTCGGTGACATTTCTGAATACTTAATCATTTTTGTTTAATTGGTGTCAGGTCTGCTTTGGTAAAGTGACTGACTTAATTACTTGTTGAGGTCCTAAACTGTCATAAACAAAAGCTGGGAATTAACATAATGTCACCATGACTTTCTCTTCCAGGAATCAGACCATGCATCCGTATGTAAATTTGCCTGAAAGGGATGGCAAATCTTTCTTTTCAACCTTAATTATTTTCCATTTACCAAGTTTCTTCTTGGTTTAACTACAGCATACTTCTCAAATTAATGAAGATGTCAACATGGTTCCTAATTGTTGAAGCCCTGCCAGATCGATAGCCTTTCAAACTGATAGTTCACATCATTTGTTTAGCAAAGTTGGTCCATGGCAAAGCTGCAACATCCTACTGTCCATCCATTTTTTAAACAATTGCAGTGCAGCAGAAAGAAAGAAACCATTGAGCACAAGAAATGAAGGTGCTGCTATCTGTTAAGTAGTTTCCAGCTTTTGTTTCAGTTATAATTAAGTTTTCGTCCATCTCCTGCATCGGTTACACGCGTTATTTGGTTCATTTTCAAGAGGTTTAGCTATCATCACATAGCACCAGAAATCGCAGTAGTGCTGATTTGAAGAAAAAAAATCTGTGGTTTTGTTCTTCTTCTTGTAGTGTTTTTTGGATGGTTGTAAACAACTCTATAGCAGAACTAACCCCTAACCTACCAACTGATGTTACAATCTGAGCTCAGTTTGGCCCAATATTGGATGAACTGGGTAACAAAATGGCAACGTAAAAGACAGATGTGCCACCTGGGGTGAGTCCTTCAATTCTTGTTTGAGGTATCTTTGCCCATTCTTCCTTACAAAAGTTCTTTGAGATTTCTGGGCTGTCTGTGACAAACTGCTCTTAAGGTCTATCCATAGATTTTCAATTATATTGAAGTCAGGACATTGTGAAGGCCATGGCAAAACCTTCAGTTTACGCCTCTTGATGTAATCCACCGTGGATTTTAAGGTTGTGTTTAGGATCATTATCCATTTATAGAAGCCACCCTCTCTTTAACTTTAGCTTTTTCACAGAATCCATTTTTCCGTCTACAGTGAAATGTTCCCTGTGCCACTGGCTGCAATACAACCCCAAAGCATGATTGATCCGTCCCCATGCTTAACAGTTGGACAGAGGTTCTTTTCATTAAATTCTGTGCCCTTTCTTCTCCAAACGTACCTTTGCTCAATTCTGCCAAAAAGTTCTATTTTAACCTCATCGGTCCACAGAACTTGTTTCCAAAATGCACCAGGCTTGTCTATATGTTCATTTGCAAACTTCAAACGCTGATTTTTGTGGTAGAAGAGGTTTTCTTCTGATGACTCTTCCATGAAGACCATATTTGTACAAGTATCTCTTTATAGTGGAATAGTGTATCACAACTCCAGTGTCTGCCAGATCTGTCTAGAGGAATTGTGCAGTCAAATATGGGTTTTGACTTGGTTTTCTTACAATCCTGCAAGCTGTTCTGTCTGATATTTTTCTTGGTCTTCCAGAACTTGCTTTAACTTCCACTGTCCCTGATGACTGCCATTTCTCAATTACATCCCGAACAGAGGATATTGGCATCTGAAAATGCTTTGCTATTTTCTTATAGCCTTCTCCTGCTTTGTGAGCGTCAACTATTCTCAGTTTCAGTGCTCTAGACAACTGCTTAGAAGAACCCATGGTGCTAATTGTTGGGGCAAGGTCAGATGAGTCTGGGCATTTAAAACCTTTGAGATTAACATCACCTGGTCTTTCCAGACGATGATTGAGAACAATCCATGACACTGTCAGGTCTCAGTTTTCCAAAGGGGGCAGTACAAGGTATTAACTCTGCAGGGTGCCCAAACCTTTGCAGAAACCATTTTTTTTTTTTCTGTTATTTTAAAGTGTAAATGATGGAAATAAAATATAACTTTTTTGGCATAATATAAGAATGTTTCATCTGTAATTTGATGCCTTTTGGTGATTTTTCCATCTTTGCTTGGCTTCTTTATCCACATTAATACAAATTTATACCTAGGGTGCCCAAACTTTCGATCCCCACTGTACATGCTAGCGCTACCTTAGTTTTAGGATAATGTAATAAAACCATGTTAATTTAGTTTATCCAATTGAAGCTGAAAATAAACAGATGCTGAAAGAATACCTGTGCATCCACATTACTTGCACATGTAATGCTAGCTGACTAAGCTAGCAGTCTACATGCTATTTTCATTGGCTAGTATGTGGTTATAGCTTAATTCATACTGGAGGTTAGCAAGGCTGTAGCTACATTGACGTAGCTACAGCCGGAAAGTGTGGAGAAGTGTGTCCTGTAGCCAGTCTGATTTAAATATTGAAAAATATAAGAATTAAAAAAAGAGATGTATCCAAACTTTTCAGTTTGGACAGAAGAACAGAGCTCATATGGAGACAGAACAGAGCCTGAATGTTGGCATTTCCAAAAAACCCATTGCACATCTGGCCACATAGGTCACTGTGGTGAGAGTGGACACAAGAATCCAGTCTACAAACCACCAGACAGTGAGCAAGACCTGTTACAGGGAGAAGGTCTGCTTCTAACACATCAAGCTGCTCCCCAAACAACCAAAACTCTTTCTACAAACCTTTTTGAACTTACTGTAAACATTTTGGCTCCATAATCCAGATTATTAGTGCAGATATATGATTTCTTTATATGACCAGCATATTTGAGTGTGTGGTTGAAAAAGGGAAAACAATCATTTCATCCCTCTTTAGATATTTAATCCAATGAAATCTATTCGTAATGTTACACAAATACTACAAGCAGCATTACCATAAAATAAAACTTTATCATCAAAGTTTATAATTGGAAAAGATAAAAGTGAAAATCTGGTCACAGTCCTGGATAAACAAGCAACGTAAGCCCAGTGTGAGCCCAGAACTCAATGCCTAACCTAAATATCGCTGTTTGTGTCCTATTTTTATTTTCTATTCTTTCTTCATGATTTGTCCAATGAGCAGCAGGGTTCAGCATGTAAATATAATAAAAATGCAAGAAAAGTACTTTGCATTTAAATCTCTACAACCCAAGACAAGGTCAAACTGTTTTTATAAAAGGAATATGTGTATGAAGCTGTGACGTTGGTTTCTCCAAGAGTAGCAGGAAATATGAATGGGACATTCAGGCAGGGACAAAAAGAACATGCGGGGTGGGGGAATTGAGTTGTTTTAGTCCAGCCTGTTGGTATTAAAGTCTCCATGACATGCAAGTAACAGGATTTCAAAGTTTACTAAAGACCCAAAACAAAACATGCAGGTAAGTTTTTCCTCTCTGCAGTTGCTGACAGTTCTCATCAGGTTGCATTGTTACAAACAATCAAAGCTGAGAATGAGGAAACTGTGGAAAAGTGAAATAGTGAGTTTGTGTTTAGAAAGTGAGTGGATGTTTAGATGCTGTTAACAGGAGGCACATCCTGCCTGTAATCTGGAACAGCTGGTGTTATTCATCTACTCGCCCGTCCTCCTGTTTGCATTGCTTCTTCCCAAGCAAGCATTTCTCCTGCAGGGCCGTGTGAAAGCATCATGCTTGCATGTGAATATCAACTGTTTCAG
Source organism: Pseudomugil tenellus (assembly GCA_037177515.1). Classification (NCBI taxonomy): domain Eukaryota; kingdom Metazoa; phylum Chordata; class Actinopteri; order Atheriniformes; family Pseudomugilidae; genus Pseudomugil; species Pseudomugil tenellus. The sequence continues at coordinate 22,934,464 of JBAMHX010000019.1, forward strand.
TCAGTAGAAATGCAGTGCTCACACAGTAAACAAGACCCATAACATCAGTGCTGGTACAAAAAAAAAAAAAAAAAGCTTATACATCAAGGACTCCTGTCATACCTGGAAAATGATTTGAATTGATGAAAAGGAGCTTTTAATAATGGAACAGTTTATTATTGAGGTTGAGATGTAATTATTATTTTGCACAACTTGGATGTAATTTCATCTAATTAATTTTATTATTTGTTTTCTCATTTCTGTGGAGCTGTTTAAAAGCAAGAAAGCTAAAAAGAATTTATGACAGTAGCTGAGATGTTGCACTCATTAAGGTGTAATGTTTTTCTCAGTAGGTTCTAAGTAAACCTGCAGGCAACAATACAGACTCCACTGGAGAACAGATTGAACAGGACAAGCAGAACTTTGTTACCTTGCGGTGAAAACAGTCCAACATGTGGAGCGAATTGAGCTGAGCTGCTGGCACAAAGCAGACGCAGGCTATGATATATCTGCTGGATAGCTAACTGGCCTTTTGTCTGGAGATGGGGCAGCATTGAGCTCTCAGGGATAAAGTCAGCTCAAACTAAGCACCTTAAAGTCACGGGAGAACAGCCATATTTCATCTTCTTGGATATAAAATCCATATGAGCCAATCACATTAGACCTTATTGAATTCACAGCCAATCATATTGCACCTTTTTCAGTATAGAATCACCACCAATCCAATCATATCACAACTTATTTAAGTATGGATGCATAATCTTGACGCTAGTCATATTACGACCTTATTGGATACAGGCTGCCAATCTTATTATCTCTTATTGGGGTCTGAATAAAGAATGACTCGGCTGCCAGTGGATGTTAACGTATTGTTTTGACTCACGGCCATAAAAAGCAAATAGTAGTCAATTGTATTATATATTATTGCATTTAAAGGAGCCACAATTACATAAAAATGTTTTTTGAGATTGGTATGGTACTGGTATAGTAACATGCATGAGTGATTGTGCAAAGGTCCAAGGAGTGGAAATAAGCAAAGGAAGTCCATGAGCAAAATAATGAATAAACAGCTTCTTAAAACATTTTTCTCCATCAGAGATTATCAGTGATGGAACGAACCTTGTTTGTAAAAGTCTTTTTTTTTTTTTTTTTTTCGCACAGACTTACATCGCCCATCCATCAGGCTGAAGAAGTCAACTAAAGATTAACTGATTCGTTTTTTGTTTTTTTTACCATTTAGCTCAAATGTAAAATATTATGTAAACTGGGTTTTCAGAAAGGTTATGGCACCATTAAAAAAAAATGTTTACAGCATGACCTAACCTTTAACATAACCAATTTCACATCGTAAACCAGGTAATTACTTACACTTGCACTTATGTCTAAGCAAAATGTAATAGTCTGGAGTTATATTGTGATGATCGGCAACTATGAATCTGAATCTATACATGCTCCCTTCAGATCATCTACTACACAACTAACCTCAATTATCAGTTATGGTGCTCTCTTAAGGACAAATGTTAAAGAATCTTTGCATCACTTATAACTGTAATGCAGATGATGTAAGACTTTATGTGTCTTTGTCACCAGACGACTGCAGTCCAATAGATCTACTGTATCATTGTTTGTAGCAAATTAACACCTGGATGAGAGAAAAAAAATGTTCTAATTAAATGAAGATAAAACTGAGATAATTGTGTGTGGTAGATACGAGACTCTTAAAACTACCAATCAAATCTGTAACCTTGGAGTTCTGGTAGACTCAAATCTGACTTTCAGCAGCCACATCAAACTTGTCACTAAGAAGCTTTTTACAATCTGAAACATTTTTAATCAGAAACATCAACAGAAGTAAAAGTTTAGTCTCCCAGTAAGACCAGTAGAACTCATCCATGCTTTCATCTCCAGTAGAGTGGATTAGTGTAATGGTCCTTTAACAGGACTTCCCAAAAAGAGCATAAGACATCTGCAGCTCATCCAGATGCTGCTGCTAGATCATTAACTGGGACTAAGAGATCTGAACACATCACACCAGTCTTAGCATCTTTACACTGGTTTCCAGTCAGTCACAGGATATATTTTGAAACCCTGCTGATTGTTTATAAATCCCAGAACTGTTTAGGACCAGAATACATCTGTGATATGAATACAAATTTGTACATTATATAGTACATTGTAGATTACATGTGCTATATAAATAAATATTGCCTTCTTTGTTTCTTTTGATCAAAGACGGTTTATTTTCATTCTGGTTTTAGCTTAATTGTTTCATGCTGCAGATTTTTCTGAAGACATTTATACCAATAAAAACAATCTAAATCTGTAAAATATATTGAGATAATTTCTTAACTCATGATAACTTGTGATGCATATCAGTTTTTCCTGAGCATGACTTAATAGAAAAAAAAGAAATAATGTTAGTAATTGTTGTTGGACATATGACCAAATATCAGACAAGCATACTGTATCATATTTTTCAAGTTTCCTTAACCAGCCAAATAATCGAGTTGGGATTGTGTGTAAATGAAACTTCTCTCCATGTTTACGTTCAATCCAACCCAAAATGGACTTGGCACTTACTGGAGGTTCCTGCCCAGCGATCCAAATGGATAATATGAATACCATGTTTTCTTTTTCTTTCTTTAGACCAAAAAACTGTAAAAATGTCCAAGTCAACATGCTCTTTCCTGCTCGATCGGATACCAATTTGCCAACAGCACAATTGTCCATTATGTGTGTTTCTAACATTATGGGTCAACCAGAAAACATCCAGTACAAACAAACTGAAAAGGACATATATTGTGCTGCAGTCAGACATTGTTCTGTCAATAAATTGATCCCCCTGGAGTGCTTCCATTTTGGGAAAAGGACAGAAGTGCAGCTAAATGGCCTCATCTAGCCGTTAGCGTAGCTCCTCTTCACTGTGCATGCTCACAAACTTATTGAATTATTGAAAAAGGAAGAAGCAGTGTGGTCTTATCTGTGGAAAAAATATGGAAAATGTAAAACTTAAATATGTGAATAAACTGCAACTTTCATATAAAGAAAGAGGTTAGAACATAGGGGTAGAGTTAAAAGTTATTTGTACAGCATCATCAGTTGAACTGGAAGCAGACATGGAACACCGTGCTTAATATATCTATCTGTAGTTTTATGTCAGAACACCGAAAAAATGTGTTTAAAGCTTCTAATAAGTTCCAACTCCATAGTTTACCTGCATCTTCAGCTCAGACATTCTTTAGAGGAGTTTAAATGCAGCATAAATAAAACTTAAACTGGAAATAAAGAAGCTATCCTGTTGTCAAGACCGGAACCAAAATTATATCATTAAAATGTTTAAATAAATTGAAACACTTCATCTTTTCTCAGAACGTCACAAATACAAAAAGATGGGACTTTAAAACCTTAATTTGGATTTTTCACCTTTCATGTAAACATGCACTCATCTTAAGTGGACAGCCCTGGGTTGAGTTAGTGAGCTGATAACCAGTTTTGTAGTACAGCTAATCCCAGTTCCTGAATGTTTGGCTCGGTCAATCAAGAGAGCGGAGATAAGTGCGGGCTGAGTTAATCACACTTTGTAGTACAGGCCTCTGGCCAACACGAGCTACAAATGTGAAATCCACAGGCTACCTAATATAAAGTTTTAACTCCATAATCTGCTGGTAGCGATGGGTTCCCAGTCCTCTCATGAATGAAAGCCGTTGTTTTGGCCCGTGTATATTTTGTGTGTATTTGACTCTGATGAATATCTCACACATTATAATCTGTCCCAGTTTAACTGGTTTAGAGATTGGTTGGGAGCTGACTCAGGTGACTCAGTGACGTCAGCTCCACATCCTCTATAGCACGTTTCATAAAGAAAACATCAAAAGTATTGCAGTGTAAAGAAAAGACAGCAACAAATAGCAAAATCACAATAAAAGCATAGGTTAAATTAAAATATTAAAAGAAAAAATAATTAAAATATATCGTACAGATTTCATGCAGCTGCAGGAGAAAAGTTTTTACCTGGATTTAAACGTTTCTACAAGTGGTGAAAGTTTTATCTCTACTGGCAGTTTGTTCCACTTGTTTGCAGCATAACAGACTCTGGTCTGGTTCTGGTCTAGTCTCTGGTCTGGTTCTGGTCTGGTCTGGTTCTGGTCTAGTCTCTGGTCTGGTTCTGGTCTGGTTCTGGTCTAGTCTCTGGTCTGGGTCTGGTCTGGACTCTGGTTTGGTTCTGGTCTGATCTCCAGTCTGGACTCTGGTCTAGTTCTAGTCTGGTTCTGGTCTGGACTCTGGTCTAGTTCTGGTCTGGTTCTGGTCTGGACTCTGGTCTAGTCTCTAGTCTGGTTCTGGTCTGGTTCTGGTCTAGTCTCTGGTCTGGGTCTGGTCTGGACTCTGGTTTGGTTCTGGTCTGATCTCCAGTCTGGACTCTGGTCTAGTTCT
>JBAMHX010000019.1:22952467-22970718 GCA_037177515.1 Pseudomugil tenellus
GCCGACTTGCCGAGGAGGGGAAGAAAAGAAAGAAAAGGGAAGGAAAACAAAAAGGTCAGAGAAACAGAAAATCAACCTCCCCCCCCCCCCCCCCCCCCCCCCCCTTCCCCCTAGGATAGCTAAAGGGAAGCTGAGGGTCCTGCAAGTCAGTCCAACTATGAGATTATCAATAATCTGAAGGTAGAGAGGAAGTAGGAGGAAAAGCGTGGGAGAGAATTCAGGAGGGATCCACTCACTTAACCTGCCTTTAAAGTCTCTGATGACTCTGTGGATTCTTTGTCGTAGTAGTAGCAGTAGTAGTCATAGTATTTGAGTATTAAGGGAATCACAGATAACCACTAAAAACAATCAACCACATCATTAGAATTGGAAAATACATTTAGGAAATGCTGCGGAACCAGCAGGGATAGGCTCCGCCCACCCACAACGCTGAATAAATGAAGCAGTATGGAAAATGAATGAATGAAGGAAGAACCATCATCAGGTTTGCATGTATTTATTTATTGAATGGCATCACTTTGGGGATCAGCGCTGCTGGTTTTTTTTGACACACTAGCCTGAGATGTCTGCAGTCTGGCACCGCAGACTTTCCTGTTGTCTGGAAAGTAATCCTAACCCTTCTGCCAGAGAAGTTTGCCCTAAACATCTCAAACCCAAACTATCCCAAAGCTGTTCTGATCATGCTCGAACAACAACTTTTCATCACCTCCAACAAAACGCCGGACATCAGTCAGCTAAACATAAACCAAACTGATCCCAGGCTACTCTAGAAATGCACCATCCGAACCTGAATTTAGTTTTATTGATGGCAAATAAATGTTTTATCCTTTCAGACCCTCCATCTGTGTCCATAGAGGGATACGACAACAACTGGTACGTCGGCCGCTCGCATGTGGAGCTGCTCTGCCAGGCCACTGGCAATCCTGTGCCAGGCAATGTCACCTGGACTTTGTAAGTGTGCACCCATCCATCTCTTCTCTCGTGTAAAGAAAGTCCTCAGCAGTCACACTGTAGTTTATCTTCATGTCCTGTTCATCTGATAGGAGAGGTGGGCAGATTATCTATATGACCAGTTCATCACTACGTAACAAGAACCCATTCAGTTACGATCTGCATATGTTTAAAACCATTATTTTGATTAAGATTAGGGCCCAAACCTCATTTCTACCCCTTAGCCCTTCGCCTTAGCCCTAACCCTTCATTTTGCACATTTCCAAAAGACGAAGGGTTATCCCAATTCCCTTTTGCAGTAAGGGGGAGGGCTGTACACCCCCTTAAACAAAGAGATTTCAGATCCACACTCTAAACAGAGGGGTAGGAATGAATAAATGAAAAATGCACAAATAATCACATCATTATTTATAATAAATTATATGACTTATAATTTATATAAACTGCTGTGTCATGGGTTTTCTGTTTGTAATTTGCCAACAACAGCCGTAGAACGTTTTTCGTGTTTATTACTAATGATATTGTGAAGTTATGAAAACTTCAACGATGTGTACATGGTTAACTTGTTATAATTTGCATGTTATAATTCCCATTTCTAATGAATCATAGGCTTTTTTAACACATTAATCTTTAGATGGCATAGTGCTGAAAATCAAACTGACCACTAGTTGCGGCTGCCTAGTCATGAGAAGGAGCAAGGGATGTCCCATGTCTTAGGGCTGAAAAGTTAGCCCTACACCTTAACCCTCATTGTCAAGGCGTATTGGGCCTAAATGACAGAAACACAGTGAAGTGTGGCAGGAAATGGAATGTGGCACGTACAACCCGGACACTTTAGAGAGACGGACCGTAATTCATTTCCCTCATGCTTCCCGGTGGCAAATGGCAAACATCGTAGATCAGAGGAGGAAGGTGCTAACCTTAGCTTTGAAGGCTAACACCTGAAAACACTTACATTTTAATGGACATGAGAATAAACACCTGGACATAACCGTACTGTACCATCTTCATCAACTTATCGGGTTGCGGGAGCAGGAGCTTAAGAGGAAAACCCAGACTACCCACTCCCCAGCCACATCTGCCAGTACATCAGGAGGGATCCCAAGGCATTACCAGGCCAGGCGGGAGAGATAATCTCTCCAGCGTGTCCTGGGTCTCCCTCCCGATGGGATGTGCCCGGAACACCTCACCAGGGAGGTGTCCAGGAGGCATCCTGACCAGATGCCCGAGCCACCTCATCTGGCTCCTCTCAATGTGGAGGAGCAGCGGCTGTACTCTGAGTCCCTCCTGGATGACCGAGCTTCTCACCCTATCTCTAAGGGAGAGCCCAGCCACCCTGCGGAGGAAACTCATTTCAGCTGCCTGTATTTGTGATCCTGCTTTTTCCATCAATACCCAGAGCTCATGACCATAGGTGAAGGTAGGAGCAAAGATCGACCAGTAAATCGAGAGCTTCGCCTTCTGGCTCAGATCCTTCTTCACCACGACAGACGGGCGCAGAGTCTGCATTACTGAGGACCATGGTCTCGGATTTGGAGGTGCTGATTCTCATCCCAGCCGCTTCACACTCGGCTGCGAATCGCTTAAGCAACCAGATGAAGCCAACAGAACCACATTATCCACAAAAAGCAGAGACCCGATTCTGAGGTCACCAAGTTGGATCCCTTCAAGCCTCGCCTGCGCCTAGAAATGCTGTCCATATAGGTAATGAACAGGATCGGTGATAAAGGGTAGCCTTGGCAGAGTCCAACCCTCCACCGGAAATGAATCCGACTTACTGCCGGCAATGCGGACCAAGCTCTCACACAGGTCATACAAGGACCGGACAGCTCGTACAAGGAGGTCCGTTACCCCATACTCCCGGAGCACCCCCCCACAGGAGTCCCCGAGGGACACGGTCGAACGCCTTATCCAGATCCACAAAACACATGTAGACTGGTTGGGCAAACTCCCATGCTCCCTCAAGGACCCCGAAGAGGGTATAGAGCTGGTCCACTGTTCCACGGCCAGGACGAAAACCACACTGCTACTCCTCAATCCGAGGTTCAACTATCTGACAAACTCTCCTCTCCAGGACCCCTGAATAGACTTTCCCGGGGAGGCTGTAGTTGGAGCACACCATCCGATCCCCCTTTTTGAAGAGGGGGACCACCACCCCAGTCTGCTAGTCCAGAGGCACTGTCCCCGATGTCTATGTGATGCCATAGAGGGGTGTCAGCCAAGACAGGCCCACAGCATCCAGAGCCGTAAGAAATTCTGGGCAAATCTCTTCCACACACCAGGCCCTGCCACCGAGGAGCTTTTTGACCACCTCAGTGACTTCTGCCCCTGAGATGGGCGAGCCCACCACAGAGTCCCACGGCCCTGCTTCCTCCTCTGAAGACATATTGGTAGGATTGAGGAGGTCTTCGAAGTATTCCCCCCACCTACACATGACATCTCGAGTCAAGGTCAGCAGCCCCCAATCTTCACCGTAAATAGTGTTGACAGAGCAATGCTTCCCCCTCTTTAACAGCCGGATGGTGGACCAGAATCTCCTCGAAGCCATCCGAAAGTTGTTTTCCATGGTCTCACCAAATTCCTCCCATGCCCGAGTTTTTGCCTTGGCAACCACCAAAGCCGCGTTCCGCTTAGCCTGTCGGTACCCGTCAGCTGCTTCTGGAGTCCCGCAGGCCAGAAAGGCCCTGTAAGACTCCTTCTTCAGCTTGACAGCATCCATCACCGCCGGTGTCCACCAACGAGTTCTGGGATTACCGCCACGACAGAACTTCAACCTGGACAAGACTTCATTTTTAAATGGTTTCAGGCCTAGAAAAAAAAACCTAAGTGATTTTATTTATGAATCAATACAAATAAAAGATAGTGGAGATAATTTTTTTGGCTACTTGAATTAATGTCTGCTGAACAGATTATAGCATGAAGACGCCTTGGAGGAGAAAAAACCTCAATAAATATGAACATGGCATCAGTCTACATGATCATTCTGATTTCAAACTGCGACTATTGTCACATATATTTGAATACCTTGTTCATGTTTTTGTTCTCCAGGTTTGTGAAATGAAACTGTATAAACTCGTGTTTACTGGCCTGTATGTGGGGGGGGGGGAGTTATTACAGACGTGCTTGTAGCAGGGACACCAAACAGTTGTTGACAAGAGACTCATGAACATCCACCAAACTCTCTTTCTTGTGTTTATTGTTATATTTTTTCTTTTTCATTTCATACGTGTGTTCCAATCTTTCAATATGTGATAACTTTCCTTTATTCCTGCTAACTTCCCTTCACCTACCTTTATTCTGGCCCCTCCCTCTTTGTTTTTCTCTTTTGGATCTCACCAACATTTTCTTATTTTCCCTGCGATCCTTTGCCCCCACCACCCACCCTTTGCAGGGCTTCTGGTCCTCTGCCAGACACCGTTGTGGTGGAGAACAACAAGCTGACTGTGAGGAAGGTGGATTACTCCGTCAACACCACCTTCATCTGTGAGGCCACCAACAAGCACGGAGCCAACAGGCGCCAGCTCACCACCTTTGTCATCGGTGAGTGTTTAAACACACACACACAACACACAGAGGACCATCCATGCTTGTCAACATAGAGATATCACACACAGCATCCCTTCAATATGCATAAAGTTTCTGCCTGTACATACACACACATGCTGCGTGACATGCTGGTACTCCACGCAGGGGAAAATGTGGAGTTTGTCCAGTATACACACACACACACACACACACACACACACATGCACACACTGTCTGCAGGCGGCAGGCAGATACACCTGCACTCATATATGCATAGAAACTCCTTCTGACACGCACACATGCTGGGATCAGCGCTGATCAGTCTTCACGCTGGAGTTTTTTTTCTTACTTGCTGGCTGGCTTTTCTGCGGGGGGGCCCCAGGAGGCTTTTGGTTGACCCTTTCCCCACAGCAGGGCCAAATTGCAGGACACGGGCCTGTTTGTGACTTCAGATGGAAATCACTCTGCTCTGACTGAGGTCTATGAAGCCGCACCGCATCCAGGAAGAGGCGCCTCCTCTGGATGTGGTTCCATGTGGATGCTGGTGCTCGGGTGAAAAAGTCGGCCCTCATTGGGGTGTTTGACCCTGCGGTGAACACGCCGCTGCAGGGATTTTTCCTCATTTCTCCAAAGTTGGTGTGAGCCGGTTTGCTTTCCTTTTCCTTCCTGTTTTTTTCTTTGCTTTGAAGCAACAAATATTTTTACTAACATTTCCTGATTACTTTCATGTTTTCCTCTTTCCCCTTTAAAGCGCTCCTCCCTCCTTCTTTTGGGTGAGAATATGGTGACTGGGTCTAAATTGCATCTGAAACTTTCTGCTGGGGTTTGACTCCTGACGTTTTGCGCTTTGGTGTCTTTTATTCTGCTCACACGTTGATCTGACACATTTACACACACAGGCAAATGGAGCAAGACGTCCACATGCAGAAATAGCTACAAACTTCTTTTATTCCTTTCTTTTTACTGAACGCCTCTTCTGCAAGTGTTGATAATCATCCGTTTTTATTTCCTTTTTCTCTTTTTGAGGAATTAGTTGGAGTAATCGCCATGTTGCGCTTTGCAAAAACATGATATTTTTTTAAAAAACATATTTTTGTTAGCCAGAAGACAGAGAGAACGCTATATTTAGAAAAATCCGTAGGAAATCAGAGCTGGAGATTTGAATTGTGTCCTCTGAAAACAAAGATGCTTTGTATCCAAGCGGTGTGCTGGGAGTGTGGGAGGTTCAGAAGTGGCTAAGCCGCTACTGTTCTCGCTGCAAGCGTAGCATTGTGACTGACTCAAAGTATCAAGGAGTGTATGCTTTTCCTTCCCTAACACACACAAAACACAGCGCTTAACTCATCTAAATCCCTCACAGTCGTGTAAAAGCTTCACACGGTCCACACACTTCCTTTAAACGCTTTGAGGACTCACACACACATTTTTCTTCATCTTTCTAAGTACCTGAGATCAGGGCCAGACTGCGATTCATCCTCCTCGGTGTTGCATGTGTCCTTGCCGTGTCATGGTTTGCCTGTGTTCTGCAGCTCTGCAGCAGCTGGATGGGTCTAAAGTAGCGTAGCGAGTCTTGGTTGAAGAAGGTGAATGCCAGAAGTCAGACTGAAGCAGATGTGATATGAGCTGACAGACGACTTTATTGAAAGTGATGCCCAGCATTTTAACTCTTACCTCTTACTACAAATACAACCCACAAGTAAAAGAAAACGATTGAAGTACTCCAGAGCTGTTTAATAAAGGCTGACAGAGAAGTGTGATCTTGATAATTGTGCTGCTTAACACTGTGACATGTATTTAAACACAAATGTCTCTTAAACTACTTGACTGCTCTTATCATTTTTTTTGTTTTGTGTCTTTGTTATAGTCAATTGGAGCCAAGGTTGGATGATTTTGTTTTATCCATTTTTCTGCTTTAAAATCATATTCAAGTCATAAAAAGAGCGTATTTCTGCTTCCACAAGCTCTATATAGATGCAAATATTAGCATATGTGCTACTTGTGAGGAATAAAGGATGATGGAGATTTGTGAACCAGTATTTAGGAAAGTATTACCACATTTATAAAAGTCTGTATGAAGTGATCAGAAAAGCACTGAGCTGGTTTGGAAAGTGTGAAGTCAGCAAACAGTTTGACAAGAAGCGGTTGATGGATAATTAGCATTAACAGGAAACGCCAGCTAGCTTAGTGCTACTGAACACGGTGGTGCAACAAACAATGCGACGTCTGATCGCTGAGCATAATCAATATGTGGCCCCTGTTTCAGGTTCATGTTGCAATTCTTCACCTCTGCATGCCTGCTAGAGGTGAACATACTGATATTGCTACTATATGTTTCATATGTCATGTAGCCTTAATGGTTTTATGGGATTCTACACTGTAAAAACCCAACATTTAGATTTAATTAAGGAATTATTGAACTTCTTTTTATCTTTAAGGTTTCTGTGGTGAAGTTAAGAGCAATGAGATGAGTAGCTCATTAAAGCTATTCGTTGTGTTTACAGTCTTTGTAAAGGCTGAAAAACAAACATTTAACCGCTGCTGTCTAATACATGCAAAATATATTTATTTTATGTTGTACTTTAAAAAGAAATCAGCACTTGCTGCTACATCATAGCATTAGTTATTCAGGCTCTCCATGGACTACGTTCAAATTATTGAGTAAAATAAGCCCAGCAGATAGATTTTACATGCTCATGTCCAGAAAACGTAAATGCTTAAAAACTTCAGTTCGGTTTGTGAATCTGTTGAAATGCTATAACAATAAATGCACATTAAGATAATAAATATACGACGAATAAACTGCTATGTAACTAAAAATAGAAACTTGTGGCTCTGACTGCTTCAGACGAACCGTCAGAACCACGACCCAGCCTGGTTCCCACAGCTCCAGATGACCAGTGCAGATGACTGGTGCAGACTTGCTACAGAAACAGATCATCTGATTCACCTCTGTGAAGATTTTTTTTCATCGCTTTCTGGTTAAACAGGAGATAAACCCATTGAGGAATGAAAACATAATGCATCCGACATGATGCAGACAGATACTTTCAGCTGGGTTTTGCCAGATTCAACTCATAACCACCATCCTCACCCAGTCCCAGTGTTTCCGGTAGGAAACAGAAGTTAAGCAATCATGATGGTGGATGGGGGTAACGGGAGAACCGTTACGGCGTTCTCGTCCTGGTGCAATGCGGGCTCTGCAGGAATAACCTTTCTATGCTGCGTGACCAGAAACAAGAGCTGAATCCTGACTCCTGCATTAAAGTGATAAAAGCTTTTCAGCACAAGAGGAGTAGAGACGTTTGATTTAAAAAAGTATTTCGTGATGTTGTTTTCTGCTGTTTTACCAGCTGACATGTAAGAACCAAACAAGCATCTAAAGTCGGCTGTTAACACGATTTACTCTCGCTTTCATCTCATCTGGGTTGTAGTAACATGGAAGTATTCATAAATATAAAACAGATATCTGTAGGTGCATTTCACATCTCATAGTACCATAAAGTACTTTGAACTTCTGTATGAAATAATTAAACTCATAACGAATCTCTGCAACCACTTTGAATCCTCTTGCAATCAGTGTAAAGGTTTGACATTTGTTAGACTGTGCAGTAATACAAGTAATAGTAGTAGTAGTAGTAGTGTTTTATAAGTAATTTACCATTACTGGTGAGAATAAGTAAAGATTGTACAATTCCAGTAATTCCTCGTCTTAATACCAGTCTGCTCCCATCATGAGATGAGCTCCAGGTCTGCAGTGCACACAGGTCCAACACATCTTCTTCTGTTTGGTGTGGTTTAGTGTGGTTTGGTCCTGTTTGGCGTGGTTTGGTGCTGTTTGGCATGGTTTGGGGCTGTTTGGCGTGGTTTGGCTTGGTTTGGCTTGGTTTGGCGTGGTTCCTCTCATCTTCTGCAGGGCTCAGAACTCAGAGTAACAGCAGGAAGGGTGATTGTGATGAAGTGTTGGGATGCAGGGGATAGGAAAAGAGAGATGAGGAAGAAGAGAAGTGAAGAAGAAGAGAGCGGGTAAAGGAAAAAAATTGATGACATGTGAAGTTGAGTTGAAATCATCATAAACACATTCCTGCTTATCGAGACTCCATTTCCTCTCATCTGTCCTCAGCTCTCAGGAGGAAATGCTTCTGATTCATCTCGAGATTTTTTAAAATCCACAACCCCCCCTTCTCCCTCTTACACACATCCCACAACCCCACCCTGAACCCCATCCGTCAACATGCTCATGATGCCAGCTATGCATGGCTTGCTTGGTTGCCATGGCGCCAGCTGGATCTGCCCAGGGCACTGTGCACATAGAGTGGAAAAGGATGCTGGCAGGGAAAAAAAAGAGTGGAGTGGACGATGGGAGGGGTGGGGAGGCAGGGTGGGCAGCGAAATAAAGACAGAGATTGCAGAGAGGCTGAAAACCGAGATAAAGGCGAGTGTGGGGAGCGGGGGGAGAAGCGGGGAGGGATGGCGAGGTGCAAACGGTGGAAAGAGCAGGAGCAGAGGAGATGGAAAGTCCTCTGAAAACACTCAGGACTTCTGCTCTGGTTTGTAAGAGGAAGGAGGCCGTGACCCCCTCTGTCCTCTGCTTCACTGCCATCACTCTGCCCCCTCCTGCACAAGAAAAGTCCTTTCATGGGGAGTCCAGCTGGCACGGACCTGGAGGCTGTGTGGACATTTGAACACACACACACACACACACACACACACGTACACATGGACACACACATACAAACACACTGTCACATCTAGATGGACCAGTGGAGAAGCATTTCCTGGATGGCCTGCAGCAAGCGAGATAGCTGTCCACTGGAAAGACACGCACAGACACACACAGCTTGGCACGTGCGCACACAGACAAACCCAACCGTCCACTGCACTTGGAATAATCAGATGATGTAGCCACGGGGGGGAAAACTCTGGCTCCAGCTCTGTCTGACGTAGCACCCCAGCTAACTTCTCTACTATATATTAATAGGATTAATGCAAACACTCTGCATGCAGATGCACGCAGCTCTGAAGTGTCCGACTAAAATAACTGAGTTGTACGAGGCGACGTAACCTGTGTGGAGTAAAAACCCTCGAATCTGTCACACAGTTTACCTAAAACCAGCCAGCTAATGGATAAACATAGTTTGATATGCAGATTGTCTAACGCAGAAAGACAGAAGCCGATGTTAAAGGAAATTATGTTTGGTCCCTGCAAGTCTCCGGCCATAAAACTGTAGCATTCTGTGGATCGACGTCTCCCTTGTTGATGTGCTGTTGCAGGTGTGGACATAAAGCTAAATGCTAGTTTATGCTTTGGGATATTTTTAGTGCCACTGTGTCAGTCTTACATAATAAGCAAGTAAGATAGATTAGGAAGAAAGCGCTTTGTTTGCTCTGTTTTATCTCCAGTGGGATCTCCCCTGCCAGATATATTAGTCCTGTGTTTGTTTATTCACAGACTTTAACAACATTTAGAAGCCATGTTGTTTTCTTTGTTGTCACTTCATTATTATTATCGCCCGCATTTGACTCATCTGGCTGATAAATCACAGCTGTTGGGTTTTGAGAGGAGGTTAGTTCTGTCAAAAGTGCTGAAGGAAAGTGCTTTTAGGCTACTGCTGCAGCACAGCATGGTGTGTTTGCTCCTGGTTGGAAATGAGCAAAGTCGCCAGGAAAAGCCGTTTGTGTTGACTGAAGAGTGGAACATCACTGTACCCAATGTTTAATCTGCAGATCTTATTTAAGAAACTTACAAAAAGGTTTTACATATGTTTTAAATATCTGTCGGAAAAATGTTTCACTTTTTTGCCTTGTTACCATGTTCAAATGATGTGTAGAATTTGACACAAATCAGGGCAAAAAAGGTTGTTTATCTTGTGGGAATAAATGGCCTCTATGTGGTCAGAGTCTGTCTGTTACAGAGACAACTGGAGAAACCAATCCTGACTTCTGGATGGGTGCTAAATATCTTCTGTTAGAAAGCTGTATGGAGCCAGTGAATTAAGACATTAGCATGTTGGGAAGTTATATGCTGGGAAAATATCTAGTTGGGAAATTAGCAAGTGGGAAAGTTAGCATGTTGAGAAGTTAGCAAGCTGGAAAGTTAGCATGCCGAGAAGTTAGCAAGCTGGAAAGTTAGCATATTAAGTAGTTAGCAAGCTGGGAAGTTAGCATGCTGAGAAGTTGGCAAGCTGGAAAGTTAGCGTGTTGAGACGTTAGCATGCTGAGAGGTTAGAGGGCAATGTGACGAAGCTACTTGGTGTATTCTGGTGTTGTTGTGAAGATGGTTTTCAACTAAACTACAAGTTGACAGATCCCTAAAGGATTTTTTAAAATTCAGTTTATTTGTGTAGCACCAGTTCCAATTTGCATTTACTTTTTATTCAATGCATATTATATTTTGACATTTCTAACTAACAAAGAAGCAGATATGAAGACGCCAAAGAAAAATAGTTTTATTAGAATGCCAAAGGTTGGCTAAAAACCCTTTAAAGCAGTTTTGTAGGTTGGACCAGATGGAAACATGGTGTTTATAAACGGTAACTTGACATTTTACCTGTAATAGATTTGCTGCAGCCTTGTACTTGGGCCAGTGCTCAACTTTAATAGTTGCACCATTATGTATGACATATAAATGATAAAAATCATATATTAAAGCCAAATCATTTGTATTTAATCTAATATAAAATGAAAACTTGTGCTATTTGTTCTCACTAAGGAGGTCAGAACTTTACAATGTTTATTTAATTTGGGTGCCAGTTTTAATGCTAAATCTTATTTGTAAGCTGTGAGAACTATTTACGAGTTGTACACACACAGGTTTGCTTTCTGCTCTCGAACTGGTATCGTTCTGGCAACTCAGGTGAATCAAAATCCTTGTGTGAACCCTGAAAATGATTCTGTGAACCCGATTCACACTGAACAGATTTTCCTGTGAACTCAATCTTAAAAATAAGAAGCCTGAACTGGGAGGTCAGGGTCTCAGTCTATCTATAGAAATGTAATTCTGTCTGACAATTGGAAACAAAGCTGAGGAAATCTGATGGAAACCTCCAGAAATCACAGTGAGGGGTCCGACGCCGGCCCCCACGGTGTGAATGGCGTGGCCACGCAGGGGTAACGTCTGTCAGGGAGATAAGAGCTGAGCAGAGGACCCCCCAGGCTATGAGGCTTATCGCTCACGCAGACACGGAGGCGTGAAGTCTTCCACATGGGAAGATTTGAGGTTTATATCTCACCTCTGCATCACAGCAGCAGCAACTTTAGTCCTTTTCTCTGTCTGTCTCCCAGCAGGACCACCGTCCAGTCAAAATGATTAGGAGCAGCACTGTGTAGGCTTTCAGACAGGGAAAAGTCTGCACTCTTTTCTGCTTCATTATATCATTCATCGATATATTATTTAGATTAATTGTGAAATGAAATGAAAAATTTGTTTGTAAAACCAGTTTGCAGTCTTCACTGGTAAATAAAAAACTTCTGTTGTTCAATAAATCTTCTCTGGCGCTGCTTTTCATGTTTTGACACTGAAGTGGTGATTATACCAAACAATTAACATGTTGCTGATATATTTACTGTCAGTCAGACATAAACACTATTTTCTTTGTACACGCAATTATCATTCGCATAACATGAAGGCTCGAAGCACAACGATAATGTGATTTTCCTTCCAAACAAGAACTTAACGAGAAATTTTAACTATAGGTCACTTTGCAAAATTGTGTTTGAGTGCTGCTTAACGCAACAAATAAATAGGGGAACAAAAACAAATAAGAAAGGGGTTATTTTTAACAACGGAAGCAGCTATCTGCTCGTTTCTTACAAATAAGGCATCACACACACGTACTAGTTGCCATGGTTACACCTAAATGCGATATGCAACTTGTTAAACTGAAATATTTAGGTATCCTTATGGTTAGAAAAGAAAAAATATTTAATGAGAAATGAGTTAAACATAACTTTTAAACAAGATGACTGAAATCTTCACATGCAGTTTCTCAAATGGCCACAAGAGATCACTAATCCCTCCCCACGAAAAGCCCGGGAAACACGACATGGCATCATCATCATCGCTCATCGAAATCCGCTCTTCACCATAGATTATATGCTATTTCAGAAAAACCTGCAACAACTGTCTTTAAATATGGGAAATAAATCCAACAGAAGTGTCGTAAAGACAGCTTTCAATACCAAAAACATCATGATTTAAATCTAACAGTTACATAAAGAAAACAAATGACCTGAACAGGGAGGCTTTTGGGGGGATTTCTTTCTTTGTCCCAGCTACAAAAATGTCACCCAATTAGGATTAGGCCTTTAATTAACTTAAAACACAGCATACGTCTGTAGAGCAGGACAGCTGTTCATTTAGTGGAGTAGATGTGTGGTACAAGAACAAATTAGCAGAACTAACAGAGGGGATTAGGCCTTTGATGAGCTGAAATAGAGCAAAACAGAGGTTGAAAAGGTGAGAAAGGAGTAATGTGACTGCTGGCTCCACAGAATAAATGGTGCTTATTTCTGCACAGGCTCCTTGCTTGATGTTTTCTGGGAGGAAAGCCAAAAGTTGCTGCTATATTTCTGTCAGCAGACGTCCCCTTTTTCTGTCCTTCAAGAAAGTTACAGCAGCAGAGGCGCAACATAAAAGTCCCAAACAGCTCATAAAGGATCCACCAAACAGTTTATTACATCTTTCCATAACATTATCACTGTAAATATTCAACCCCATATTTATTTACACTTTATGCACATCTAAATGTGCATCGTAAACATGAGACATCTTTCCTTTAAGTTAGACATGTCTTATGCCCCCTGGTGGACGCTTTTGGCAATGCAATAATTTTGACACATCACACAATAATAAACAGTGACTATAAAACAAATTATTTATTTATGTATTGATTTTTGTTTAAAAAAAAGCTAATTTTTTTTTTTTTAAAAATGCAATTTTTAAAAAATGCAAATTATCTCCAGTTCTTTTCTTTGGTCAGGCTTTAAAGGGTTTAACTGTATCGCCATGTTTTGATCATGTAAAAAAAAATGTATCTTCATCATAGTCAGATTTTTTTTTAGCGGCATGACAACCAGCCTCTGCGTCAACTTCTTCATCTTCCTTTTAAATACTGAACTGTGATTAATTGTCTGAACTTGTGAAGTTACAATAAGTGAATGAAATGTTTGCTTTAAACTCCCGATACAGGGCTGAAAATGAGCTTTCTAGCTAATTCTGAGAAATTTACATAAATGTTTAAAATGTTTATCAGATAAACTAAATAAATATAATAACTTACTTTGTATCAAAAACTATTTGATTTTGACTTATTAACTTGTAGCATTAAAACTGAAAATAAAACAACGTACGTTCACTCACATAACATTTGGGGGGTGTGCATGCTCAGCTTGAAGGTACTGTGGGTTCTTTACAATTTGCTCCTGATAATGCTGTCCCAGTAAAAGGGAAACGTGCTGACCCGGAGCAGACATTGTCATTGGTACAACACTCTGCTGTGAACCTTGAAATTGAGAAAACCTGAAAGAAAATAGAGGTCAACTAAAAGTGGCGAATGCTTCTTTGCCTGGAAAGGCTGCTTTATAGCATGTAAATCAGCTTCCTGTGAGGCTGGAACTCCACGTTCCCACATGAATGCAGCATGCCCTTAGTCCTCAGTTGCAGCTAAAATCCATCTTTGTTGCCCAACAGCTGCTCCAGCTCTGAGACTTAAAGCAGTGATTTTGTAAAGCAGCAATGCCCACACGGCCTCTTACTCATTAATCTGTCTAAATCAATATCAACAGTCATTCTCTGTAAATCATCAACTTCCATATTTGACCCATTTCAAAGTTCTGTCTCTTACCAACAGCCCAGTTCTTGACCAGTTCAATCTATCTTTAGCATATATGGTTGTGAACCAAAAGCCTTTAAGCTGTAATTAAACTGTAAAAAGCCTTTCTTGGCCCGAGTATCTAACCAATTACAAACCTACTGCCAACCTAACGTTTTGTCTTGGAAACATTGGTCCTGAATAAAGTTTTGTTGAAAAGGTGCTTCAGGATTTGGATTACTCCACACGATTAAAATTATCAGCTTCGATAACGGTCCTATCTGCTTGTCTTCTCCATGCCACACTGCTCACCGTAACACAAAGTCCTGAGCTTACTATAATATCACGACACTGTTTTAAGCTGCTTTTAGTCATTTAATAGCTTCAATTGTTGTTCATGCATGTAAACATGATGGATTTTGTTATGGTGTTCCTCAGGGTTCTTGTCTTAGCCCCATTTCATTGTCTTTTTAATGCAATATCTTTAACTTAATTCAATAAAAAAATATTTTATTTGCCCCTGAGGGGCAGCAGAACAAACAGTAGGTACAAGGGTGGGGGGGCAGCTGGGGGATTAGGATCAGTTGAGACGAACAGCCAACAGGGTAAAGGTGGCTTTCCTTCTCTGTATCCTGAAGACCTCGAGAGTCTTCCTCTCCTGATCCTGCAGTTTGTAGATGGAGAAAAGAGAAAACAAAACGATTATTTCTGTTGCTATGCCGACGACACCCAAATGTATAATGTGAGTTTTATAAATTATCAACGCCTAGATGTTCTTTCTACCCCTGAAAACAACAAAAATGAGGATATTATGTTTGTTCCCAGTGATCTTCATTAAGACGTTTGGAGGTTTTTCCACTAAACCTTATGAGGAAAGTGTCTTCAGACTTTGGACTGGGACTGTTGGGGGGTGTAATTTCGTATTGCTATGAGAAACCTATGATTTAATTTACATATTAAACAAATTGGTTAATAATATGCAAAAAAAAATCCAATCTGATTTTAACCAAACCTTTGTTCAGTTTCACCGTAACAGGTCTGTTTGTGTGGGTCCAGAACAGGAAGCAGAATTTACACTTTTCCTGTGGAACCAGCTGACGACTCGGATCTCTTTGGTTTATTTTACCTCGCTATGATTCATATTTCTGTTTGCATGTTGCTTTCACGTGTCTTTGTTTTCTTTTCTT
This sequence comes from Pseudomugil tenellus, assembly GCA_037177515.1. Lineage (NCBI taxonomy): Eukaryota > Metazoa > Chordata > Actinopteri > Atheriniformes > Pseudomugilidae > Pseudomugil > Pseudomugil tenellus. The sequence continues at coordinate 22,967,940 of JBAMHX010000019.1, forward strand.
TTATTTAAAGCCCTTTTTGCATTTGAACTTGCATGCGTCTCAAAATGAGGTTATAAAACATGACAGACAATGAGAGACACAGCAGCGACTGTCCAACCTCCAGACAGCCGGGGGAGCTGCTGCACAAAGACAACTTCAGTGTGTTGGAAGTAAAACAGAAGCTCATCCCATGTGCAGGCACAGTTTTGCTGTTGTTTGCTGCTCTCTGTAGACCTTTTCTGCAGGTTCTTTTCTTCTTCTGGACACTTTAAAGCTGGGAATGGGATGTTAATGAGGGATTTCTTGGCATGGCTGCATTTTTGTTGAACTGAAACCTACCAGTGGTTCCCCCCACTATCTGAGCTGGAAACTCCCCACAACAATCTGTGGTGTACCCAATGTTCCATTAACCAAAGTAGGTCTTTACAAACGCAGCAAGGTTCCTGATGCGCAGCCAGCCCAGTTGGCGCTTGGGGACTGAGTGGGCTGTATGTTGTATATGATATGAATACTTTACCACAGGATACCTGTTCCTCCACACTCTGCAACTAAATATTTTACATTTAGGGGTTTGCATTTGGTACAGAGATTCCTTTTCCTGTAAGTGTGAGCTCATTGACAGAGCAGAGCCAAGCCACTGCTGGTTCTAATAAGGATGAGGCAGCATGTGGGTGACCCTTGAATGCACAAACGAGCACATGCCTACCCATAAGCTCGTGACTGTGCCCATCTCCCCCGGGCTTCATTTGCTCTTTTTGTGGTTTTCTGAATGTGCTTTCCAAGGCTGAACTTCCTCAGCTGTCTGGCTTCAGGCAGAATTACATGTAATACTTCACTACATGCACATAAGGAGTCCACAGACATCCTATATAACCCAGATATTCGTACATCTGTGGTTTTATGTGGTGCACAAATCGCCATCCTGCAGTTTTGCACCTTTGTATTGCATTAGTTTTTGCACATTTGTTGCTATAAACACACTCGCCATTGGACTTATGCAGAGTCATTCTTCACTTAAATTACGGGGTCAGACATTCCTCGTGTTACCTGTAGCTGAAGCTCAGCAAGGCAGAGGTGCGTGATTACCTCTGTGCTTCTGCTACTGCTTTCCATTTCCATGTTAAAGACTTTGGCTCCTTTTTTTTTCTGACATTTGTATTTTAATTCAGTGTGTTTAGTTTTCACTCAGATACACAGCAAATGCAGACAGATTCTTACACAAATGCTAATAAACAAACATGCTAACATACGAATGGTTTCAACCCTGTGGGGAGAAATAATGAAAAGGAAAGTATGCTCAGATGCAAACACTCCAACACATGATCCCCTCTGTGTCGTGGGGCTTATTCATATTTCTCATTTCCCTCAGTGTGACAATATGAGCTGGTCCGTGCTGGTATGACGCAACCTCCAAATCCGCCCCTTCCATTCTGTCTGCATGTGTGTTCATTAGCATGTGTGCAATAACGGGTCAGACTGGTGCTGCGTGTAATCCTGCAGACCAGCACGTTGTCTTTTAATTAGCCAGCGGTTGCTGGTCAGGGTCAGGCTGCTATCACGAACTGCAGCTAATCCACTGCGAAGTGATCAATGCAGAGAAAAGGACAATGGGCGGGAAGTTAAGAGGGAGGAAAAATCGAGGGGTGGAAGGTTAGATGTTTGAGAAAGGCACCGTGGAAGGGTTCGATGAGTAAAGACTTGTAGGCAGATAAGAGGAAAAAGGGAGAGACAGGAGGAGATGATGGCAGAGTGGATTTGTTTGTTCAAGAGCTGTTTATCTTTGTCAGGGTGACTCTGACAGCAGCTCGTTCTGCTGGTGGATTAAAGCAGAATTTAATAAGTGGGATTAAAAACTCATCAAACATCTGTGATGCAGCTGAAAAACCTGTAAGAAGTGCTAGCGCACAGCGGAAGCCATGCGGAGCGTGTTTAAAGGTTTCAGTTCTCTGGTTTTGCACGAGGGACACTGGAACCAGTTAAGTTTTATTGACTGATTCAGCTTTTCATGACTTTTTGTCTTCAGTAGCTTTGATGTGAAAAACCAAAACTCCTGAACGTTGCTTCCGAATGCACCAAGACGAGGAGTTAAGTCCAGCAGCAGAAGCTGTTGGACACAAAAGCCTCAATTCCACATGTATCAGACAGCAGCGTCGAGCTGTTTGCTAATGTGCAGCGTCGTCGTTGTGGTTCAACATATAAGAGCATCGTCCTGCCATCGTTGGTCATCTTATGTTTACGCATAGAAAAAAGGTTCTTTAGTCGCTGTGCGGGGGGCAGGCTCCTGCCTGGGGGACAGGAAAACAGGTACCTGCAGGACTTTGTCTCATTTGTTCTGGAATATCGGTAGCAGGGGTGGGCGGGTGCAGCAGGAACAGCAGCGACACCAAAGAACAGTGTTGGACACAGTCCCAGATGATCCATGTCGAAAAGATTTTCCTTCAAGGGGGGTGGGGGGGGGTCATCGAACTGTCCAAATGGGCCTCAATCCCGGACCGAAGGGCCAAATAAAGTCTAAAATAAAGCATAATGAAGGGGGGGGGGGGGTCATAGAGGGGTGTGAGTGGGCATTTATATCAAGCATATGGCCCCTTACCTCCCTTGTTTCCTCCCTGTCACCCCTCTCGTCATTCCTGCTTTGGAAAAGTTGGACGTTGTCCAGCTGAAATAAGCAAAAGCAGGAGAATACACACTGGTTTCCCTCCTTTCCCTCAACTCTCCCGGAGCCCCTTACCCCCCCCCCCCCCCCCCCCCCCCCCCCCCCCCCCCCCCCCCCCCCCCCCCCCCCCCCCCCCCCCCCCCC
>JBAMHX010000019.1:22975917-23000237 GCA_037177515.1 Pseudomugil tenellus
TCCATCCCGCATCACCCCGCATTCTGCTCCATCCCACATCACCCCGCATTATGTTCCATCCCGCATCACCCCGCATCCTGCTCCATCCCACATCACCCCGCATTATGTTCCATCCCGCATCACCCCGCATCATGCCGCATTCCACATTCTTCCTGGTGGAAATCATCTCATGTTTGCAACTAGCAGGTCCAGATCAGACTGACTTAATCAGTCAATAAAACTTGCCGATTGGTTATAGTGTCGCGCGACCGCAACATGTTGAACATGTTCTTGCTGCACATGTATGTGTAAAATCATAATGTTGCACATTCACTAATGTCGCCTTCACACGGTTGGAGGAAGGCGTCGATTTTCGCCTCAACATGCAAGTTTGCTGGGAAATGAATGAAAATAGGGCGAGCTCACCCTCCATGTGTCGAGTCCATTAAAGTGTGACTGTGTAGCAGATCCAAACCTTCCCTGTACATCACACACGGCGTAGAAGCAAAGGGAGGATGAGGATTGGATCCAAACACTCAAAGCTTTTCCAAAATGTTGTTTATTGGATTAGAAAAAGCTTTTACGTATAGCTTGTAGTTTGCAAGCTTAACAGTTGCTTTGTAGCTAACGCGGTACCTGTAACTAGTTCCTAATCCAGACAGTTGAAAGTAAACAATAGTAGAGTTGACTTAGCTAGTGCAATACTAGAAGAGAAATTCTTTTTTAATGTGTATCAACTGTTGTATTTCCACACCTAACAGAGATGTGACGCCTGTCTGAAACTTTAGAAGAAGATGAATCACTGAAGCTGAAATAAAATAAAATAAAAACGAGATGTTGTCAGACATGTCTCTATTTCCACATCAGTACATCAGCCAGCTGCAAATGTGGCAGTATTGTGTCGACTGCATGTTTTTATAACATGTAGAATTTCAGGCAGTCTCTGTTTAAGGATAACTTAAATCGTGTACAAAAGCTTCAACACTTCCAGATAAAATAGTGTCTGTATGTGGAGACAGTGTCTGTATGCAGAGCGCCATAAACAGGAATCAATTCAAGGCCTGAACGTCAACAGCAGAAATTTCTACCTGCAACAACATCGTGTACAAGTGATAATCAAGTACTGTATGTACATGCAGGTATGTAAGGATGTGTGATTACTGGGTGGAAGTGAATTATCCTGTACCCAGTTGTTAGTGTTGATAAGGGTAAATTGCAAAGCAGCAAGATGTTACCTTTGGTGAAAAGTTTCTTCCTGAGTTATTAGAAGGCTTTTTCTTGCTGAATCAGGTTAGCACATAAACGCATTTAATGGCCGACACTTCCTCTGTACTCCGGGTTTTGAGGAACTCAGCGTGTTGCTGGAAAGTGGCAGGTATAATTTTTTTCTCCTTTTTTCAACTATAAATAAATGAAATATTGCGATGGGTACGTCATCTGGCTGGAACCCATTAAATTGTTATTGATAAAGAAGTCCATCACGCTTTTTTTCCTCCAACTTTACTTTAAAGTCGTATCCAAGACAGCAAGTTTGGCATGAAGCGTGTGTTTTCTGTTTGTGTAAATGTCCCTCCATCCTTTTACCACTGTACATCCGTGTTGCCTCGAGGTCCCATTAACCCACCATGCTAACATCCAGCCTCCGCCTCACCTCCTCCACCTCCTTTAACAAGCATGTGCCTTCCAGACTGTTTATACATGACTAAATCAAGACTTGATTCCTATTTTTTAATTATATTAGTTTACTTATAACAAGCTCATGGTTACTTATTTTTCTGGGGGCAAACAAATAAGAAATTAGCAGAGATGAGCAGAAAATATGTGACTTAATGGAAAAGCGAAGGAGTTTCTGCATCTTTGGAACTTAATTGGAAAATAATGACCCAACTTGCATTAAATGAAAGAAGCATGTAGTCAGAAAAAGAACAGTGTTGTTACTTCTGTACCTCCTCTGTGCACCACAACATGCAGTGATTTCAGAGTGTTGGAGTGAAGTTTTTTAGTCAGTTTTAATTCTCAAGGGCTGGATGAGGCTCAAGGCCTCATTCTGACAAACAAGCCAAGTGATTGTATTCATCTTGTTTTTTTCTGTTTATTTTGGCCTTCAGGGTGTCTTCAGCAATTAAAATCAGTAAATTTGGCTGAGTATCTTTGGTTTAAAAGCATTAGCATTATTCCTGCCTCTGGAGCAGATTTGCTTTAAATAATGCTGGAAAAGCAACAGGTTGAAGGTTGTTTTACTTAAGCAGCACTTTGTAGTATTTTAAATCATTGGTATTACAGCTAAATGTGTTGCTAATCTTTGGTTTTTTAGACTATTCCTAAGTGATGTGTGGAAACCTTGAGATGAATCCTACAAGCGAATAAACAAACCTCTTGTTTCCTGCATGCGGTTTTCTGGAAGCCGCTTTAATGAAGACAACGCAGACGTGTCAGAAGATGCTCCTTCAGAAAGAATCTACCCTGTCTGCTTTGGTTTTGCTGTTTGATCGATTTTAGAAATGTTTGAACTAAAGTTGCATTAAACTAGACCCGATCCTGTATGAGAAGCTTTTTCAGGCCTTATTTCAGTTCGGAGAACCAAAGCGAGAGAAAGATTGTTTGGATTCCACTCTCTCTTCCTCTGATTGTCCTTCCCACTCAGCACTCCAACTCCTTCCACCTTGCCTTCCCACATCCAAAATCATCTCATTTAGATTATCCCTACCGCAGTGAGTGGAACTGAGCAGAAATGGATACTTTTCATGGCTCTTTCTCCCCCACCTCCCTTAATCTCCTCCATGTTCATGACACTAATACAGAGACTGATCTAAGCCCTCCTGCCTCTCGCTTTGACATTTATCACTGTGCTTCTTAATGCAGGCATGCTGCCTCTTGATGAGAAATAAGGATGACAAGCGTGGCCTATTTTCTTGCTAGCGATAGTCTTCTTTTTCCCTCCTTTTTTGCTTTTTACGGCACATTTGTAGAGATGAGTGTTTACTAAAATGTCTCACAACTGGTTTGACACAAACATTGATCATGAATCTGGCATATTTCTGTCAGAGCTGATGTAGGACCCATTAGTGTTTTGAATTTCAATAAATGATGTCAGGCAACAGCCATGTCAACTGTTTTAAAAAAGAGCACTGAATAAAAGCACTTTTAGCGTTCTTGCACAGCTCCTCCTGCACGCTACCCTGCCTGCATCTGATAGACGCAAGAAAAGGAATCTGATGTTGAATGAAAGCATTTGTTGTCTGAAAATGTCATTCAGAAATGTATTGTTATTGTAGAATACCCACTCTGCTAACACATGACAAGCCACCTGCAGACAGAACGGCTCACGTCTTCACAGCTGCATTTACTTTTAACTAGTCGCAAAAGGTTCCGTAGAAATCGTGCTTATTTTCTTTTCTATGAATGTTTACAACCACAGCTGTGTGTTTAGAGTGACAAGGCTGCAGCTCACAGGTTTGTTGCCTTAGAAAGGAATATTTGGAAAAACTAACTTACTGGAAGATACTTGAAATAAGCAACATATTGGACTTTTACAAGTTGTTGATAGCTGGTGGTGTTTGCACCAGACTGGGGTTAGTGTTGGGCAGGGATCACCTGTTCTTGTCCGCCAGGACGGCAGCTGTCCTGCAGGTGTTGGATTCAAATGGGTCATTTACAGACTGGTGCAGAACTTAACACCAAGATGTTGGACGTCCGTTATTTTTGAACCAGGTGTGTTGCTGTAGAGAAACATTCAAGTCGGCGATTCCTGGGTTAGAGGTTTAGACAAATGTAACGCGTCCTTAACATTGAAAATCAAATCTGATTCTGTTTCCTGATTTTGAAAAAGCCAAGAAATGGATGTCCAGATGCTTTAATTCCAATTTTCCATCTTTCATTTAACAAGTTTTACACATATGTCATCCTTGGTCCTTCACGTCAGCCTTCCAAACGTGGCTCTTGTGAGCTTCACTGACAACAGAAGCGTCCCTGTTTCCATGTTTGAACATTTAAATGTTCATGAATGGTGTCTGTCCACACCCACACCACGCTCCTCTCAGTTAGTCGTGAGGCAGGTCAATCGTACTATTCACCAATAAGTGGAAAAAGTAACAGTTGGCAGAATTTTTCATAACACAGGATATGGAGACACAAATGACTGTTAGAAAACCTTTAGAAAGGGAATTCTGTTTCATATGAAATCTTTAGTATGATAACTGGAGCTGCAAGTCATCATGTAAAGATGCAAATGCTAAAACCCGGTAAACACCTGAATGCACAATAGCATAATAAAGACCAAGCCATGTCTCATTCATGTCTCAGTGTTGCAAAGATCCTCAGATCAGTCATTTCCACAAACAAAGTGTAAGAAAATCTGCACCGCCTCCATTCCTCCATGAAAGGTGCCTGAAAAGCAGAAGCAGCGTTTTCTTGTATGCAGAACATCAATATGCTGATTGAAATCCAAACTTGTAATTGAAACTAGCAAAGTAGCTGTTTCATGTTCTGCTGTGAGATTATGCTGCACATGCTGTAGCTGTTAATTGGCCAAAATCCTTTGAGACACAAGTAACATTTGATTTTTGATCCCTTTGTTTCACCTAAAGGCCAGCTAAGTCCCGCCAGGCTTTGTCCCGTTTTAAAGTCAAAGTCTGTTAATCCCAGAAAGAAATGCAAAATTGGCTAAAATTGTGTTACTTTTTGAGTCATTGCAACAAGCAGCCTCCATTATAAGCATGATAATGAAGATTTAGCTTCCAAATTTAAATAACTTTGCATCTTTGTAAAAAGAAACAGCAAGTTAAGCTTCAGAAATTAGTTAAATGTGCTGTATTATTTTTATTACCTTGGCTGCTACTGAGTCGAGCCCAACACAAAGCAAAGAGGTAATAAAGTTGCCTCACAGAGGATCATTTGAGTTTAAATACCAGCTTTTGTTCCTTGGCTTTGGAACTTGAGTGAAAATTGAACAGAACATCATGCTGCTCCTTGCATATGACCTGATTTGTTGAAAAATGAACACGCCAGCTCTAATGGACTTTTTAGGAGCATTGTTCTTTATAGCCGGCATGGAATAATAGACTTTTAAGCACTTGATTAACAGAAAGACGGCCACCAAAGACCTTCCTCAAAATGCCATTATTCAGCTGTCTGTCTTTCAGGCTGGCTCTAATGCCTAAAATATAAATGGCATAATAAATATAAATAACCATTTGGCCCACATGGTGTGTGTCTTTGCCAATCTGTAAGTTTGAAAAGAGAGAAAACTGGGACAGGGGAAGTTGGATTCATCATCCTTAATGCCTTCTGTCACTTCAATTGGATATTACCCCGACACTGTCCCTTAATTTAGACATCATATCCTTTCCCACGAGTCCCGCCTCCATCGCAGAAGCCGTCTGTATCACCCTGGCATAACCCTGCTGCATCCCCATGTGACACCAGAGCACAAGAGTCTGAAATCAAACTGAGACCTCTCCTTTTAACCTCCCCTCTCCATTCTCTCCCCTGAAAAAACCTGTTAAGTTTGTCGGCTCTCCTCTTGCTCAGCTCCTCTCCTCTTTCATCTCTTCCCTTTTTGCTCCTGTGCTCGCAGAATGAGCACTTTGTGTGAATCTCAGGCTAACGCGTAGTGACATGTCCCTGCTGGTTTTCTTAGCAGAACTCCTGCTACCCAGCACTATACATATCATTATACGATGTCCAGCATTGATATGAGCGAAAGAAAACAATCTCCTTTTCACACCGGTGCAACCCTGGCACGCAAAGCCACGCGTTGCTCATTTCAGTCAACCTGAGCTCTGTTTGACTGGCATTCACTGCTGTGTTTGCCAGGAGAGCTGGCAGAACTATGCTGTAATTTGCATAAAACAGGAAGAGGCTCAGACTTTCTGCTGCTGCTGTGTTACAATGGTCTTACAGCGCCCCAAAGAAAAACCAGCATGTAATTCAGACTAAAGAAGAAGAAGAAAACATTTCTGGCCTTTTACCGTTGTGAACTTGTGATCTGGCCTTCTCTTTGCTGGTTCTAAGACTTTCTTTACTCCTCTTTTGAGCCCAGCATGAATCCTCTTTTCCAAACCCTACACTCTCCGTGCCAGACTCTTTTTCTCTTTCATATTCCTGCAGAGAATCCTCTTAAAAACGTCCTGGCATGAGTCTCCCTCTGCAGCGGGAACCCTTTACCTTTGTCTGCGGCTGATCGGTGAGATCTGGACTTGGTTCCAGGTTGCCAGCAGGTGATGCTTCTGCCATGTGGTTTGATTAGCTGAGCGATAAGAGAGGCAGGGGAAGGACACGGGGAAAGGAATCACAGGGCATGTGAATGAGAAAGATGCAGGTGTAAAGTATCACGACACTTTGCAGGTGTGATCATTTCACCCTCTTCAATTAACCCCCCCCCCACCTCTCTGTCCTGGGTCTGCTCTTCTATCTGTCTATGTGGCTGCAGAGCCGAAACCTTTCTCTGGTGGAGACAGAACGCGGGCCAAAACGGATCCGCATTTGCTGATGCTGTAAACCCGTCCTCCATTTTTGTTTCAGTCTTCCACTGAAATAAGAGTGGCGCGGCAAACTTGGCTCACACCAACACCAAATAGAGAACAAAGGACCATTTTCACATGTAAAGGCTTTACTCCAGCTGGCAAAAAGGGGGCGGGGCTACACAACCTGACCCGCCGGCTGCTGGAAAGACCTGTATATTGAGCGAAATGTCTGAAAAATGCGAGTTGCTGGGGGGCGTGAGTCAGTCCCAATCAGCCTGATCCCAGCAGTAACTGACTGCACCCCTACCAAGGGATTACACTGAGGAGAACATTACTACACACTTGTAAGAGGATTGTAACACACGTGCTTTTACTGCAGCACACTAACAACACAAGGAGAGCTCTGAATACCTCCTCCAAAAAGCCATCAACTCCTTCCTTTTTCTTTTCCTCCACTCACTTGTCCATCCCTCCTTCCAACCCCTCCATCCCTTCTGCAGAAGCCCTGGAGGACCCGTCCAATGCCGGCGTAGTGGCAGGCGCGGTGATCGGCTCCCTTCTGGCTCTGGTATTGGTTGTGGCTCTCATTGCTGTTCTTCTGACTCGCAGCCGTCGTCAACAGAGGCATGGCTTCCCCAGCAGTGGGGACTCCATGGCAACGGGGAGCGGGGGCAGCAATGGTGGAGATTACGGCAACAAAGCTCGTCTGCTCTTCAGCAGCTCCGGAAACAGCGGCAAGAACGGAACCGGCGCCAACAACAACGGCCCCATCTACACGTATCGCGAGGGCTGCGACGCTACCGGAACTCTTACAGAAAAGGCCAACAATTTCCACCATCATCATCTTCACCACGGCCCGACTGGCAACCCCCCTACCGCCCATGACATCCTCCTCCGTGGCGAGATGGACGAAGCCGAGAGGAGGAAGTTTGACCTGGATGACAGCATGGAGGAAGAGGAGGAGCGCTATAATCGGTTCGGAGGCGTGGGGGGAGGCGAGAGCATGCTACCTCCAGCCTATCATGCCCACAGAGGTCATGGTGGTGAAGAAATAGATGTGTATCTTGACGACGACATGGAATCGCAAAGAGATGGCTCCGTCATTTCCAGGACTGCCATTTATGTCTGAGGATGGAGAGGAAGAGAAGAGGAGTGTTGGAAGTATGGAATGGAGACCAGGTGGAAGAAGGGGGAGTCTCTTTAATGAATAAATCAAAATCAACTCCATTAGCTTAACACCTACCTGCATTACATTCAACCCGACAAAGAGATGCCATCAGTTATTCCTCTTTACTCCACAGAGACTGTAAGATTTTATACAAAGAGGATTAATAGAGTAATAAAGAAGTTGTTGTGACGCTGATGAAGCAAAACTTGTGCACCGTGGATGAATATGTGACTGTGTTTGTACCGAGGAGAGATTCCGTGTAAATCAACTACATCAAAGTGGAGAAAAAATCCAGTCAAGGGCAAAGCGAAACCATAGCAACTCCTGACGCAACGCTGCTTACTGCTACGTAGTTGTTTGTTCAGCTTCGCCGTGTGATCCTGTGCAGTTTGGTCTCTCTGTAGCCCCCCCGCTATCTGAAACACGGCAACTGCTCAGAACTTGCCTTCGGAGGTCTTCATCGGCTCGTCCAAGCCACCTGAACCGCATTCGGAAAAAGGCCAGAACCTGTTGTCCCGGCAACGGCAGAAAGTTTCTGCTGATCCCAGACATGACTTTGTGTGGGTTTGCAGTGACTCTCACTGCACCGTGTGACACCACCTGGTTCCCCGGCGGGAGCCGGCGAAGCGAGGGGCCACCAGACTGAGTAACATAACAGACTTAACAGTGTGTGCTAATGTGTGGCTGGCTGTGGTGTTAATGGTGTGCATCATCTATATATTGGGCGCCGTCTCACTATAGCACAGTTGTTGTTGTTGTTGTTGTAGATGTCGTTGTTGTCGTTGCTGTTACTCTTGTGTAATGGTGTTGATCTTGCAAAGGAAAAGACGCACCGAGAGCCTTGGGGGTTTCACACAGTTCCACGTCGGGTCGGTAATGACTCATTTAATGAATTTTAAAAGATGTGCTTTTCTTTGTTCCCTTTTCATTTTAACTTTTTCTGCTTTTTCTCATGTTCCCTCCATGCAGTCTCCTTCATTTCCACACGAATTCTGCATATTTGTACTTTTGCATTACATGTCCCTCTCCCCTCCTGCGTTTCTTTTTACACTCTGGGCGGCTTAGACAAGCGCCGCGATGATTGTGTGCCAGGCATGGGGGGGTAACTCATATTTATATTCCTATCTGGCTGGTTTTCAATGAGGCAAAATATTCCCGGCTTTGTTGGAGGCTGTCGGATTTCATGTTTTCATTTTCCACATCCTGCAGAATGTTTTCAGGCTACTATGTGCCAGATTAAAGCCTTCTCTGTCTTCTGATTGAACACTGAGACATGCACCAAGACAGATTTCTAACGAAACAAAAATCATCCAAATAAAATGAGACTTTCTTTATTGTATGCTGCAGAAATCCAGCTGATGGAATGATGTAGCTTGTTAAAACACATGACGCGTCTCTCAATGGGTTGTGAATGCAAGCGTCTTAACATCAGGCACAAGATCTCAAAATAAACAAGGTGATCTTATATTATTTAGCTTTTGATAATGGTGGAAACACCAGAATATGCAGATGTGGTCTCATGCTAAAAGTTGTTGTAACTTTACAAAGACTTTGTTAATGAGTTAAACAAAAGCACTTGGCCGTTTTTGTCTGGCTGAAAAAATGGCTGGATTACCTTTTAATAGAAATAATCTACTATTAACCCTTAGAAAGCCAGAAGTTTTTTCTTTGTCTGGAGATTCTTAACGGGTTCGTGTCTGTTCAGGGGCTTTAAGATCGGACCTGTAAACCCGCTCGTATTACCAGATAATTTGTGCTCTTCATGGTTGTCTCAGACTGGTCGGGAAGGATAAATCACAGATAAATGAGCGCAGATCTCCAGCAGAATGAGCCGGGCGTACTGTAATGGTGTCAGAAAAATTCCCTGAAGACTAAATGATGTAATCTTTATTTTTAATGTTTCATTTTATTTGAATTTTATAATGGATTTCTTTTGTGTTTTTTTTTTCTTCTTGCATAGCAAGAGTTGAAACCTGAAGCTGTTTCTATGCTCGGTAGCCTGAACTTTTCCAGGAATATTCAGGAGGGGCTGCATGTTATAAACACCTTAAAGCCAGATCATTGAGACTATCTGGAAGGTTGCAGCATGAGAGGGTGTGTGAATGTAACAATAAAACACACTAACCTCCCCAGCGTACATGTCTTGCGTTTTCTACACCTCCCTCATTTATGTCTAGCTGTGAGAACGCATCTCCAGCCCAGAATGTAAAACTGCAAAGTGCATGTTTTGGTAGCATCCAAGCTGCTCGTGCACTCTCTGGAAAATGTGTAGAAACAGCTGAGAGTTCTACTCTTGTTTTTTTGGAACCAATTTGCCTTAATTTGAACATTTTCTTGTTACAATTATCCTCCCAGGGAACCAAACATAAAGCAGCTGTTGAACTTTGGTGCAAGTCCATACACGTTATTAGACATGATCAGGCGAATCTTGCAAACACAGATGTCCTTGTACATGCATTGACTGCTTGGTAAGCAAGTTACTAAAAACACAAGCCAGCTGACAGTCATGGAAGGATAAGAAGATTCATCCTATTTCAGTAATAAGTTGTATGTATCAGGACATAGAACTTAGAAAAAAATGATCATCCCTGCGCCAGCGTCCCAGCACAACGAAGTTCATTTTCAGTACAAACCAATACAAGATTACAAATAACATCACATAACAAACGGGATCAGGATGTCTGAGAACGCAGCCCGACAGGTGCACCCCTTTTTAAGTTTGGGGGGGAAGAAGACACATTTCGGAAGGATGAGTGAGGAAAGAAAGAGATGTCCCTGCTCGGTACCATAGAGGGAAACAGAAAAGGAATGTCTAAAAATAACACCTCACAGAGAAGCACAGTGAAAATTCAACAGTCACAACCGAACCCCCCACCCCCCCGAAAGCAATAATCTGCTTTCTGGTCTTTACAAAAAGAGTATTTTTACTCCAATTATTATAAAGCAGCCTCTACTCATCAAACAGTTGATTTAGTGATTGTCATCAGCACAATACCAGGAGGAAATGTGTCAGCATTGATCTTACATAATTAACTATTGTTGCCTTTTATTGTGGGAAAGGTGTTAATACCATATTAGCTAAAACATGTAAAAGAACTGCCAATATTCCCAGCAAGTACAATCAGTTAGACCGTCAAATGATCAGAGAAACCGGGAAAAACTGTTAATATCATTATCTGCATACGTTAGTATATCTGTACCGGCCCAATGAGTAAAACTGGATTGAGATTAAAAAATTAAATTTATTTTCGTCATTATGTGACACTAGCTGAGTCAAAGTAATGTGAGGAGAATGCCAAATTAATTAACAGCAGTTTGATGTCTTCTGAAAAAAAAAAAAAAAACACCATCTAGCCCTCAATGGCTAGAAGCTAATGCTGCTAACATTAGCTTTCATTTTGAAAAGAATATCATCATGTTGAACTTCAGAAAAAAAACATATCACTAATGTTGGTATCGGTTGTAAAGTAACAGGAGAATTAGAAAAGGTACGTTAGCTTGTTAGGAAAGGCAGCATGAGAAAGACTCTTCTCTTGAACATAAACACTGCAGCACTGCTAATGTTTACAAAGCTGCATTTAAAGCAACAACAAGACTTCTGGAAAAGTTTTGTCCGAACTGACCAGATGTAGATTTTTTAAATCTTGTTACACAAACCCAAACACAGCGTATCAGCACAAACACCTCATAGCAAACGCGGTGGTTAAAGCCTCGTAATTTGCAGCAACAGCAGCAGATCGACAACAGAATTGCTGGAAGAGGAAAGAATCAAGGTGTTATTGTTGTCCCGTGTTCAGTCCAAAGCGCAGACCTCAACAATGCTGTGACGGGACCTCAGGATGTTATAAAGAATGGGGGACCAAAAATTCCTCCACAACCATGTGAAAGACTCAAAAATTCATACAAAAAACTGCAACTTCCAGGTGGAGTGAAAAACAGATCATTTTTAAATATGTCCTGATACATATAACTTTACATATATAAGCATTTTCTTTTTATCACTGCTGAGCATGTACTCCCAATGGTAAAGCCACAAAGTAAAGACAACAGCATTATCTAAACCAGAGGTGTCCAGCTCCAGTCTCACAGGTTTTCTATGCATTCCTGCTCCAACACGTCTGACTCAAATGAATCATTGTGCAGAATTCATTGGCTGTTGGGTCCATTTTAATAGAAGGCAGGTGTTGGAACAGGAATGCTTGGAAAACCTGCAGGACAGCTAACTCCTCAGTTAAACACAGTTAAACATTTATTCTAATAAATAAACACGCTGAATTCAGATTAGAGTCTCGATAACTTCTGCTCCAGTTTGAGCATATGGACATCGCTTATCCTCTGCCTTTTAAACTCACTGCATCATCACATCTCACACGTGCTCACTATAGTAAATAAAGACTGTTACGTACAATATTTTAGATGTTTTCAGTGACAACACATGAAAAAGGATCCTAAAAGGGAGTCCAACCCCATTTCGCTCATTCATACTTCATTGTACTGTAAAAAAAAGTGTCATAATAGTTGAAGTGTTATTGCTCAACTTGAATTCTGTGGGTCGGAATGCTGAACTCGGTTTTATGGATAAATTGTGAGTTGGACTATTTGAATTTAAAAACGTATAGATTTTTTTTCTGGTGTTAAAGGCTGTTTCAGCGCTTCTTCTCCCCAAAGTGCTGAGCGGGTCCCTCGTTGTTGATTGTTGTTGAACATTATGCACTGTGCAATCTGTTGTTCTGTAAGTGAAACAGTTGTATCTGCTATCTCACAGCGTATTTCAGTGGAGACGATACGTAAAGCCTCACAGTGTGTCTGCACAAGTTGCCAATTGAGTTCCTGGATGGCTGGAAAGCAGCTATACTGCTCCTTCAGTTGTCCCACATATCACAAGTTGTACTTGCTTATTGTATCACTGCAGAAGAATTTGGATTAAAGTATTAAAGCTTATTTTGTACTCCAGGGGGTGCATGCATGCTGCAAGATCTAAGTTTCAAACTCTTGAGAACATACATAGATATAATCATTTAGTGTCTATTACTCTGGTTTATAATTTCACTCTGTAATTATTCGATTTCACGTCTTTCTTTATCTGAAATGACAACTTATTAAAACTGTTCTATTATTTCTTTAACCTGGAAATAAAGCTGTGGCTCTACCTTCTCTTTACCCACGCGCTGTATTCGGCCGTGGTACGCCTCGGCGCATCTTTTCTCAAGGGGTTTCTGGAGGCGCTGTAATTTTAAACAGCCGGCTCTGATCACAACTTTGGCGCCTAATTAGTCTCAGAGTCTTGTACCATGGATGCACCCTCAGCGAGAAAACTCATCATCAGTCATAACTTTTGTTTTTGCACAACCCATTTTCAATAAAAGAAAAACCATTCTGAGACAAATCTCTGTGGAAAAACTGGTAATTAATTAAGCAGCGCTGCGATAGCGGTCTAAAAATACCAGACTGCCACGACTCTTCTTCTCAGCACATTTTCCTTCACTGTGCTGTACGTTGTGCTACGTTGCACCTGCTCGACTTTGCCTTGTTTCAGGACATATTTCTAGTTTCACTAACTTTAGGAAAAGTGCTGTTTCCTCTCTTTGCCATACAGTTAAGTCTGATTAAGAATTACGTCAATGTTTAACCACTGCCACAGTTAAATCTGTTAAAACTACAAGCTTATCAGTTTAAATTAGCTCTGATTCTATCTGCACTGTGACTGGCTTTGTAAATGAACAATTAAACAAGGCTGATTTAGATGATGACATGGTGGAACAGCGTGTGGTGCCTCAATTACGGGAAACAAAGCCACAGAAAAGCATTGTTGATTGTTTTTAATGACAGACAAGCTGCTGCAGCTACAGACTTTGCTGGGTTGCATGTTCTACATTTTCACCTGGCTGACATCACAGCTTTAGAAAGTATATAAATACTTTTAAAATAAATAAACTCAGAGTTCTTCATGTATTTGCAAAGTGAAGCTACTGCAAACATCAATACATCTTGGATGCTTCTAATCTGCTCAGAATATGTTGTTTTTTTTAATCCACGACTATTTAAGTTTCTAACAAAGTTGTTTGTATCATAAGAAATAATCGGCTCCACTGAATATTCTCTTCCATGCAACCCCCCCATCCAGAACCTGAGCCAGCATGGGGCAGCAGGCGACAGCAGACAGGGAAAGCTCCAATTTTCAGGAAGGAAAACCTGAAACCAGGAAGGGTGACCATCTGCCCTGGCTGCAGGAGGCAAAGCGGACTGAAAAAAAGGGGTTGATGCATTTCATGAATCTCAGGTTGTTTTTGCTTTGATTGGGGAGTCGTACATCTGCAAACTGAGTGTGATTCAGATAAAAAAAAAAAAGCAGACTGGTCCTTGTTAAAACATGGACCTCAGTCCCCTTCAGGTGAACAAAATGCAGGAAGTGCATTAAAAGAAAAGAGAAGTGTGATTTAAACGCAGAGCATTGTGGGTAAACGCTACAGAAACATACACGGATGGGATGAATGGCTTGCAGACATACATGGAACAAGTCAGTAGAACAGAGATCCTCAATCCTGCTCCTCCATTTCCAGCGTCCTGCAGGTTTTAGAAGTTTTCTCTGCACAAGTCCGAGTCCGACAGAAGATCCGGTGGAGCTCCGTGTTGAACAGAAGTCGTCCTGCATAAAACCACAACTGAGAAAGTTTTCTTCTTCACTGGGTCATGTTCTTCTGAAGAAGCACCACGTCTGCACTCGGAGAGAAAAATCTGCATCTTTAGGTTTTAATCACGTCAGTTTGAGAAGAACGCAAATGACCTCCACCTTCTGACTTGTCACATCCTGACATTTGGCCCGATGACTCTTCATGTGCAGGCTTTTCTAAGCTAGTAGCTTAGCTTAGTAGCACAATTATTATGGGACATGCTGCCATGGCAACAAGGGGAAAAGTTTGCAAAGTTTTGGCAATAAATCCAGGCTGTATTGTTGTATTTTAAATCATCTGTTTAATATCAAACGTGTAACTTCAGTTAAACCTGTAACACATTTCCTTGCAGCAGCTTTGAGATGTGCGGTTGGAGCTGAAATTACCTCCCTGCTGGCACCACACTCATAATTACCTTTTTAAGCAGATATTTTCCTCCTTATGTAAAACTTCAACAGTCACTATGTCCATGCAAGGTTGGAGTTCCACAACATTAACAGTTAGATCTTCTCTGTATGCTCCAAATAATAACTTTTTAAAAATGATTATTATTGTTCAACCATGTATCTCAATGATTTATCCAAAGCTTAGCTGAGTTTAAAAAAAACTCATTTTGTAAAAAGAAAAGTCATTTTTCAAGCTACAAATGTCATTTGCATGTAGATTAGACACGCAAATCAAACTAATGCTTTGTTTTATCGAGTTAGCGTCGGCAAGACTGGAGAAATGCTAATATATCTCATTCTAATGACATTTAATTCCCTTAAAGCCACATTATGTTTGTAATACATGTTTGTACACTGAGAGCAACGCAGCGTCTACACAGAAGCAAGTGTCCCTGATTTCTGTAGTGTCTCACATGACATGTGCAGCTCTGAACCCCTGCAGAGTCTCGAGTGTGGCATCCATCCACTGCAGAGGATGCTGTAACAGGTCACTTGGCTCCGTCGGAGGGAAAGAGGCTGCAGAGAGAGAGACAGAAAGAGGATGAGGGTGGTATGCTTCATCTGGGGAATACCAAATAGGCTGGGAGAAAAGGGAGACTTTCTCCTCTCAGATCAGAGGCACAGCAGAAAGTGAAAGCACGGCCCCTGTAGAGAGGATGAGAAGGCATCAGCAATTTTTCCCTTTTTCTCGCTCTGTTTTTGCTTTTTTGAACCCACCTGAGACCGAGTACGTTTGAAAAAGCCAAGTTATTCACCATGGCGCCTGCAGTTAGAGATGGCCAGATTTGTTGCTTGTGAAACCCAATCGTTTGGCTGCAGCATGAAGATGACAGAGTGTGAAAGGAACGAGAGATTGGGAAGATGGGATTTACAGATGAAAGCTGGAGGTGGGCAGGAAGCCTCAGACGAGCGTTTCTGAGTGCTGTTCCACCCCTCTGGCTGGCGATTGGCTGCTTCCACCCAACAACAACTGACAGGCCGTTTCAACTCGGCCAATTAGTGAAAAAAGCTCTGTCCATCTACCACACATCTTTTTAATTGTAAAGAATGTTGAGCAGCACTCTGGAGACTCCTGAAGAGCTGGAACTGTATATATATATATATTCCTTTTTCATATTCCTTTCTCTCTTTGCTTCAGCTTTCGCACCCTGCACAAGCTGTTCCCTGCATGTTTAATTCAGCAGAAGGCCTAAAAGTGTTCGGCATTATCTCCCTGCTTTGCTCTGAAAGAGAGCAGAGACGGCAAGAGAGGAAGAGCGAAAGGGAGCCGAAGCAAAGCGAGAAGAGGAAGAAGAGGCCTATTAGTTATTGAGCGTGGCTTTTGTTGTTAATCCAGTTAAAGCTGAGCCTCTGCTAGGCCAGCTGAGACTGAGATGAAGTTTCATCCTCCCGACTGGTTAAATGAGGTCTCATTGTACTCTGTAACCAATTTACAAAACACAGTGCTGGTCTGCTTTCCCGCTTCTCCAGATACCCCCTCCCCCTCCCACTGGTCTGCTTTTGCACTGCTGGCTTCAGAAAGGAATTCAGCATGATCAGTTTCCTTCCTTCATGCAAAGAGCTCTTCATTTCAAACGTGCGCCCGCTTTTCATTCCTCATCCAAGCTGTGAAGGTCTTTCATGCTCCCTTACGTACGGAAACAGGGACGTAGTTTCAAAGCTACGAATAAATCGCCACCCTCATCACTGCATGCATCTTTTACGTTGCCATAGGGATCATCCACCAGAGGAAAGTGTTAATTTCTGAGTTCACTTTTGCGTCGGTTGTGTCGGTAATTTGATTTAAGTCATTTGCAATCATCCAAAAACACCAGAAGAAGAAGGAACATAATGTTTTCTGTGATTCTCAGCGTGTTCTCTTACCTTTTGTTTAGTGATTTATGCCGTCGCCTTCCTCCTCTTCTTCTTCGCGGCTTTGTTTTGTTCGCCTTGTGATTGGTCTATGCAACTCAACACTGCCCCCATGATTTATGGTGGTATTGCTTCATCGTCTTCGTCAGCTTGCAGATCTGCAAGGAGCCTGAAAACGCGCGTAACCTATGCAGAAGAAACAGACTTTCCGACTGCTTACCCGTTTCCCGCATCGAGCGTAAATGGGTAAATTTCTTTTTATTCCAGATTCTTCCTGTTTCTCCCATATTTATAGCCATATTTCTCACACGAGAAGCTTATTTTGGAAATTTAAACAAACTCCTAATGGCATCCACTCAGTGTTCTATAGCATCTTTGGTATCCATCTTTCTTTCTAGTTTTAAAAGCACCTCTGCTAAGCTCAGATGTATTTACAAACTGGTATAAAGTCTGGTAGTCTTTTAATCTTTAAATAAAAACAGGTTTTGGTAAACAGGTATCTGTACATGATTTTATTTAATAATTCAAATCATGCCTTAATTGTCCTTCAATCTTGGTTTTAGAGAATGATGCAATGGAAATGAAATCTTATCCTAGTGACCAGAACTGCCCATCATGATTTTTAATCTTCTCCAGCTGGATCGAGCTCTGCAGAAGCATATAAAACACACATGGGACTTGGTCTTCAGCGCAAAGACAGAAAACTTGTCTTTAACCAGATCGGAGCAGTTGGGCTATATGTTTTGCTGCTTTGCTTCAAACAAACCTTAATCTCCTCGTAAAACCTGAAAGATTTGTTGCTTTGTTCATCCATTCTGAAATTCCGCATCATTTAGCAAAGTTTCCGATAGAGAAAAGTTTATCTGTCATGAAGATAAGAAATTAAAGATATGAGAAATTAGACTAATATGCCATTTATGGATTTATTGACCACAACCATGAAGTTAAACTTTATATTAGTTGTGTTTGTATTATTTATACACAGTAGATATCTAATACGTGAGAAGAATTTGTGAAATTAGCTTTAATGCACAACTTTAGATGAAAACACAAACTTACATGGACAAACACCTTTTTTTCCTTTATTATCTTTCTATCATAATGTAGCCATAGCTAGTCCTGTTAGCAATCATCTGAACAAAAGGCCTGGATTCCCTGGATGCAATCATTTAAAGAGATAAGTTGATTTGGTTTATCGTCTTCTCGGATGAAAGATGAGTACCGTCAACACATTTCTGCCTGGTGGTGAAAGCTTGGCCATTGATGGAAACCTTCGTCGCGGAGTCAAGCTAGTCTTACTGCCAAGCAGGAAGCGTTGACTCACTGCTGATACCGCCTGCTGTTGATTTATTTACTGATTACTTTTATGTCCTTGCATAAATATTAATCCTCTAAATTGTGAAGGGTGCTTTTAGTGGAGATGTCTGATAATATCAGCAGATACTGAAGTTAAAATGTAATATCAGAAATGATCAGTTTAATTATCAGTGATGGAACTTTAGCACAACTGGTGCATATAATACATCGAACCCTACAACACATCCATGTCTCCTGTCATTCAAAATGTCAAAATATGAGTGATGTCAAGAGTTTTCAACATGTTTTTGCTTGTTTGGCACCGATTTCAACTTGAATTAAATTGAATCAACTTTATTGATCCCTTTGGGCGGGTCCCTAAGGGAATAAGAAGAATAATAAGAATAAGAATAGATTTTTTCCGACTATAAGGCGCACTTAAGTCTTAATTTTCTCCACAATGTACGGAGAGCTCTATGGTGAGGTGCACTTAATGTTTGTGTGACTTGGTAAAGCAGACGTAGGAGAGGACAGCATGCCAAATAGCGAACACACTTTTCCTAAGACTGGGAGGCAGCGCCGGGCGAGTTACACCACAATTTGTGAATAGATTGTAGATGCTTGTGCTAATGTGTCCTTTCGCAATGTTCTTTGAGCTTTTGAAGATGCCGGCATCCTTCATGAGGACCCGCACGGCAACGAGACAATGACGAAAGGGAACCTGGCGTGTTTGATTGAAATCTAGCACAGCTGCTCTTTTCAGATACAGAAGTTGAAAAATTTGATGGATTTGTGGATGCTGATTGACTGAGGATTAAAAAATATTTTGAGTACGTTGCTAAATACTTCAATAAATTACAACCGAACTCACTTTTGCATGTTATACGGGTATGTTTAAATGGGCCGCATCCTAAAACCCAGTGCGCCTTTTGTATGTGTTCAATACAGAAAAAGTGCCTTAACTGAAACTCTATAATCCAGTGCGCCCTGTGGATGTGATGTGGTTTATGTTTATTGGTGCACACTTGATGACATCATCAAACACGTCGTTACTTGCAGCAAAACGAGCTTGTAAATGGGGTGTGTGATACTGCATAAATTAGTATCGCTTGATATCAGAATGAGAATGTGTTAAAGACAGAATGTCTTTAGTTGGAACTGAAGCTAGACCTCGTGCTGTTGAAGTAAAACATATTTTCGTTACATTTAGCAATAATTTTAAATTGGATTCATGTTTCTAGTGAATTTAAATACAATCATATACAATCTAAATATTTTCTTAAAACACTTAAAAAGCAAAAAAACTTTGCATAAATACCTATTGTGGTGGAAAATTCCAGGTTTTCAGGGTGTAAATTGTCTTGACGTAGGATTCTGCAGTTTAATGTAGAATGACAAAGTTCATACTTTAGAGCTGCTGTGACCACAGTAAAAAGGATGACATTTAATTATTCCTGTTTCAAAGCTGTGATGAAGTGAATCAACGCTTTGCCCTAATGCAGACGATTGTGTGTAGACGGTTAAATTCCTTCTTAATCTCGAGGAGCAAACAGGTCAGAGTCCCAAGAAGTCCAGCTTGTTAATAATGCATTGCAAACATCACAGTAAATACACGGTAAAGCTCTTAGCGTTGACCTTGAGATTTCTCACTGTATGAGAGCAACTTCAGCGGCCTTGAGATGCCGTAACACAGAAAAACCTTAAAGCGTTGGATCTGTAGTGAATAAAATATGATCCAAGATGAGCAAAACCTATGGACCTCCAGCTTGCCAGCAATCAAAAAGTAAACTTGAGAAAAAAACCTTGTATTATGGATTTATGTTAGACAGAAATGGTTCAAAATGAATTCACCAGTATGGTTGCATGAGTTTTATCACGCCTTACTACACAGACTGAAACCTCAACTTCTGCTTCACTGATGCAAGAATTTTTCACAATTAGCTACAAAATTCAGTTTAAAAAGAATCTTTTTTACACAATTAGCTACAAAATTCAGGTTAAAAAGAATCATTTTCAAACTTTTCAGTCTCTTTCAGGCTTTTTTTCTATTTTATTCATGTTATCAGAAGATGGTGGCGGTGAGAAGCAAAGGCAGGCTGAAAACAGCTGGGAGGCAGGTACTGGTGACATTAAAACAGGTGTATATTCACACACACACAGGACTCTAACAGGAAACCAGATGAGCTAATTAACAGGAACTAAGCAGACAAAAGGAAAACCTACAAAATAAAACAGGACAAAAAGTCCAAAATCATGATACACATTTTATTCAAAAAATATATAACAAAAATTCTCCTTTTCCGAAGCAAAATCTACTTTTTGAAGAGTTACCAGATCAATATTTACTTTTTTACTGCATATACAGCACAATTTTGTCATTTTAAACAATTTTAAAAAGTGAGCTTATATTTCCACACAGATGAAATGTTTGTGATGAGAATCTGCATCTGTGACTGAATAGGAGATTACAACTCTTACAAACACATTTTTTTCTTTGTTTTGTTTTTTTATAGCGCAAAGCTCCCATGTTGGACTTAAGCCCGGTTTCCGTCTCTCGCTTTCCTTTCAGTGAAAACCAGAATACCCAAAACTCTCCCTGCACCAGATTAAATGCTTCTGTCAGTCTGTTTGACAGGACAGAGAAGATATTAAGGATTTATTTAGGGGAGAGTCAGGGGACTTATTCCCAAACTGTGGAGCAAAAAGCATCAGCAAGTCGCTTCACGCTGCATGTTACAGTAACTGACAATGAAAACACGAAAAGAAAAAGCTGCAGGCTGTGGCAGTTTGAGGCATAAAGGCCTAAAGAGAACATTTCTGTTCACTAAACCTGATTATTTAGCCTGTCAGATGAGTGAACTTCTCCGCCGTAAGCACGTAAATTATGTGCTATTAAAGCAGAAAGATGTTGAGTTTCTGTGAAACGACATGACTGGTGCTGAGTTCAAACTCCTTTAGAGCTACCTGACATTTCTTTCTTTCATTCTCAGACATGACGCAAACCCAACCGTCATATAGCTGCCAGATGTTGCCACATTTACGCCTGTGTTTCTATAAATCATAAATTGTACATTTTTATTTATTTCATTTTTCATTGTTTTGAGTCACTGTTGTGACTTCTATACGAATAAATCTACAAATAAATGTACATCAGTAAATAATTTCTGCCTCCCAGTGAGTGTGACCAGATCTCCCAGTAGATCCCACTCTGCATTTTTACATACCAGTTTGCACTCTGAGTAAAATTATGATACAAACACGAGTCTGTTTTCAGCTTTGAGCCAGACGGACAAACACAGATAGTTTCTGTGGTACTAAATAACACAAGAGCAAGTTTTTATGTTTGTTTTGTTTCGTAATGAAGCTCATTGAAGTCCACTTGTGACTCTACAGACATATGTACACAAAAACCAGTGTTTTTTCCCAGTTCTGTGGGCTTGTAGCGTTGTGGTACATCCTGTGTCAGAGCCATTGTAAACCACTTTGAGCAAAAGTGGCTTCTATGAAAGCCTTCCAGCAAAACAAATGATTCTACTTCATATCTACAGAGAGGATATTTATGGAGGTGCACAGAATAATAAGCGGTATATTGAGTTAGCAGGAGGTGGAATTGGGATGGTTGTATGTGCAATTTAACCAAAAGAGCTTGTGTGTGAGTCAGACTGTGGCCTGACTAAGGTGTCCTTTGTTCAACAGACAAAATCGGTCAGACAGAAGCGCATTACAGGAGGAGATGGATTACTCTTCCTTCCTTCTGTCTTTGCTGGTTACTCTCTCCTCCCCAAAACAAACCAGACACCAGGCTGCTTGCAGCACCTCTAGGTTATAATTGTCTTTCAGCCTTTGCCTGTCTGTGTTTAGCAGAGATGATATGTTTCTATGAACAAGTCAGCTGGGAAATAAGCATCTGTGAGCCCTGCCATGATGCAAGTATGATTCTATCCTTATCCAGAGTGTTGTCATGCTCTCTTACACACACTGCACAAAAACATCTCATAATTGAAATGCAGTGATAGCAGGAATGTCGATAAAGTATGTGTTGAAAGATTTACATACACCTTCTGTACTTGTGACAGAGATGGTGGTGACAAGTTTCAGCATGTCATACAAATCCAACTAAAACAAAGAGAGATGGGAACGACGCTAATATTAGTCATTAGCGCTAATATTTAGCGTCTTTAGCTTTATTACAGCCGCATTCGCTGTGGTATCGCTTCGATGAGCTTCTGCAACAACATCAGAGCTGAATTATTTCATCCAGATTGCATTTATTTCTCACCAACATACTGAACTCACGATGGGAGGATTTCACCTCCAGCACATCTCAGATATCCTTCAGATCTGGACTCTGCATGTGTGAACATGATGTCTGCTGTTCCCTGAACCACTCCTTCACAGTTTGCGCCTCAAGAATTCTGGCATTGTTAACTTGGAACATGGCCGTGCCATCGGGGAGTAACCTGCTCATTCTGGATAGTCAGGCGGTCAGCTGAACCTGAACCTGACCAACTGGAGCAACCCCCGACTGCATCCCATATCCTGACCCTCTCATCACTCTGGAACATTTAGCCTCACTGATTAGTGGTTTAACTACGGCTACACAGCTGTTCCGTCCCATGAATTCCCTTCAAAATGTTTATGTAAATACGTTCTTACTTTCACTATAAAACATAGTTCTGAGATCTACTGCTGTTTTTCTTCCATCTGATTTAACCAAACATTCAATAATTGGCAACCACCTTTATTCAGGATTTTTTTCTTGCCACATTTCTTGATGATGATTCCCCATTATCATCCCAGTTTATGATGAAATGAAGCAATCTGAAGTGGTTTTAGTGGTTTAGTTGAATCTTTAGATGTTTTCTCTGCTTGAAGCAAAAGATGTGAACTTTCCGAAACATCTCCACAACAGCAGGATGTGTCTGTTAACACAGTTGTTTAAGAAACGAGAAGCTGCTCGTTGTATCAGTTGGGATTGAATAAGTTGTTGCTACTGGTGGATAATCCTCGTTCCAGTAATTATCCAATAGGAGGGCCCTACCTGTTCGCTTCATTAAATCCAGATGGTGACTTTGTTTTGGGCCATGCTGTGTATTATTATCAAATGCATTTGCTCTTGCAAAAGTAACCTTTAATATTAGATAAGGGGGCCGTTTGCTAATTATAAATTATTCAATTAATTCTATTTTGTCATGCAGTGTGTGTAGTAACAAGAAATGACCCTCAGGCCATCTTTCCTTCTCTGACTCCCTCACTTCTGCAGGACAAAACAAGTGCTGAAAGATAATTGAAAATGTTTTGATTATAATGGCACAACAACCCCCCGCCCCCACCCACCCGTCATAGCTGATTGTCGCTGCTTCTCCTTTCACCACCAGCTGGTTTGTTCCTCCTGTTTTCTGCTCAACTCTGCCTGAGAATAAAAGAAAACAACAAAGACGAATAAATGAACGAGGGAAACGGGGAATAAAGGGTGATCCATGTTAAACCGGTGACCACTGTGTGAAAAGTTGCCTTGATTTGTCTTTTATTTCTGAATAAAGTCGGAAGAAAAGCATTTACCAGTTTGTGTATATGCTGATTCTCCCTCCCAGGGTGTCGAACCTCACAAGCTGCCCCTGTCTGTTCCCTCATGCACCAGCTGTGGAAATACGGACGCCATTCTGTCCAAGATACAAGCACTTCATAAGATGCCTGGAGCACAGCTGGGTGAAAGTCGCAGATGTTTGACAGACACTTGAATGCATCTTTGCAAATGTTGGCTCAGATTTCAGAGTCAACAGAGCCTAAATATGCAGAGCAAAAGATTGGGGGCAGATTTCAAACAAGCAGCTTTACATGCTAATCTGGTAGCGATGATTCACTCCACTAAGTTGTTATGCAGAGGAGTAAACGACTGCAAAGGAAGCACACAACATATACAGAGCCGTGGAATGAATAAAGGCTCCTGTTTGGATCTGAACAGGTCCAACTTTTAAACTGGTCACCTGATAACTATCAGAGTTTAAATGGATGCTGCAAAACATTTGGCCACTAGAGGCGTTAATGTTAAGGTTGCTCGGTAGCCAGTTAGCTTCACCTAGCTGCATTTAGCAAAGCCCTATAGGTCACATGATCGCATGTAAGACGCTCATACAAAGTCTTGTTACTGAAGAGGGCAGTCCACTCGGAGCGTCGACACGCATCAAGCACTGAAATCATTCATTCTACTCACATTAGACTGGTGTTTGGGTCAAAAGTTACACCGTATTATTTTAAGTTAGGGGTTCGTGACACAGGATTCATTTTATCTCTAATATTAAAAATGTAAAACATTTTTTACTTAAATGAGTTTTTATCTAACAATGTAAAAATGTATTATACTAGGAGGCGAGGTGGTTAGCGCTGCAGCCTCACAGCAAGCAGGTTGCCGGTTCGATCCCCGGCTCGGGCGGTGGCCTATCTG
>JBAMHX010000019.1:23012861-23033877 GCA_037177515.1 Pseudomugil tenellus
TGCAGGATCTGTAAAGCGCTTTGGGCATCGAGAGATGAAAGTAAAGCGCTATATAAGTGAACGCCATTTACCATTTAATAATAATATTTAATATTAATATGAAATATTAATCTTAACAATTAGTAATTATTTATAATTAACTTTGAGGCACCACCTTCTATTTTCTAGTTTACTTTGGTAACACTATAGGCATAGAAGGAAATCTTATTAGATGATGAGTTGATAACTCAATCAAAGAATAAAATAATTAATTAGTCTCAATATATCATTCAGTCTCAAATTTTATAGTCGTAAGTTCTAGTTTGAATTGACATGAATCATGACCCCAGGAACAAGAAACACAACGACCAGATAATAAAAGGGGTACTTATTATCTAATCTACAGGTTATACATGGCTAAATGTGATAAATAATAAAACATATGACGAACAAGACAGGCTAGACAAACATAGCATAAACCAGTGTTGCTGTGAGCTTGGTGATCAACCAGAATTCTATGGAAAGGAAAGTATGTGTGTGGGATTAACATGTATTAAGTAAACTGTGATGTTCCTTAATCATATCTAAGGGTTTTGACCATTCCAAGGCCTGGATGAAATAGTCTTTATAACTTGCCAACCATCATCGAAGACCAGTAATTCCTCGCTGAGGAAATGGGGTTCGTTCAGAACCGCAGCTTATGACCAGTGGACTGGGCTCGGGTACGGATCCGTTCTGGGGCGCTGAGACGGTGTCGGTCCGTACTGGCGCCGTTGGAATCGAGGAGAAGCCTGTCGTTGGGGTTCGCGGCTTTCAGTGGTTCCTCTCTGTAGATGGCTGGTGGTTGAGATTTGTTGCAGGCGGTTAACGCCGAAGAAAGGAGGTCCAATAACAAGTAAAGTTGTCTAAAATTGTGGAAAAAAATCTAACTTCCGTTCAGGAGGCACAAACTTTGTTGCCGATTGAAAGCTGAATCCTTCATCCTAAATCCTGAGTTGAGCGACCATGTGTTCAGACCATGTGGCCCTCCCTTTGTTCTTCAGCAATGGGGACAAAAGTTTTTAATGCACACATAATTAGCTGAGAGAGCGAAAGGTAAGAGAGAGGAGATGAAAGAGCAGAGGATAGAGCTGTAAGAGGGAGAACAGAGTCTGTATTTGGTTCTGTTAGACGGCATATCGTAACGATGACGTATTGCCATGGCAACTGAAGGCGCCATCTTTGTCTAGGGGTAAACAATGCGTTAGTCTCATTTAGTTATATGTGTTTGGCTCACTGTAGGTTGGTTTAAATTCCCTAAATATGGATTTACTTATTCCACATGAGTATATTAATGTAACCAACTAGCAAATGAAATCACACGATATAAGGACGTTACGGAAGCGTTTGGCCGTCACAACTATTAAAAAATATTGGACCAGTTTCTCATTTTAATGAAAAACATATCTTATTATAATGTGACAGTTTCTTGATATATCAAGATATTAATCTAATTAAATCGAAAAACTTTAGAAGATGGTTCCTTATTATAACAAGATGTTTCACCCTAACCCTAGTTTCAACAAGGTTAATATAACGAGTTATCTTTTTTCCTGTGTGGAAACGCGTTCCTCCTACAGATTTCGACTTATTAAAACCCAGCCCTCTTCATCTTCTTGCTGTTCCCTCCGGACCAAAATCAAAAGTTCTCAGAGAAGCGATGTTACGGTTAAAAACATCACGTTATAACAAGATAACTGTGTCACTTAGATGAGGAAATATATGGTATATGGTTGTACGATCCATTAGTGGAAAACTCTGATCAGAGTTCATCTAAGATGCACAGCCAGACCTTTTAAAAACACCTCAAGAAGCAAAAAGGAAGTGAAGTTAAAAGACTATCGTGTCTATTGTTAATGGTGCTCTGAATGTCACCACTAACTGTTAGCTAACAGTTAGCCTAAATACAGCCGGTCTGACTCGTTATATTAAAAGGTCTTGGGTTCATTGCAGCCCTAATGTTATTATTAAGTTCATATATTATTATGTATAGAATATCACTGAATGTGCACTTACCGGATGTAAAATAAAGGCCACAGACGTAGGTATAGTTAGACTTCGGTTGCCACAACACCATTTAGTCCGATCGTATTTAACATCTGTTGACGGCGCTCAGGCGCTTAACTCTCCTGACTCCAGTCAAACGGTATACGATGGTACTTGGTCTTGAACTGCTTGTTTTGGTTTTTTTTTTTGTTTTAAAAATAGATGTGTAGCCGACCAAAAACATGATTTTACCATGTCTCCTCTGTAGTGTCGCTGGGGTCTGTTTCCACCACGCTAAGATGGCTACGTTGCTATGTAATTACGTCAAAATATCCCGGATGTCCGTCTAAGAGAATTTGGTCTTTTGAAAATAGGTGGACTTGGCTGAGTGGGAAGGTCTGGATCCTGCCAGCCAATCAGGTTTCTGTGTAGGTTGATTTCAGCTCATGGCTCCTACCACAGAGTTACCTCCAACTGTGCATCAAACTCAAAACCAAGGGATATCACATTAAACATAAAACACAAATTTAAGTCCTTAAATCAAGATAAGACAATAAATGCACATACATTGAACAGAATGAAAAGGTTCGAACCAACAGGAGAAAATGAATCTTTCCTGATGTGTTGACATGGAGAAGCAAGCCTTCCCTCCTTCTGTCTTTAGACGAGTTGATCTGGCCTCCTGTGGAGAGAGCTGGAGCTTTGGACTTTGCAGGCCTTTGCAAAGTTGACCAGAAAGCAAGTTAAGTGTGTATGTTAGTATGGGTGAGGGGTCGTGTCCAGACCCCATGTGGGGGACAAAGGCAGTCTGATTATACTACACAGAGCAAACAAATCCAGCTTTTTCTCTGGGAAAAAGAGTGACGTAGTCATAAATTCCAACAGTTTGTGGACCAGTTCATCTAAGAGTTCTAAAAAGGGGGGGGGGGGGGGGGGATCTCCTACAGTCGTTTGTGGATGCTGCAGGGAAACAAAGGGTTAATCGAAATGAGTCAGAGGCAAAGTTTATAGGTCAGATGCTGATGTGGTTATACTTTCATTGGAGCCAGTGTTTAAATAGTTTAATCTGTCATTTGTAAGTGCCGTGAATATGAAATTATTTCCTTATAATTCTGACTTTTAGGACCTTTAATAACTGAATTCCAGTGTAGCAGAAACAACAGCTTGAACTGGGCGAGATGACTTCCAATCAATATCACCATTTGTTAAACAGGTTACATTGACGGTGTTTAATCAGCAATTATTTGAGTATGAATTTAGTTTTAGCTGAAATTCTTTCTTGCAAATATTTTCATAATAGAAGAGCAGATAATGTTCAAATTAAGAGCACAGTTAAAATATTTATGCCCGTTAAATGAACATTTGTTTCGAATAAATTTTCATTTCCAAACATTCTGAATCATTGACAGGAAGATCATATTGATTGCTGCTTCTGAAAGTTGGTTCCATTTTGCTTATTTGCGCTGCGCCAGACAGAGCAGAGGTCTGTCCTTGGTTATGAAGGTGATGTCCTTCGTAAGGGGACGTTTGGTAAACCACATGAGATAGATCTCCTGAGACTCACACAGCTGCAGCTTTTGCTTCTTTTAACTTGCATGTTCTCTGCTCCCTCAGTTGGTTTCATGACCCGGTGGCAGCAGAAAATCTGAATACGCATCGGTGGGGGAATAATAATCATTCCTTACCTTTCACTGCACACATCTTTGATCCATCAGTAACATCCAGGATGCTATAATCCTTTAATCTCTTCCATTGCTTGCTGCTTCTGCAGCCAAATATTTCCTCTGATCTTCTCTTCTAACTCACTTTTGTTCCTTTACTGTGGAATTTGTTTTCTTTTCTCACTCAGCATTTGAACAGTTCAGTTGATGTTGCAGCTACTGTGATTTCAGATGCATCTCCAGCTTTGATGTGTAAACAGCTGACTGGTCTTTTCCCAAAAGTAAACAAACATTGCGATGTGGCAGTGGCATTGATCATCCCTATGCCGTACTCTCTGCTTATGGGCTGCAACAGCTAAAACCATATGGTTATGATTGGTGAGCTGATGCTAC
This sequence comes from Pseudomugil tenellus, assembly GCA_037177515.1. Lineage (NCBI taxonomy): Eukaryota > Metazoa > Chordata > Actinopteri > Atheriniformes > Pseudomugilidae > Pseudomugil > Pseudomugil tenellus. Next base: position 23,016,920 of record JBAMHX010000019.1, read on the forward strand.
CCCTCCCATTTTTCTTGAATGTGCAGTTATAAACGTGGGTGTAATGGCTGACGTGGTAACTGGCTTAATGGCAACATCTGGTAATACCTCCACCAGCTCTGATAGCCATGTGGTCCCATCAGCCTCTCCGATGGGGGCATGTAGCTGCTCAGATACACCAGCAGGAAACTCTTATTGTCTTCTTTTGGTGATAATTTAATAATAATCTTAATCATTTAAATATTAAAGTTTTATTCAATGAAAAAGAAAATATTTTGTATTAAAAGGCCTGTGTTGTCCAAAATCAACTTTTATAAGCTTTTAACCAGCTATTATTGTTAAAAGTACATTAAAGTTCCCATATTTTGCTGTATTTGCAGTTCCACTGTCTCTTTCCATTTTGCAACATGCGCCATGCTGTAGTTTTGGCAAACCACTCATTTCTTGCTGCGAGGTCTCTACCTGGAACTGGGAACTACTTCCTATGGCTTGCTCACCAGCTGCTTGCTCATCCGCCTGCACTGAGCATCCAGAGAGACCCTCCCATTTCCCCCACAAGCTGTGACGTAATCTCAGACAGAGCATCTCCCCCCCTACTCCATGATGTAGCTTAGGCGGAATGTTTTCAGGTAGAGGTGCGTGGAGTCTCCACGGTTTTGCGTCGGAGCAGTGGGGTCAGCCGTTTGCTCTGCCTAAGCCACACCCTTCTTTAGAAAGGAATAAAAATACAAAATGCATGGATGGAAAATTAAACTACTTCCGGGATCCTTTTAAGGTCCAATTAACACTAATAGAAGATTAAAAGCTCATAAAAGTCAATTTTGCATACTTAAAACGGTTTTATTTGTCAGATAAAGTTGTTCTTTACTTTGATGTTTCCACTCTCAGCTGCAGTCTTTAGCATCTCCTCTGACATTAGGGAAGTGTGACTGAATTAGCTGCTCTGCGTACGCGTGGCCAACCTGACGGACTTTACAGATCCACGCGCTGCTTAACGGTCTCCAGAGGTCTCCCAGCTGTGTGAGAGCATGAAGGCTCCCTCATCCCAGCTGATGGAGTCTCTGATTCTGATGTCTCCTACATTAAAGTACAAAGTACAAAGTGAAATTTTTTACATTAAACTTTGTCTTAAAGACAAAAAACATTTTCTGCTAAGTTATATTATGGATCAGCATATCTGCAGCAGGTTTAATGTAAGGTTTATATGGGGTTCTAAAATCAGTGTGTGATATCTTGTGTGACGTCTTTCTTCAAAAGGTTTGAAAACCATGTTTGTATTTTATGTAGTTTTTACACATGCATCTTTATTATTACATTATAATAAAGAAAAGTCACTGACGTGTCATCGGTACGGAAACATGCACTTTGCAGCTTCAACATGTGATTTATTTTTTATTCATGAGCAATCAGGCTTCCAGATGAAAACATTTGAATATAAAAATGAGCCCAAGAAAGATTGACACGCATGTTTATCTTCAATATAATGTCTGGATGAGAGCGCAGCCCTCGTGTTTGGCTCCGTGCTTTATTGGACAGTTTGTTTTCTAAGCACGCTGATATTTAGGCCACCAACATGAAGATGATGCAGCTGATTATTTTGCTCCATCAAGCAGAGCTCGGTGTGTAAAACTGCCCTCAGTTTGATTAGAAAGTTATTCATCCTCACGTGTGGATCGTTCAGTTTAAGCCGCAGAATGTGTTTAGTTTCCTGCAAGCTGGGTGGCAAAATGCAGGTTGCATCTCCGCACGTCCCGTTATTCTCCTGTGGAAACATCTTCCTCTGCTGCGGACTGCATGCAGATCAGATGCACAAGACAAAGCAGCTGATTATCAGCAGCAGTTTATATTCCTGGACCGAAGTGTTCCGTTCTAAACACCAGGTGTGAGCAGAGAAACACTCCGACTGCTCTGAAAAAATGTAACATTTTCATTGCAACACTGATGAAATTGTATTTTTTGTGTTCTATTTGAAATGATAAGAAATTTTGATTGAGAGATAAGAAAATTTGATTATTTTTCTATATAAATCTGTAAACTCAGCTGCAGGGTGGAAAAGCAGTTAGCGCTGCAGCCTCACAGGTCGAACCCCTGCTCCGGCAGTGTTCTCCCCGTGTCAGCGTGGGTTCTCTCCGGGTTCTCTGGTTTCCTCCTACCATCCAAACACATGCATGTTGGGTTGGTTGGTAGTTTCACATACCCGTAGGAGTGAATGTGTGACTGGTTGTCTCTCTGTGTCTGTCCTGTGATGGACAGGTGACCTGTCCAGGATGTACCCTGCCTCTCACCCAGTGACTGCAGGGATGGGCTGCAGCAACCCGGGAGCCTGTATTGGAATAAACGGTGCAGATACTGGGTCGATGTGGAAGAAGTAGCTGCTAAATGAGATGCAGGAGAATTTTTGCCAACATAACAGGCTGGTCTGAAGATAGCCAATCAAATTAATTAGCCCTCATTCTGATAGCTTGTTAGGGTCAAATTTCATTTTTTAAAATTAAATTTATTCATGTGATTGGAAGAGTGCGGGTTAATGAACATCCATACCAGAAGTAAACATGGCTGATAACAGCAGAGAATGCTAATTATACCTTGTGGTCGCAAAGACCTGCAGGATGGGCAACAAAACAATGACGCACACTCGTTGTTTTCACTTATATTTGAAGCATGCAGGCAATAAATCAAGCACACAAACATTTGCATCGATCCTTATTGACGGACACCCAGAGTTAATGAGCATATTAACATGCGCACTAATAATCTTTCATTCTGTTGGACTCCAGACAGAATAAACACAGAATAATCATTGTCTTAATTAGAGTTATGCAATAATGTCATGGTGGCCTAATTGTACTTTTCTAATCACACAGTGTGTAAAACACATGTGCTGCTCACTTTCTTTGTTCGGTCCAGAGCCAAGATTTGTTTCTGTCGTTGTTCATTTTAAAGAAACACGATTGCGTTGATGTGCTGCATGAGCAAGTTTTATATATATATATATATATATATATATATATATGTACTAATTTAAAGTAGTTTTTTAAAAATTGTATTGCATTTTTCTTTTAAAAAATCCCAGAAACATTGAATGTGAATTCTGAGTAAAAAGTGCTAAATCAAAAGCAAATACTTCCAGAAATAAGTTTGATTAAGCAGAATAAAAAGAAGACTTTGTGTATCTTTATTTCCATGTCTTTATCCAAACAATCCACTCAGCTACCTGCTCACCGTGTCATTCATCAGAAAGCATATAAGCCATTAACAGAAGTATTTCATTTTAAAAAAAGACAAAGTAAAGTGCAAAGTTTACATTGTACAAATAAAGGTTAAGGAGCATCTTTTCTGCGCGATCGGTAAACACTGGTGCGGTTTCTCTGCTAAACCTGCCATGGTGTGCTGGATAAACGCTTTTGTTTAGAAAATGTCCTAAAAATCCTTCTGCTGTAAAAGGATGTTTACAGATTATCTTTTTATTTGTAAATAACGTTTTGTCATCATGTAAAAAATCCTGAAGAAAATTATTGGCATGGTTGTTCTTTTGCAAATATCCTGAAGTGCAAAACTGCGTAACTGGAAAGTTTTGATTGGACGGTGAACGAACAAAGTGTCCAATCAAATGCAAGCGACTTCCTGTCCTTCTGCACTGCTGCAGTTTTCTTCTTCTGCTTAAATTCTTTACATTTAAAGGACTTTCTGAAAATGACAGACAGAAAAAATAGGAAAAAAGAAACATTTTTCCCTAAAAAAAACTAAAGAAAACAGAACAGTGCATCAAAATTGGGGAAGCCGCAGCAGAATCTCGACTTTTTATTGAACCCATACCTTCCCGTGTGGACATACGAATCCCGGCGACCATGAATCAACTTCTACCCCGGAGCAAAGAGCCACATGTTGTTTCTGCCTGCAAAACAGCTTCAATGTCAGTTTTATTTTGTTTCATTCACACAAAGTTCCAATTACAGCTGCATGAGAAAACAACAGGAAGAGAAAAAAAATTAATTCACAGGAGAACCGTTAAAGCCACCAGAGCTTTAACTCTGACTCTTTCACCGGGGGCTAAATTTAATATAATGCAACTGCACTCTTGCTTATTGTTAAGTGCTTTCCACGCAGACCACCACGAGCTTCACGCCAGCAGCTGTTTGCAGCTGCAGGCGTGATGTGATGACGATTTGCATGGGTGCGTATGTGCGTGCATCTCCCTCTGAAGCTAACTGTGCATTTGAGCTGCAGTGATGGAAATGTTGGCGGTTGCAAGGAAAGAGGATCAACAAGGTCAGGTGAACTTTTCATGTCTGAGGCACTCATGGCTAAGGAAGAAGGCAGTTTTCTGCCATGTAGCGTTGCCTTCAGGGCCAACTGTCTAATTCAGTGTGCGGGTTGCTTGAGATTCTTCTGTTTGGCCTCCCACTCTCTTTACACATGTATGTATTTCTCAGATCTGTGGATTACAAAGGGGTGAGTTGTAGGTGTTTTTACACTTTCTGATAATTATTTATGGCTTGTTCCACTTTTGTTTCCAGTTTCAAGACATTCGTCTGAAGTGCAGCGAGCAAATATGCAGCAGTGTTGTCTGAGTTAATTAATAATGGCTTGAAATGAGGGAGTAATGGAGCAAAGTAGTCTCCACAGCAGCCAGCACTTCATGTCAGAGTTATTTATTGGTAACATCAGCACAACGCTGTCACGCTATATTCACCACTTTATTAGATTTTGGAAAATATATTTGCAGTTCCTCCTTTTAAACTGTTTTTCTTATTACTCTGATAACTTGTTTAAAGCTGCACAATGTAGATCATTAATTTCATGTCTTCAGTGATTTTATTCATGTTTTGACATGACAGCTTCAGATTTTAGCTTTCCAAAAACACCCGTAGCTTAAAATCTACCGTTAGCATTAGCATGTCTAGCTTTGGATGGACTTGGGGATGGTCTAAGTGCAAATGTGCACGTTACCAGTGGTTTGATAAATCAGGTTTATGTGCTTTCGGCCGTCCCACATAGAAAAAGTCCACTTTTGTCTTAGTGGTGGCCCTGTGATGGGCTTAGATCCTGCTTACCTTATCCCAGGTCTAACCTTAACAGACTAACTTAGCAGTTGGGGAGTATCAGTAATTACTGAATGAGTTAGATATGATATTTTTAGCAATTGTTACAACCTCTGAAATTCCATTTGCATTGATGTAAAATGTAGTCACTGAACATAATGAAGTCACTATAACAACCACTAGTTGATAGTTTATAGATTTAATACATTTATTAATTGTATTTAATAGAAATACAAAGAGGCTGAAGGCTAAAGGATGAAGGAAAACACCAGGGGCCTCATTTATAAAGCTTCCTTACGCAGAAAAACAGGCTCAAAATTTGCATAAGTTTTGGATTTATAAAAATGAACTTATTTGAGAAAAACTTTGCTGCCAGCTTTGGACCTGACATAGTAACATTTCGGAGGGAAATCCGGCTGCACAGCTGTTAAGATAATACATTCACATTAAACTTGTTTGTTATCATTCACACTAGACTTTGCGGTTTTGTAATCAAAAACAGGCAACACAGATTATTATATACCTCTGGGGTTACCAAAAACCTGAGCTATTTATTCCATAAATATGTATTTAAACATTCGAGCACAGTATGTTCATACTAAAAATGTCATCGTGCTTACATTAATTGTGAGAGGCTGTCCAGCAATCCCAGTGATTACTGAGTAGTTATACAAATATAGCGGGCACATACAAGTGTAATGTGTCACAATGGATGTGCTTGCACTTCCTGAAGACTATGGTAGGATGAAGATGGGGATCATAAGAATTTCCTGGCCAGTGATGATGGCTGACTGATAAGCCGATTTGTTCTTACAGTTATGTAGGAAGTGGGTCCAATGTTAGAGCGCCGGACTCACCGGTTACTGGTTGTTTTGGACGGTATCATTAAAATAACACTGTGGGAGAACAGGCCAACATCATAAGACAATTTGCAGCAATGTCTGACTTTCCAAACGTAATCTGTGCGATTTACTGCACTCATGTTGCTACAAGGGCTCCATGTGAGAATGAGGGTGTCTATGTGAACTTTCATTTCATGAACGTACAAGTTATTCGTAATGCGGACATGATCCTGACAAACCTGCACAGCGGCTTTACTCTTGTTTTTTACTCCTCTACTATGACCCCCAAACAAGATGGCCTTCCGTGTCTCCACCTAACGAGCACCTCGATTTCAGTCTCTGAAAAGTTACGTTCACACCTCTCAGTTGCCATGATTCACCGTACAATGACACAGACACTCGTTGATTCATATGCTGACATATTTATGAGCTGCTTTTCATTGACCGTGTTTGGCAGAAAGTGGGTGTGTAGGGGCAGACACGTGAACCAAAATCACCTGAGCAACCTTTTCAACAAGGTTGTGATTTATAAAAGGAAATTTCTGCACCTGTACATAAGCATTGTTTCTTAAATCTTTTCCTGCGGCGTAGCAACTAGTTGGTTTTCCCGCTAAGTGCTATTCTAGTAGAGATTCTACGCAAAGTTTTTTAAATGAAACACCTGCTGCATTTTAAGTGCAGCATCCAAAGACTCGCTCCTTTTGGAGCAACCAGCCAAACTTCCAGGTCAGACTGTTTCGCTACCTGTGTAATTAGGTACAAGGGACTCGATCAGATTTAGATCGGAAGCTTTTCTCCAGAGATGACAACTTTACAAAAAGGACGCACGTCCGTGCATCACTCCAACAGTCAGGACTTTATGGTAGAGTGGGCCGACAGAAGCAAGTCCCCTCTAAAAAGCTCATGCTGGGATTTTCCCAAGACACCTGAATGACTCTCCAACCATGCGAAGCATAACATGAAAGCGCGATTGAACTATTCGGCCGCTATTCCCAGTGACGTTTGAAGGAAACCAAGCAGTAAGCATCAGCTCATGAATCCGATCCCTGCAGTAAATCACACGTGTGCAGCTGGGACTGGGAGACAATGATCGATTGTGAGATGGATACAAAAGAATGCTGAACAATCCTGAGTGAAAACCACAGAACTGGATTGAAAGTTTGCAGCTTAACACACAACCGTTACAAACCACAACCCCAACAAAATACAAAAGCAGGAGTGTAAAATTCCTGGAGTGAGCAACAGCGCTTGGAATCTCCAGAAACACCTGAAAATTCTTTTACATCGATCCTCTTCATCAAACTTTAACATTCTGCCAAGAAAAATGGAGGAAATTCATGAGGAAAACTCCCCGGATCATTCAGATGAACAGTTGAGGCACCGAAGCTTCTTAAACCAAGTGGAGAGTTGGATGAGTGGTTGTAGGTGGATTCCAGACAAGGCGAATCAGTTTTAGAATGTTTCTGTATGATTTACAGCCATTTAGGCTTCGATTTGTTTTCCAGGCCATTAACGAAGAAAACGCATTGACTTATAAACATTAATTCCACTCACAATAAGAGTATAAAAGTTTGAGTTTCTACACGTTTCGAGCTGGTTTAACCAACAGAAATGCAGCTTCTTGCTTAGACATGAGTTAGTACCTCAGTGTTCAACACCGTTCAGGAGGAGACGTGAAAACATCAAAATTCATCTGGTTTTACTCGCTGTATTTCCGTTACATCGAGAACTGCGCAAAACCTGAATATTGCTATAAAAATCTGATAATAGAAACACCTACATTCAGAAAAACTCATTTAACACAGAAACGTTTTTACGCTCTCATGTGGTTTTCAGATGTTTCGATTCGGAAGTTTATCGCAAAAGTGTAACTGAAACTTTTTCCATCATGTCACTGGTTAAGATGACGCATCATGGAGCAAACAAAGAGCTTTACTATGAATTAGAAAGAAAAATAAGAGATTGGCCTTGAGACGGAGAGGGTAGAAAACCCCAAAATACTGCTGCATGGTTTCCTTTTGTGAACTGAACTTCTGCACTAAACACAGTCAGATGGAAACATCTGCATATGAAAATACTGTGTTGAAACTTTGCAAATATGACTTTTTATTTTGCATAAACTGTAATGGAAACTCAGATTCTCTTTTAAATCATAATGTCCTTGTCCTGCTGATTTTCAGTCCATTTTCAGATAAATAAAAACTGAATGAGGGAGATTGATTCAGTTTGCCAACATTCCTTATCATACAGAGGTGCATTGTGGGAAAAGTTCTCAAAGTTTTTTAGTTTAACAAGGAAATCTGCCTTTTGGTGGACAGTAAATGGATGTAACTGTAACTGTAAGGCAGTCTTACAGTTACAGTTACATCTGGCCCTTTGAGGGTCACAGATACTGATGGGGCCCTCGGTGAAAATGAGTGTGACACCCCTGCACAACACAACACAGGTGTGTCATGAGATAAACGGGATGTAAAAGGATAAAAAAAACAAAAAAACAGAACGTTCAGGGATGCATCACAAAAATAACGTGTTTTAGCGTTGAGCAGCGGTAACATTTACAGGTGAAACATTGTTAGACTGCACTGTGGTGACCTGCAACGTGTGTGTGTGTGTTTTTTAAAAAGAAGTCCACCCCATGATAGCTTTATCTTTCTGACAAACCTAGAAGCAACAGGTATAAAATGTGTTGACTTGTGTCAGATGATTAAAAGTCACATGACTCCTCCATCCACCAACCCCCCCCCCACCCCCACCCTCCCACACCTAACCCCCTAACGCTATTGTAGCATGCCAACAACAGACTTGACAATGATGTGGAAACTAATGATACGTCCCCTCATGTAGCTGGTGGGTGGTGCAGGTCATGTGTTAATCCATCTGTTACTTCTGCTCAGATACAGAGACAAATACTTCTCCTGATATAAAGCCACTCAAGTTCATTTTTAGAATCAGCAAGATGGCATCAGTGAAGTATTGTTTTTCCTAAATAAATACAAGTCGTTCAGCTTCTGCCTGCAGTGATCGATGGTCTGACATATTTCATGGACGTTTTTTCTCCTGCAGACGTTTAGCTGATGTACGTTGTCACGAAGCGGGGAAGGTGGTGGACCCACCAATGCAGGAAAGGAGAAGGCAGCTGGATGCAAAATAACTGGATTTTTTAACAGACATCCAAAGAACTAGACATGAACTTACACACAAAGGAATATAATGAACCAGCAAGGGGGAAAGCAAACCATGGATATAAATGCACTGAAAACAGAACAAGACACAGGTGAAAACAATGACCAAAATCAACACCAGGTGAAACTATTTAAGATATAAATCAAAAACAGAAACACAGGGCAAAACAGGAAAACTACAAAATAAAACAGGAAACCACAAACCTAACCCAAAACCCAAACAGTATCTCTACCAGTGTTTTAAGAAAAATCCCAGTTAAAGAGCTGTGCTGACATGCTAAATGCTAAAAATGCTAACTAACTTTATCACAGATCAATGCTAATTAATTCTATTTATACTAGCATTAAAGAAGTCTAGATGACTGCCACCTTCCTCACTTCCTGTTTCTGCCCTGTTCATTTCCTATTTCACTCTCCCTCCATCACTTCTCTATCTGACTCGGCCTGTGGAGCTTTTTTTGTCATGGGGTAAATGATAAGTCAGAGTTGTTTAGTAATGAAAAGGTGAGATCACTGGAGCTTCATTCTTCCTTCTCATTAAACCGCAATATCAGCAATTTGTTTGTGGCGCAGGCAGCTGAGAGCGGCACCTCGGCCATGTTGAGCACGCCCAGAAGCGACATGTACGGCATTTTTAAAGATGAGGCCCTGCATCTCACCAAGACGGGAGTTTTTCATTTAAACTGTCATGTAAAAAGCGCTTAGGCTGTCTTCATCAGATGCACAAGTAGCCCTCCTCTCCCTCCTGCTTCACCCACATTTTAATATCTTTGTGAGACGGATGCTCCCATGTCTTCTTGGTAGACTCTAATATAAGGACTACAGAAGATTGAGTCTGGTCCTGTCAGTCTCATTTCGGTGATATGATCTCAGTGATCTATTTCATCTTTTTTTTTTTAACCTTCTCTGTATGTTATTGACATTTTACTCAAACCTCCATGTGGACTGCGTGTGCTGCGTTTGTCAGCACAAGCTCATCTTCTCATAGAAACACCAAGCAGCCAGTTAGTTATTAGTTGAAGTATTACGTTTCACCCACACACCCTGTGTGCCGTTTTATCTCGGCAACAGGAATTGAGATTTGTGGAATTTGAAATAAAAATACAAACAATCGCTTCCTTCTTTTTAGTCATAATAGTTGTTAAATGTCGTCTTTGTTGTTTTTGTCTATAAAGTTTTTAGTCTGTTAGGTTTAATTCATGTTAAACTTTGTTTCTATTCTTGTATTATTTCCTCAGTCTGTTCTTTTCATGTTGAGGTTTTTCTATTTTGATCCATTTCTTGCAGTTAGCGTTGCTAAATGCTGCAGTCATTTCTGTATAACCAGTTAGTGGTACTGGAACAACTGAAAACTTTAAAGAAATACTTTATAAGCTTGGAGCTTTTGACTTTTGCCGTTACAATCATCTAGCTTTCCAGTAAAAAGTGAAGAAGGTTGTAAACATTCATCTTTAGGCTGAAAAAAGCATTTATCATAGACTGGATTGCAAATGGTTTTACTACGCTGCATCATGGTGAAGGAGAGCATTTCAGACATTCATTCAATTTTACTCTGTCGTTTCAGTTAAAACATGATCCCTTACATGAGCAGCACTATGCAACTGGTGACTGGACCCTGAACTCCAGGTGTTTAAAGATCAGATATGTTCCAGAAAACCAGACTGCTGAAACCCTGGAAGACCCTAAACTAGTCTGCACATCAAGCTAAATATTCTTTAGAAATTAATGTCGCAGTAACAGAGTGCAAATACGACGGCCAGCCAATGGTCTTGAGGGGATTAAAGTCAGATTTGCATAAAATGGCTGAGGGGTGTAACAACAGCATCATAATGTACATTTCTGGAGCCGTTGTGTCCCTGCAGTGTCCTGCCTCTATGACACGGTTACATCACATGTCTGCAACTGGCTGTTTTGATTACATAACTTGACCGATTCAGAAGAGAGACACGAGGACACCAGGTTCCCTATATAAGGCTATTTTTATGAATTGGCCGATCTCAGTGAAGCGCCTTGAGACGACATTGTCGTGAAATGGCGCTATACAAATAAAGTTGAAATGAATTAACATTGCCAGAGGCAGAGAGCGATAAAAGAGACAAAAGTTCAGATGAGTTCATATTTGACTGACTTTTAGTTGCTTCAGAGAGCTCAGAGAAAAGACAGGATACAAGACAGATGTTAAACGATCCTTCATTAGAAGTTGCTAAAATCCAAAAACCGGCTGAATTTATTCATTTTGCTTGGATGCCATTTGGGTGCCTAGAGGAAATTGCATTGCAATAATTTAGCCTAAGTATAAGAAATCTTTTCATCGTTTTGGATCAGTGTAATACAGAGTTGGGTGTTTTACAGGTAAAAGAAGGCTTATCTAGAGCCCCGTTTAACGTGAGAGTTAAGAGACAAATCCCAGTCATAAATAACTCCAAGGGACTGTGCAGCTCTGCTGAAGCCACGGCAATGCCATCCGGAATAAGTGTGCACTTGTACAGTGACTTGCTATAGTTTTAACAGCCAAAGACCATTACCTCGACATGTTTGGGGTCACAGGAGGAAATTACAGGTCAGCCAAGCCTCTATATCACAAAGACAAGCTTGTAACTGTAATAACATATTGGTTCCATAGATACCAAACACCATTTGTTTGGGGTTAGAAGTCAAAACTACTGGTTAGATCACACTCCCAGCTGAAATCCATCATTTCCTCCCGATGTGCATATTTAAATACTTTACTACACAATGCAAAGACAGAAGATGCTTGAAAGAAAACATTTTATTAAAATGTCCTGATGTCACTCTGAAGCCGTGAATTTTCCTTCTGCAGTAGATGGGGAAGGAAGCTTCAGCATGGCTTTACATGCAAAGTGTAATCACGCACCTTCCCTCTTGTCATGTTCAATCAGCTTGTATTCACACAAGTTCAGCACATCTCTCATGTTAACACCCACAATTAACCATAAATAACTAATGAAACACATTTAAAAGATATCCTGCCATGCATGCTTGTCTTTTATGCACAGTCTGAAATAGCAGACAAGGGTGCGACTACACCCTAAAAATGGATGAAGAGTAAGAAGCTTGTTTCATTTTGCAAACAGGCAGCAGAAAAAGACAACGTGGCCCAGCGGGAATGAATGTTTCAGCTCAGGCAGCGGGACAGTGGTAGAAAGAAAGTAACGAAGAGAAGAAATGCTGAGAGTGATTGCTTCGGGAGTTTCCCCTTCGAGATTTTTCATTAAAACAGTCAGCAGATGCATTTGTAAGATTTCTGCAGACCGTAGCATCTGGAGCAGCTGTTGAACACCTTCCTGTTGTTAACTGGGACTCACTGCCTGATGAGTTGCAACTACAGTTTCTAAAAGATGTTAGAATCAGCTCAGAAAAGATCAAAATCAACTCGATAGTTACAAAGATGTTCAAGGAATTAATTACTAAACTTTGATCAACTCTGGGAACCAACAAGAGGCAGACGTCTTCGTTTTATAGCTGCAATTAATTAATGTAATGATCCTTTTACCACCAGTCCTTCATTTAACTTGGTTTAAAAATATTGTCATAGTATAGATTTGTGTGTGTGTGTGTGTGTGAGAGAGAGAGAGAGTGTGTGTGTAATCTTTTTGCCGCTCATACATACATTTTTTAAAGCTGGGCAGCTTTGACCTGTTGTCATTTAGCATTCAGAGCAGTCAGTGTGAAAAAATGCAGGAATATTGAGCTTAGTGTTGTGCGAAGCAGGTGGTCCCATTGTCTGCCAGACCACTTGTTCTAATTTGGACACTGTAGGAGGTGTTCAGAGTGCTGGATTTAACCCAAGATGCAGTGGAGAAGCCATCAGGGGGGAGAGGTCAGATGCAAGCCGTCTGTTAGACTCCGTGTGGTCTTCATGTACCGACCGTGACTGGGTTAACTGCAGTTGATCCACTGCAAGAAGCATCACAGCTGACAGTGTTGCCGTAACATGGGACACACCATACGAATGAGTCAATCTGCAAAAACAAAGAAAAACAACAGTTAATCTCTGTTTCCTCCAACATGGAGAGTTTATCACATGCAGTAATCTAAATAAAACCTTTTACCAAAGTCATTTTCTCAAACGCCAGCTAACAAAAATTGCTTCAATTTGTTTTTCCGGATGGATGGATGGATGGATGGATGGATGGATGGATGGATGGATGATCCAAAAGAAAATGTAATTATGCAGCTGCTCACTGTCACTCATCTAAAATCCTAAATAAATTAAAAGAACTAAAAGTGCAAATAGCACACACAGCAACTTATGTTCAGGTTAAAGATAAAAAACTCTTCATCTCTCTCCCCTCCCTCGTGATGCATTAGGGAACTCTTTTTTACTTAACTAAGGCAGCCTTGAAGCATCACCTGAAACGTGATTGCACAGAGGATGCTGTTCAGATAAGGACAGCAGCTAATCAGATGTACAGAACAACATGAACATGTATTATAAGTACTCGTTTCACATGGCAAAGATGAGAAAGAGCATCCAGGCTTGTATCAGGGAACGTTTCAAAAGCCAGTGTTTTGGATGTGGTTGAAACCACGTCCATGACACGGATGACCTGCACACGTTTTAAACTTGGCCGGGACTCACATGCTCCATCATCATGGGAAGTGTAACTTTTTATATTATCGGTGATTAACATTTTAATGCCATCAGGTAAAAGACATGCACAGCCAAAATTTCCTTGACTGCATGTAAATGCAACATTCCAAACTGCCTCATACTCTGCATATCGCAACAGATGCATTATAGCATTTTGCATTACAGAGTGAGCTTTGTCACTTCATATAGATAAAATCTTACATTTGCATTGATGTTTGTTTATCGGTTGGTTAGTTTGGTGACAGGTGGATGAACGAACAGAAGGAAAATTACTGATAACGTTTGAATTGAAACATTTTACATAAACTTACTATAATCTGCAATCTATGATCTCAGTAGAAATAAGCTGATAGAAGAATAAGTCTGTCATCTATTAAAGTGCCACAAATAAATACATAAATATTAAATAATTAAATTTGTTATTAGAGTTTAATTATAAATAAATTCATTAATAAATCTTTGATGAGATCAGTAATTTAACTAAAATACAGTTTCATTTTACAAAAAATCTTTTTTTGATTTTGAACTATTTTATGGACCCTTATGGTGCAACGCCTCATAAATAAATTTTATCTGTCAGCCTGATCCAATAAACTGGTCTAACAGTGTTTATCACAGCAAAAACAAGATATTGAAAATACATATGAATGTTGCCACCTAATGTTTCAGATTGTTTAACTGATGAGTGATCTTTGTTTGGAAGTAACCAATCAAATGTCATGTCCCGTCTGCAGCCAATTTATAAAAAATAAGTTTATTTAAATTCATGTATTAAATACAACAAATAAAACAACAATGGAAGCTAATATGAAGTAAATGAATTACATCGCAGGATCATTTATACAAAGTGATTTAATATGGTTCCCCCTTAAGCCTTTAAGTTCTACTTTAGCCCCCCAGAGACCCACTCACCACCCAAAGCGATAGCTTCCCTTTCCCCTCACTGACTGGTGGGTCTGGATTGATCTGTGACTCATGTGACTGGTGACAGAAACCAGTGTGTGATCTATAAACCCAAGCATTCAGTTAATGTGTCAGCAATCAGAAAAGGCTTTCTGGCAGTCAGCCCATCATTAGGCTGCTTGTTCGGTTCGGGTGGAGATGGACACAGATGAACGAGCTCGGTGTCCTTTTATTCCTTGCAGGATTTACCTGCAGACTGTCTGCATTTCCCCGCTTTGCTTCCTGCTATTTCCCCACATTGTTTCCGCTCCTCTTTCATCATTATCAGGCAGGATTCTCAGGTTTGGTACCCACCTGCATCCCAGCTGGCACCCTGTCTCTCTGTCCTTTCTCCTTTCTCCCAGAGGAACGGCGCCGTTTGCTTGTCACAGCAGTTGAGCGTTTTCTCACCTGTTCACAACAAGTCCAGACAAGGGAGCAGGTGTGTGCTCACGTCTGCTGTTCAGCGCTGTGCGCCTCCGTCCTGATGTGTGCAGTAAAATATGCAGCTGTCTCTGACCATCAGCGCTGCACCAAGGTGAAGTGTTTTGGCCAGAATCAGGTGTTTCCACCGGAAGCACTGCCTGACCTTTTCACTTTAGCAGCCATGTATGTTTTCATACTCATTAAACCAGAAATTTGTGATAAATCTTTACTTTTTTGCCATCAACATAGATATCTCACCAGCCAAATCACATGGCAGCAACTGCATTTAGTCACGTAGACATGATGAAGATGACTTGCTGAAGTTCAACCTGAGCATCAGGAGGAAGAAAAGGGATTTAAGTGACTCTGAATGTTGTGTGTTGCTGGTTTGAGTATTTACTGAGATTTTCACACAATTATCTCTGGTTTACAGAGAATATATTTAATTTATTTGCAATTTTTTTTCTTTTTTTAGTCTTACCTGAATTACAGTAATAACAATTTACTGCACGTGCACCCCTTCTCCGTCCGAACATGCACATGCAGTTGCTTTGTTAGGACTCTGGATATCAGAGCATCACATTAGCCTAATCAGTTCTTCATTATGTTTTCATCGTATTTTCATCATATTGTCTCATTCATATGTTTTTTTCTGCTGGGTCACTGCATCCTTCTATCTAAAACCTTTAAGTATGACTCGGCAATTACGCCATTAAGCTAACAATGTAGATAATCTGCATAAAACACGTTTTTTCCCATTAAAATTCCCATTAAGATTCATAAACTTCATGATTTTGCTCCACTGTTACATAAATCAATCCGGTGTAATCTCTCTAACCACAGTGGACTTGTGTGCATTGTAAGTTCAATAAATCATCCTATTTTATTCACCCTAACTCAGTTTGACATCCAGAGAACGTTGGAGTACATCCATTATAACCCTGATATCATTTGAGGAGACGTGGTTAACACTTCTTTCTGTTTATTGATGGAAACCTGACATCTCCAGTAATGTCTGATACATAACCTAATTAGTTCCATAAATTCTGGTTTAATAATAAAAAGCTATTGGATGGAAATATATATTTACTTTTTTATACTTAAAAATAAAAAATGGCTGCGTAGGTTTTCAGTTTAACCTTCTGAGATTTTCATGGAATTGAGTTTCATGGAAATTCAACTTTAACAATGAAAGTCGTCCAAACAATATATATGATACAAATGTAACAAATAATCTTATTATTAATTATTATTTCACACAAATAGAAAGTTTTATCATTGTACAACCTGACATTTTAGTTTAAGTTCTAACCAGGGTGTATTTTATTACAGAAGGAAATGTTGAGATGAGGCTTTGAGATGAGGAGTTACTACGCTGTCCATCACACTTATGGTGCCAGTTTTGCACCATTGTCTAAAATCTAAGGGGCACTGTCTAACTTCTGGCCAAAACATCAGGCTAATGGAAGGATTAATGAAGGCGTTACTTGCATGATGTGTGTTGGCGATCCAAACCAGACATTGTAACTTTGCACGAGCGGATTTGTGTCTCATGGGATCATGTGAAAGTTTGTCATGATGAATACAGTAAGAAGGTGCAAATGGTGTCTGGGGAGGCAGAAAGAGAAAGCAGGAAAGGGATGCTCCAGAGGAAAGACACCAGTCCACCTTGTAAAGAATTGTCTGTTTGGAGTCTGTTGGAAGAACAGTGTGGATATAAAATCCACTCTCTGTTAGCATCAACCCACTCTCTGTTAGCATCGACCCGCTCTCTGTTAGTATCAACCCACTCTCTGTTAGCATTAACCCGCTCTCTGTTAGCATCAACCCGCTCTCTGTTAGTATCAACCCATTCTCTGTTAGCATTAACCCGCTCTCTGTTAGCATCAACCCGCTCTCTGTTAGTATCAACCCATTCTCTGTTAGCATT